>ML675627.1:10832570-11267662 GCA_007922155.1 Mesoclemmys tuberculata | reverse complement strand
GCTCCCTGCCACCCCAAATTAGAATCTGTCTAGGTCATGCCTCATACTCTGGATAAAAGTGCCATGAAATTTCCAATCAGCACGAGCAGTTGAGAATTTTGTTTTAGGCATATCTAAAAGGCAGCACATTCAGTAACACAGTTCTCTGTAACACCATGCTAGGGCACTTGTTCAATAACGATGGAGAAGAAAGGGTTTTGCCTTAGTAAAACCTCCTGCATCAGACTGATCATTCCCAGGAAATATCCCACCCAGGTGTTGAACAGCTTAGCTTCTTATGCGGGTGGCAAGAACTCACAGACTTTAAAGTCAGATTCAGTCCAATGCAATATTTGTGCCAAGTTCCATTTTTATGTTCTTCTGGTTTATCGCACATATTTATAACTTTAAATCGCCAAAAGGATTTAAGCATTGACTGGAGTCCCTGGATTAGTCTCTGCACAAAGTTATGCTTCTGTAACCCCAGAATTACTTCTTTTAGGGCAACTGCTCTGATTGTCCGATGAGTGAAGTGAGTGAAAAGCACTAAAGGATCCAAATGGTAACACAAGTACATGATTGCACAAAGTGCATGGCACTGGGCTAGCAGACCTAATGCAGTTACTGCTGGCTTAGATTGGAATGTGCTCTATTTGCAGTCTTCTCTGTCCCATTGTTGAGTTGTTATATTTGCTCTTGAATATTTGTTCCTGTTCTCAGTCATCCTGAATTTTGGCAGTTTTATGGCATGGGAATTTAATTCCATCATTTGCTCCCAGGGACGTCATTTCAGAAAAAATATGAGGGGCGGGGAAGTGGAGCATATAGATTTATAAATAGTCAGAGAGGGAGTGAGGGCAAAACAAGGTTGGTGGGGGGGCAACTGCCTGCTCTTCGCCATAGCAAGTGACATGCCTGTTTGCTACAGACCCTGTGACTGGCAGAGCAGTTCATAACAACCCTTATCGTCCCTTCTGATCACTGTAATTTACCCTTAACTCATTTGCTTTCATTTCCATCACTGGAGCATAACAGCATTGTTTATTCATTTTTGTAAATGTTATCCCTGGAAGCTACTGCATTCTGCCCCCAAGGAAATCAGTGGGCATCTTAGCATGGACTTGAATGACAGAAGGATCTAAACACTAATCTCAATAAAGGAGATTCATTCTAGTTTTAGTACACCAAAGCTTTGTGTGTCATCAGTTGTGAAACCTATTCAACTACCAGTGACTTCCTAGAATGCTATGTGATTCATGACCTTTTAATCTCATAAGATTGTTAAAATAGAGCATTTGATTTACAGAGGTAGAACTGTGATCTCAATTATGTGGTCTCAATTATGGGGTGGATTGAACCCTCATTAAGTTTCTGGATGCCACTAACCTGGGAGGAGTGGTAGATACGCTAGAGGGTAGAGATAGGATACCACATGACCTACACAAATTGGAGAATTGGACCAAAAAAAATCTGATGAGGTTCAACAAGGAGAAGTGCTGAGTCCTGCATTTAGCATGGAAGAATCCCATGCACAGCTACAGACTGGGGACCGATGAGCAAGGCAGCAGTTCTGCAGAAAAGGATCTGTGGGTTACAGTGGACAAGAAGCTGGATGTGAGTCAGCAATGTGCCCTTATTGCCAAGAAGGCTAATGGCATATTGGGCTGCATTAGTAGGAGCATTGCCAGCAGATCAAGGGAAGTGATTATTCCACTCTATTCAGAACCGGTGAGGGCCCATATGGAGTATTGTGTCCAGTTTTGGGCCCCCAGTACAGGAAGGATGTGTACAAATTGGAGACTCCAGCGGAGGGCAACAAAAATGATTAGGGGGCTGGGGCACGTGTTTTATGAGGAGAGGCTGAGGGAACTAGGGTTTTTTGGCTGAAAAAGAGAAGAGTGAGCAGGGATTTGATAGCAGTCTTCAACTACCTGAAAGAGGGTTCCAGGGAGGATGAAGCTAGACTGTTCTCAGTGGTGGCAACTGCCAGAACAAAGAGCAGTGGTCTTAAGTTGCAGTGGGGAAGGTCCAGGCTGGACATTAGGAAAAAGTTTTTCACTAGGAGAGTGGTGAAGCACTGGAATGGATTACCAAGGGAGATGGTGGAATATCCATACTTGGAGGTTTTTAAGGCCCGGCTTGACAAAGCCTTGACTGGGATGATTTAGTTGGTGTTCATCCTGCTTTGAGCAGGGGGTTGGACTAGATGACCTCCTGAGGTCCCCTCCAACCCTAGTATTCAACGATTCTATGATTCTAACTGCATGCATATTCTATAGACAGAAGACCAATCGATCCCATGACTGGACTTGAAGTTCATGGAGCTGATCCTTACACCAGTCTGTCACAATTAACTCTACTGAATCAGTGAGGGAACAGCTGGAATGGTGATCAGAATCAGGCCCTGCATGCATTACACCTGATCACAGACCTCCCCACAGTCCTGGGTTTTGAGGAACTTCCCCACTTTGACCCCCAAGTCGTCCATCCTGGTTGTAGAGAACATTTTCCACATTACGGGCAGAGTGCCAAAGGTCCCCAGTAAGCTCTTCAAGGAAGGGGCTTGCTCACTAGGTGTTTGTTGCATAATGGGATCTGATTTTGGTTGAGTCGTCTACTGTAATATTAGTAATCAGTGTCCCATTGGATCAAATGACAGGTGTCTTTTAACAAAAGAATTTAAAAGTTACAATGATTGCAATTTCATATTTGGGGGCTTTTTCAACTTTCACAATTCTGAAGCTGTTTCTCATGAAAGTTATGAATATTTCTGTTTTTCTCCTCACAATAGCAACTGGTCCCATGCGCTACCCACTGCTAGTTTTTAGCTTAGACTAATTTTTCCATATAAATTTGAGTGAAAACATTGCCATCATGATCTAAGACTTAGACCAGGGCACTGTGAGTCTTATCTCTGGCACTGGCTTAATGTATGACTTTTCCAAATCTCATAATTTCCCATGTTTCACTTTCTCCATTTGTAGTATGGAGATCAACATACCTGTTTTTGAAAAATGCTTATGAAATCCCCCTGGAAAGGTGCTATGTGTGGATAGATTCTTATTAATCAAAAGCAAAAGACTGCTTCAACAACCAGTTAAGATCACTAAATGACAGCAGTGAAGTTCGCTATCACTTCATTTACAAACCTCAAGCACTTAAAAGCAAGTAAATGAATAGGTCAGGGCATTGTAAATCTTACATCGCCTAAGGAATAAGCAAACAGATTCTTCAAGTAGAAAGAAATGCATATTTCTTATCACATTGCTCTCTCCCTTACCTCTGGGATAAATGCTTTGCTATTCAGATATGCCAGGTTACGCTCCACCATGGCTTCTCTTGAGGCAGCAGTTGAACCCTTCTTGTTATAGGATGAGGATCAGCAATGGCCAACAGCATAAGCTGGAGAGACCGTGTGGTATGTCAGTAGATACCCACATGACTCAGAACTCATGTTCTGTCAGATACTTTCTTTTATCCACTTTGGTGCAGATGGGGACTAACTGTCAGTTCAATTCACTTCAGTTCCTTGAGATTTTTTTGGCCTGACAAGCTATGCAAGTGTTGCCACTGTGTTAAAAGAGAGAGACCCTTCAGGTATTCTGCAAGATGTAGGTGTGACCAGCCCAGAACTGGATTACCTAATGTGTTGGGAGTTCTATCTCCTACATAAATTTTACCTTATCCATGGTGGTGGGTTTAGAGGTAGATAGGAATTAATCATTCCCAGCCTAGTGTACTAACAACTATGGTTATCAGGAGAACTGGCTTCTGTACCTAGTTCTGCAGCTGATCTGCTGTGTGCCCTTGAACAAGTCTCATTGTCCTTCTTTCCCCTCTGTCATATCTTTTTAGATTACATTTAGAGCTGGTTGTTTCAATTAATTTTTTCCAGTTTTCTTCTGAAAAATGCTATTTTGAAAAAACTGGGGTTTTTTTGTGAAATCAAATTGATTTAAATTAATTTAAATAAAAAAAACATTTATATTGGACCCAGATTTTTTTTTTTTAAATTTTAGTTCACAAAAATGTTCAAACTTTTGGCTTTTTGTCCAAATTCGGGAACTTTGGGAATTTCAAAATCTTGAAATTGTTCACTGGACAGAAAATCCATTTTCTGGCCAGCTCTAATTACAAGCCCTTTGCAGCCGAGATTGTCAACACTTTGTGACAGAATATACATTACGGAATACAGCTCTCATTTGGGGTCTCTGGGAGTACGTCTACACAGCCTGAAGAAGCGAGCCTCCCAGCCTGGGTCAACAAAACTGGACTTTCAGGGTTCATGCTAGCACTCTAAAAAGAGTTGCAGACACACCCCTTTGAAGATGCACATCAGGCTGGAGCTTGGGCTCTGAAACCCAACCCCTTTTCTAGGCTTTGGAGCTGGAGCTGCAATAGCCCACAGCTATTTTTAATGCTATAGCGGGAAGCCTATGAGCTGGAGTTGGTCAATTTCGGATGGGATACTTACTGCTGCAGGCTGTATGGACATGCCCTGGGTGGTACTGTAATTGTAATAATAAAAGCACTAGGGTAAGCAAACAGCCTGAAAGAACTCAATGCAGCAGCAAAAATGCCACAATTTCTTTGAAAATAATATTATAAATTCCAGCTATGTGACATTTATGTGAAATTATAAATATCTTCTTTATTTGTAAATGGTCCTACAAAAGACTGCAAGGGGTTGATCTCTCTGCACACATTTTTTTCCCCTGTCAGAAGCAATAGAATTTTTATTAGCCTAATTCCCATTACTCAGCAATGAATGTGTGATCTTTGATCAAACTAATTAGAAATAGTTACACTTTGCACTTACAGATATATCAAGTTTATTAGTCAAATTATGTATGTGCACATGTAGCAAATAACTAAGTGCATTAAATAAAAAATATGACATTTATACCAGAGCTTGGAGTGAGGAAGCATTCCAATTAGGTGCTGAATATTCTAAAAGAGGAGTTTTCCACCCACCCCTGCATATTGCTCTGTTCTGCTAAAACCATAGTTCACGAAAACATGGAGGGGGAAGGGACTTGATATATATATTCTTCTAACAGTTTTCCCCCTTCGAATTGCGAGAAGGCATTTAGCTCTACAAAATACGAATCAAATGTGCTCTTTTTCACATCCAAGTGTAACCTGCTGTTCTCTGTGTTATGGGTCCAGTGGCTGATCCACAAAGGATATGTGCCTGCTAGTTGCAGTATTCCTTTACCTCAAGTCAGATAGGCTCTTGATTTAACCACTGAAGGAACTGAGTTCAGTTTCTTGTGGCAGCTCATGATAGAGGTAATTGTAAATGGGATCTCATCCTGGGATTCCACTACTGTGGACCCCAGATGAGCTTCATCTAGCCAGACGAAATAGTCAGAGTACATTAGCAGGCTCCCTCTAGATGCTAGTCCCAAGAAGCTGAGAGTCTGTTACAGCTAACTGCTAGCAGAACAAGTCCTTTAGCTGAAGTGGTAGTGGTGCCTCTGCTTAGAAATTAAGGGGTAATGTTCAGTTCCACATGATGGCAAATTTTGCATAAGGCTTCCAGATACCCTGGACACTGGGTGTGGGGCTTCACATGATGTTGGGTTGAGTAATAACAGCACCTGGAGGGATTTTCCGCTTGTCACTAGCAAAGCATTGTGAGGGACAGCCCAGGTGGAAGAGTTAAGAGGGCACAGCAGTACCTCAGACTCACGTGGCACTCCAGGGGATCAGTCACATGTGTATAGCTATATATATTACCCAGAGTTTCTGAACTCATTACTCTGTAACTAGTCTGTGTTTTCCAGTTGGTGGTCCAGCACATAAATCAATGAGGACACTGCTCCTTCATCTGATAAATGATTGGTACACGCAAAAGTGCTTTCATCCCAAAATCCTTGTCTTTATTGAGTACTCAACCTATCAAAATTAGTAATAGTCTAGAAGCACCCCAAATATATTTACCCAAAGTCTGAGGTGGTATCAAGTGTACAGCAACAGGTCCTTGGTGGCCAGCCTTCCTCTAATTGCTAGGGAGTTTAATGTTCATCTCTTCTTGCTTGAAAAAATACAAACTTGCCAAAGTATCCTTCAATAAACTAAACATTTATAGGTATCTTAAGACAAAGCAGTAGCCCATAGCAACCCCTAATGGGCAGACCACTCCCTAGCAACAGTAAAAACACTCATAGTTTCTACTTATCAGCAAAAGCAACTTCTCAGCAAAAACTTATAATCAGAGGCGAGTAGATTCCAGGTCGCTATCCGCCCACTCTTTTTATTCTCGTGAATCTATCACTTCACTTCATCTCTTCTTGTTAGTAAACATTGAAACTGAAGTTGTGCAACTGTTTCTGTCTGTATTGTGTCTGAATACACAAATTAGCTGCGAGTAATGCTATGTCCAAGCTGCAGTTATGTTAAGTCCAGTTCTGTCATAACATATAATGCATTCTGATTGTATTCAGCACCTTTAAAAGGAAGGACTTTCCTGTCTATCTGGCAGAATATAGCTTGGGCTACAAGACAAATCAAGATGAAAGAATTCCTTGAGTCCAAAATTCACTCTGTTCTCTTTCTTTCTTATCCTTTTTCTTTGGTCCTCTCAAAGTAGTAACAAAATAGAGTGATAAAATATTCTATTGAACTTACACATTTACATGGCCCCCATGACTATCATATTTGAGCAACTGATTAATGCACTTATCACAGGATAGGACAAGAAGCAATGGGCTTAAACTGCAGCAAAAGCAGTTTAGGTTGGACATTAGGAAAAACTTTCTAACTGTCAGGATGCTTAAGCACTGGAATAAATTACCTAGGGAGGTTGTGGAATCTACATCATTGGAGATTTTTAAGAGCAGATTACACAAACACCTGTTAGGAATAGTCTAGATAATACTAAATCCTGCCATGAGTGCAAGGGACTGGATTAAATGATCTGTCAAAGACTCTGCCAGTCCTAGAATTCGATTATTCTAGAGACAAATCCAGCACCGATTTATGCCTGTTGTGTCTTCCCAGAGCCCACAAGAGGGTGTTTATCAGCAATAAACAATATGATGTAGCCCTACATCTTACATTTTGCAACTACATTCATGGTTTTGGATTTAGCCTATCAGCATTTATTTGGGATTGAAATGCAAAGGCCAGATCCTCAGCTGGAGTCAATGGAACTACATCAATTGACACCAGTTCAGAATCTTGCTCATATATGTAAATACTTAGCGGGTAACTTTCCCTATTTGCATCTCTTTTTAAACTTCATGCTAATCTAAAATCTGCTCCAATTTAACTTATGAAGACAGCCAGAATGCTACATTGTCTCCAGATTCTATGTGCTTTGTTGAAAACTGACTGTGGGATAACACCTTGCATGAGTAATAGAGGACAGACAATAGTAAAGGTATTTCATTAGAGAAATTTCACACAACACTGAACAATTCTTTTGAGTTCCTTTGAAGATCCTAACAGAATTGACTACATTTCCAAGCAGATAAAATGGTTCATTCGTCCCATTCTTCTGTTTATCATAAATCATCCAGTTTAACAGGTTGCTGCTAATACCCCTTCTGAACTTGACATCAGGTATTTTTTGAGTTTCTAACTTTTGATATATTCATCATGTCAGCCTGGAAAATTCAGTGATAGATTCAAGATACTGATCTACTGAGAGAAAAAAAGAGTAATTGATTATTTGTAACACTGAAATACCCTGAGGGCCCAGAAAAGATTAGGGCACCATTATGAGGCACATGTGTAAACACACAGTAAGAGGCAATCCCTACCCCAATCCAGATAGAGAAGAGAAAGCCTGGTATTGTCCCCATTTTATAGATGGGAAACTGAGACAGAGAGTGGGTACAGAGTTCTTTTGAAAACATGGGCCTCAGCGACTAACACAAAGGTGATACAGAAGGTCTGTAACAGTGCCAAGAACTGAACTCAGATCTCCCAAGTTCCAGTCCTCTAGCTTACCGAACAGAACATCCTTGCTCTCAGAAGAGAGAGTATAATGCATAGGAAAGAAAAAGTGATAAAGGGGTGTTACATAGTATCACTACAGTCTACATCATTGTGATAGAGGGCTTTGACTTTTGTTCTTTCCAAGGTTAAAGCAAAGGAGCCAGGAATAAAAATATATGAGGAAAGTTGTAAATTACAAAAAGAATCTGATGTTTCCCTCTAAAAAACAACTGATATAAGAGCAATATGGATTTGGTTTACATTAAGGCTATGTCTACACTACAGTTTAGTTGGCAGAACTTATCTTGCCCAGGGATGTGAATAAACCACTCCCTGAACAACATAAATTACATTGACATAAGCACCGGTGTGGACAGGGAGAACTTCTTTCGCCAACATAGCTTCTGCTGCTCACAGAGGTGGTTTTATTATGCTGAAGGGAGAGCTCCCTCCCATCGGCATAGAGCGTCTTCACTGGATGTGCTGCAGTGGCACAGCACTGTATGTGTAGACATGCTCTTAAAGTAAAATATTTGCAGTCTTCGTTCCACAGTTGCTTTCCTCTGGTGCGACTGAAATGTGCTTGAGGTTCCTCAGGAAAATGCTAGCTTGAAGTTGATCATGAAGTTGATCATTCTACTTTGAAATGAACTGTTAAGAGCTTCAAATACTAGTTTGAAGAGCTAGCATTTCAAATTCTAGTTTGTAGCTGATCCTAACATTCATCCACATTATTTACTTGTGTTTTGGAGCTTTAACATTCCACCTGGCTCATAGGGAATTTTCTGTACTGTATGGTCAACTCTTTTGAATTTCAATGATTTCCTAGGAAGCGGGGAAGAGCTCCTTTCAAGCAAGAGGACCTCACATTAAAGCTAATTCTATGCTACAAGTGCTTTACCAGTATATCAACCAACAAAGCACTCCTAGTTTGGCTGCAGGTTGGATCAGTATAATACATCCTTCCCCCATGAATGAAACAAGCTATACCCATCGAAGTGCAGCTTTATCAGAATAGCTGAGGCCACACTCATGGTTTCTGTCAGCACGCCTATTTTGGTCAGAGTTCACACCTCTTCGTATCCTTGACTAACATAGCTAAGCTTTCAGAAGGCTGTAGTCAAGACCTGGCCTAAGGCACCAGTTTAGCACTCCATCCCTGTATAGAAAAGCATATGCTTAAGTCTTAGCTTCAGTGGGATGCTTACAGGTTATTATGATGGAACCAGCCTTTCATCCCTACAGGATCCTGCATTCACATGAAACTTTGTCAAGTTCAGCCATTTCCATCTCTACTGGCATCATGTTTTAATAGCAGCTCTGTGAAGCATCTGAGAAAAGTGTTGGGCAGAAATTGGACACCTTGTTGGAGACCACAATCTACTTCAGAACTTTCAGAAGCTGTCTATGAACCGTACAGTCTAGGAAAAGACAATAGTGTAGATTTATTGGAACCTGGCCAGCATGGCAGCTGTCATTATCTGGGATGCAAGCGCATGCTAGAGATGAAATTCCGTTCAAGGTTCTCTGCACCATATGCTTTGGGACTGTCCAAGGCTTTAGGCTTTCTGAGACAATGTAGTTTAATGCGAAGATAAAACTTAATCAAATTGTCTCTCTTCCTTCTTCATGTAGGGAGACCGGATGGTTGCAGAGAATCTTTTCAGTGATCACCCAGGATGTCTTCCCCAAGCACTGCTAATTACTGAACTCTTAATTTGCTAACACTAGGAACACCATTACATCTCTGATATTATTGAGTTACATCCTGGCCAAAGATAATTAGCTGTCCTTGAACAGATTCACTATTATTGTTGGAAAACACAGAGTCCTATGATATTTTTAGGTACATTTTTTTCTCCCCATAGCTATGACTGAATCCCTTTCTTCTGTGTTTGTATAAAATGCGTCTGTTTCATTTTGTGACATTAGTTACTGGAGTTTAGCTTGTTTGCTTTTCTCTTCTATTACAAATAGTGCGTGCATTTGATTCTGTCACCTAAACCTAAAATAAAAGCCAGATCAGTAAACATCTCTGCACGTAACCCAGCTGGTAAAACTGAGTGAAGATTATAGGCAGCTTAACTGCTCAGTAGCATGTGCCTGTGCCTTTAATTCCTCCCTGATGTACACAGAGTTACACCAAGGATGTGTGGCTTTTTGCAGCTTAGTGTAATTGAAGATCACAGGAGCGGAGGAGATGCCCTTCCTGGGCTCCTGTTAACAGGAAGATGTACTGAGGGAGGGAGTATGGTGCTGTTTTTTCACAGAACTTTCACAGAAGGCGTGAATAGCCACAGCAATATCATTTTCATTGTACCTAAGATTTAGCAGTGCTTAAGGATGCGCGGTGGGAAAGCAGCTTTTATCTGATTATAAAAATCTAATTGACTGAGACTGGCATAAAAGCTGTTATACACTGTTATGTTCACAGCATACCTACAGAGAAGTTAGAAACATAAATACTGTTGCTGCAGTGTAACTTTCTTGCATAGAATCCAGAATGATAACACACAAGAAGCTGAAAACAGAGAGGAAAAAAGCAGGCTG
This sequence comes from Mesoclemmys tuberculata, assembly GCA_007922155.1. NCBI lineage: Eukaryota > Metazoa > Chordata > Testudines > Chelidae > Mesoclemmys > Mesoclemmys tuberculata. The sequence goes on along the minus strand of ML675627.1, from coordinate 11,257,186 downwards.
CTCCCTGACACAGAAAGGCACAACTCTCCCAACCCCACTCTTAGGCTGGCTGCAAAGTGGCTCTGCTAGACAGAGATTGCATCTGTCCCTACGGTGCTCCCTAGCCCGCAAGTAGCAGGATCAGGAAAAACCCTTGAACTTTAAAGTGACAGCTTACTATTTTACACCAGATATACTTAGCTGTAACACTCTGCTCACCTTTCCCAGAACTGAAAAGGAGCTCGGCGTAGCTCAACTTCTCACCCACAGAAGTTGGTCCAGTAAAAGATATTACCTCACCCACCTTGTCTCTCTCCTATCCTGGGACCCACACAGCTACAGCAGCACTGCAAACATATAATTAGCAACATTTATTGTCATTTGAAGAGGAAAAGTGGATGGAGTGCCATTTCTTCTAGGAAATACTTGCTTTTTCTTGGGCATGGGGTGTGGGGAAGGGAAGCATATGCCGGACTGAACTACCACTTAAATTTCTGCTGAGATTAAACATGTTTGTTCTGCATAGGTGCACTTGCGCACAGCATTGCTACAGGGCTCCTCCACTTTGTTTTCACAGCCAGTGGCCCTGAAGGGAGTTTCCAGCAGCCGAGAATCACAAGGCCCCAGAGAGGCCTCATGCTTGACGTCTTTGTCCCAGTCACATCCTCTACACCAGGGCCTGGGAGGTTCAGTGGAGTGGTCACCACTGTGGCAGGCGCATGTCACTTGAGGATTTCCTCATGAAGAGAAAATCCTCTGCAGGCTGGATCCATCAGGAACTGGCAACATGATTCCTAAATATTTAGCCTATCGAGAGTCCACTGTGTAGGCTTCCCTTTAAAATTAAAGAATATAAACTCAGAAGGCTGTTTCAATGCAGGCTCTAACTTTAGGTGTGAGTTCAGGTCAAATAATTAGCTTAAAACTAGAAAGATATGGGTTCAGATTAGTTATCAAAGTGATTAGAAAAATCTAAGTTATTAAACCTCAGTGGGGTTTGATTCACCACTATGTTCTTCCAGTTTTACCCCAGTTTTACTGTGGCCTAACATTATTAGTGAATCAGGTCCTACGATTTTAGTGAGAGCGTTGAATCTGTCCCAAAATATGTCTGTCTGCATTCACAAAAATATAAAACTTAGAATCATAGAATATTAGAGCTGGAAGGGACCTCAGAAGGTCATCTAGTCCAACCCCCTGCTGAAAGCAGGACTAACCTCAGCTAAATCATCCCAGTGAGGGTTTTGATCTCATATGAAATTCCTCATCCTGGACTCTGATCAGTTGAGCAGCGTGACATGTATAAAGAAACCTGAAATTCAAAATAGTTTATAAAAAGGTCTTTTATAACTGTTTTGTTCAAATATTTATAGATTTTAAGTCGGAAGGGACTGCTGTAATCATCTAGTCTGATTTTCTGCATAGTATGGGTCATAGCATTTCACTCAATGATTTCTGCACCACGCACAACAACTTGTGGTTGAGTGAAATCATGTAATTAAGAAAGGCATTCAATCTTGCTGGAAAGACTCCAGGTGAAAAAATTCACCATATCCTTTCATGATTGGATCCAATGGTTAACTATCATCAGTGTTAAATTGCATCTTATTTATCAAGTAAATTTTGCCTGCAGAAAACATGGGTCTTTGCTGTCTTGCAAACCCTGACAAACATTTTGGGAAACCTGGTCTGAGTTTCAGGTTTGTAGAGAAGCCTGTGATGCAACTTCGAATTTCAGCAGAAATGTTTCATGCAGCTCCAGTCTTTAGCACAATATTCTGAATGCAAGTAGGTGTTCTGGTCTCGGTGCACATGGAACTCTGTGCGTAAATCAACACAATTGTGATAAGCAGAGCTAGATTGACAGATCCTAGAGGCCTGGGGAATATTTTTTGATCTGTTGACTTTTGGGACAAAAATAAGTGTGACCACTTTTTACTCCTGTCAGATCTGCATGGCTAGCACGGCATGAGTATGCCGTTTTTCTTCTTCTGCAGCATCAGCAGAACTGCTAGATTCCAATTCCATGGCCAGTTCTGCCCTCTGCTACACCTGGTCACTCCTGTTGCAGACAGCATAGTTGCCATAGTGCAAACGAGGATAGAATTTGACATGCCGAATCTGATGCTACATGCATTTTTTAAACATTTTAAATCCAGATTGGATTTTTTTAAAGTATTAATTCAAAAGGAATTATTTGGGGGAAGTTCTATGACCTGTGTTATACAGGAGGTCAGACAAAATTATCACAATGGTACCTTCTGGCCCTAGAATCTATGAATCTCTGCATATGAAAGAACATGGCTTGACTTTCAACTCCAAGGCAGGGCTGGCAGTTAGAAGAGACACATTTTTTATTTATAAAATGAGCATCTGTGATCTAGAAAGCAGTGCAATACACTAAAATGAAATAGCACATCTCTGGAGTCAATTTTCAGAGCTGCATGACCTGTTCAGAGGCTGGAGGGATTGAATCATGAACAGGGAATGAAATACAGTGATCAGCTTTAAAAAGTCATTTCTACTATATGCCATATCCTGAGCTGATGTAAATCAGCATAGCTCTGTTAACTTCAGTTCAGCTAAGCTGATTCAAACCAGCTGAAGATCTAGGCATCCAAGTATAGAGAAACCTGTACTCTCTCTCATACTTTTGTATTTGTAACTTAGACAATGATTAAATGTATTGAGAGATGGGCAGGGGGAGAGGAGACATGATATAACTAGAGCTGGCTGAAATGTTTCACATTTTGATTTTTCAACACTTTTTTTCATCCACTTTTGACAAAAAAAAAATGTAAAAGAATAAGACGTTTTAATGAAAATTTTAGCCAGGCTTTTTTTTGTATTTTGTTGTTTTCAGTTAGATTTTTTGTTAGCTATGGAGCTAGTGAAACTATTTCACTTAAAAATAATTCTTTTGATTTTTTTTTTAAATTGAAAAGAATAAACCAGTAAAAATATAAAAGAATGGATTTTTTATTATTTTTGACTTCTAATAATAACAACAACAAGAGTGCATGAGGTGTTGAAGGGTGTGAACATCAGCGTGTGACAGAAATTATTAAGGGAATCTTAAGAGGGTATCATTCGGTTTAAAGGAATGAAATGAAGAAATGACGAGGAAACATCTTTTAGTTCTGTGTTTGTACAGCACCTAGTGCAATTTGTGCCAAGTCTGTGACTCATAGGTCCTACAACAATACAAATAATAAATAATAATAAGGAAAACATAGGGTGTGTTCTAGGCAATGCTTCCTTAAAGATAGATCATTTAGAATATAGAATGATCTTTCAAGGGAAGGAAATCCTGTACCTTTAAAACTAAACTAGATTAGGAACAGGACTAAATGGCAAGAAATGTGATGCTCTAATAGATCTCTCCCACTGTTAGTTTCCATAATTCTCTGAGTAAGCAAGAAGGGGGGTTACCCAAGTTAATTCTTGCTTTGAGCTGGGAATCCAGCGATATTCTGCTAGTGGCACTGTTAACTGAAATTGAGTAGTTATGTTTCATTACTTCAATGCTCATGAGCCCATATTGTATTCTCAGTTGTCTGTTAGTTAAATGGTATAAATGCCTGTAACAAATGTTTTATAGATAATAGAAATTTCCTTTTATTGTGGTGCCCACATTCTCCACTCCAAGGATAAAGCTGCATAGTGCTAGTGAGCGATTTTCTGCTTCATTATTAATTGACTACTGTTTTCTCCTCTATTTTATAACTTGATGTCAGGGTGGGATTTTAAATCTCTCTTCAAACTGTGTTATTTAAAAGCAGGGATTTGCAAAGACTTAGCGCACTAAAGCATACCTAGATCTGTGAAGTACCCTGAAAGACAATAACTGATAACTAGGAAGTGAGAGAGTGAGAAAATGCCACTGAAAGAATTATGTCAGAAAACCACAGTGATGTTGTTAATCAAAAGGCAATTGGATGCCAAGTTATAAAAGGCTGCAGTATTAATGATATAAACAGAAAAAAAAATTAGTGCGGGAGGAAAAAAAGTGGTAGCTGAAGAAAAGATAAATGTTCCTGGTTCAGACAGTACAAAACTGGAGGGCAAGTGTTTCTTGTATGACACGGATCAACATGGGAGAACCAGCCATAATGAAAGCTGAAACTTTGAAACTTACAGATTCATATCATAAAAGCAGCATATTGGAGCAGACAGCTCAAGTGTGGCTGTAGCTGGACGATGCTGAATGAATTATGTATTGGGTATATGAATACTTACAGCTTAAAATGTGTGTTAGCACACAGCAAATTGTAGCAAATCCATGTAAATCTTTCCCTTGGAAGAACTGTCCCCAAATACAGTAGCCGCAGTGGAACATCCTATCTAAACAGGAAGCTCGCAGCTATAGTAGTCTCCGCTGTGTTACATGTTGCTTTGTGCGCCTACCTTGCCTATCATAACTAGCTCCCACTGTGCCCTAAAAAAAAATACCGTTTTGCTTTTTAAGCTATTGTGCTGTGCTCTTCCTTTATTTATTTAGACTTGGGTGCATCTGGCCCTTTCAGCACAGTTAAGAACACAGCCGTATGTAAACTGACAGCCTGTGGGCCACCTCTCCAGCTACCTGTGCAAACAGCCTCCTTTCTCCTTCATTCTCCCAATACTGGTGAAAAACAGCAGACTGAAGGTTATATGGAGCATGAAATAGTCCAGGAATGGTTTTCCTTGCGCTACTTAAACTTCATTTAATGAAGCTGAAATATAATGCCATCAGCTGAAAAATGTGATGGGAATTCACCACATCCTCTCAGGAAAGCATCTGTCGAGGTGATGTGATGCTGTCTTAGCTAAAGGCGCTACAGAGTGAAAGCAAAGCTGTTCTTTCATCTTCCCCATTGTGTAAACTATGAATTGGAGCCAGTGGAACAGGGTATGGTGAAATGATCTGCACCTTTAGGCGTGTTGATGATGTCAAAATTTAGGTCACGTGGACCTTCAGCCAAACTGTTTAGCACTGACTTGTCATTGAATTTTTCATCAGAGGATCCTTGAATTTCTTTTTTAACTGTGTTTCTGAATCTTCCATAATGGCCACTGTGAAGAAATATCTAGCCAATCTGAATTGCACGGCAACAACATGAGTATTTGGTCTGTGCGTGCAATTGTATCTACACAGGCGACCAATTCAAGTGTGTTAGTCTAAATGTATTAACCATTCAACTGCTGAGGGAAGGGTCTGATGCAAATCCATGAGGGAACCAGGCAGCCCTTGCCAATGGATGCAGCCTGAAAGTATGTGGCTGTGTTCTCCCCCCGCATTCAAGAACTGAATTGGGCCAGGTGGGCCCAATCAGCTAATTAGGCTGCAATCTGGGAGAATTAGGCCTGGGAGGGAAGCCCTAATTAGGGGAAGCTCCCCTGTGTGAGAACAGGTAGGGCTCATATAAAGATAGGAAATTGGAAGCAGAGGGGGCTGTAGGGACAGTAAGCTGCAGTCACTCCCTTAGAGCAGGATGGTGTGTCTGTGGCTGCTTAGTTCAATAGTCTGCAGACCCTGGAGAATCCGAAGTCATGTGGTACCAGGTGAATCAGCGCAGAAACCTGGTGGAGCTTGTCAATAAAAGATGGCAGTGCCAGGGATAATGTGGGATGTGATGGCTGATAGGATTGTGTTGTTTATTGGGGTACTGTAGTGAGGCGGAAGCAGAGGAGCCTGCAGACTGGGGGCCGACGAGCTAGGCGGCAGTTCTGCAGAAAAGGATCTGGGGGTTAGAGTGGATAAGAAGCTGGATATGAGTCAGCAGTGTGCCCTGGTTGCCAAGAACGCTAATGGCAAATTGGGCTGCAGTAGTAAGAGAATTGCCATCAGATTCCCCTCTACCCGGCATTGGTGAGGCCGCATTTGGAGTATTGTGTCCAGTTTTGGGCCCCCCGCACTACAAAAAGGATGTGGACAAGTTGGAGAGAGTCCAGCGGAGGGCAATAAAAATGATTAGGGGGCTTGATCACAAGACTTATGAGGAGAGGCTGAAAGAACTAGGCCTGTTTAGTCTGCAGAAGAGAAGAATGAGGGGGAATTTGATAGCAGCGTTTAACTATCTGAAAGGGGGTTCCATGGAGGATGGAGCTAGGCTGTTTTCAGTGGTGGCAAATGGCAGAACAAGGAGCAACGGTCTCAAGTTGCAGTGGGGGAAGTGTAGGTTGGACATTAGGAAAAAGTTTTTCACTAGGAGGGTGGTGAAGCATTGGATTGGGTTACCTAGGGAGGTGGTGGCATCTCCATCTTTAGAGGTTTTTAAGCTGAGGCTTGACAAAACCCTCGCCGGGATGATTTAGCTGAGGATAGTCCTGCTTTGAGCAGGGGGTTGGACTAGATGACCTCCTGAGGTCCCTTCCAACTCTAATATTCTATGAGTCTATGATTCTATGAGGCTGTAGTCGGCACAGTCTTCCTTGCTGCAGAATCTTTAGATTCCTAACACCTCTGTTGTGGTTGGGTGATGCTGGGGCAGGCTTTGGTACCAGCTGATGAGTACTGTGGGACTTAGAAGTACTTGAAGGTTTGAATATACTGGAGCCCTCCGACTGCTTGGGGCCTCAACAGATCTCTTCTTGGGAATCAAGGCTTGAGATGGCAGGTCTTTGAAGGACAACTTCTTTGTGAGGAAATGTGGTGCTCCTCTTGCTAAAAGGCTTGGTGTGATCTCCTGCTGGTCTCTTTTGTGATTGAGTGAAGGAGACTGATACAACCGTACAGGGTTTAATGCAGGTTGGAGATAGTACTTCATCATGAACTGCCTAAGGTTTTTTTCCTTGTTCTTTCTAGACATACTGTTGAACCCATGACTTAAGAGGAGAGGCTGAGGGAACTAGACTTATTTAGTCTGCAGAAGAGAAGAATGAGGGGGCATTTGATAGCATCCTTCAACTACCTGAAAAGGGGGTTCCAGAGAGGTTGGAGCTTAGCTGTTCTCAGTGGGGGCAGATGACAGAACTAGGAGCAGTGGTTTCAAGTTGAAGTGGTGGAGGTCTAGGTTGGATACTAGGAAAATCTTTTTCACTAGGAGGGTAGTGGAACACTGGAATGGGTTACCTAGGGAGGTGGTGGAATTTCCATCCTTACAGGTTTTTAAGGCCCACTTGACAAATCCCTGGTAAGTAGGATCTTCTATGATTCTTACAAAGGCCTCATTGAAAATAAAGACAAACAACAACTTGATCAGCAAATTAGGTGGTTCTATCTGAGGAGCCAATGTACAAACACTACAACCTTGTGGCTTGTGTTACTCTGTATCAAAGTATTGTTCTCTGGCATGGCTCAGTTTTTTTCTTGCAGAACCAATAGATACTCAGCTGATTGAAACCATGCATAAAGTAATAGGTACTATGAGAGTGACCACCCTGGTCTGGCTGCTGGTCCTTTCCCATATTGCCCCTCCTGATATCAGGTGACAAATTTCCTTGCACAATCTGCTCCTTAAGATGTAGGACAGGCTACATCTATCCCTATTTCAAGATCAAGCCACCATCTCAGCTCACCCTATTTGGACAAGTTCCCTCAGGAACTGTAACATGCTCGCCAGGTGATGTACTAGGTGGAAAGAACAAGCGTCAAACATAGGCAATGTCTGTCTTGGGGCATATTCAACAGTCCAGCCTCCTGGTTTTGAGCTACCATGCCATCTTCAGGTAAAGCTCAATCACTTCTGATGTGGAGTGATTAGATGTGCTACTAATGGTGATATTAAACCTTCGTGACTGCTCTTTTGCCAGCTGTGGTGAATTAGAAGATGTAGGCCACTGTGACTGGGTACCAAAGTCCTTCTGCATGATTGGTCTCAGGCAGCCTTCTCCAGTACTGCCCCAATGGTACCACCGCTCCAGTGGTCAGTAGGGGAACCTGGGCCAGCCCTCTACTCCAGGTTCCAGTCCAAAGACTTTGTACATGATAGCTGTGGTCTACTTTCACTCAAATCCTGCTGTTCCTTTTCTGGACTCCTTACTACAGTTTCTGGTCCATTTCCCCTGCGTTGGTGTACCAATTCAAACACCCCGACTGCAGTGTAGAAATACTCTAAAAACTCTAAAGGTGAAATCCTGGCCCCATTGAAGTCTATGGCAAAATTCCCATTCACTTCAGTGGCCCCAGGCTTTCACTCTACTTGAAGTCCATGGGTGTTGAGGATGCTCACCATCTCTGAAAATAAATCAGGATATAAATGTGAAAAATGTCCATGTGCCTTACGTACATTGGTCATATTCGTGTTATGCTTTTTGGACTAGTATTTTAGCCATGATCCTGCAATACTTGTAGCACATGTGAACTTTATAAACTCCCACTACAGTCAACAAGATGGCTCACAATCTGAAAAATTAAGCATGTACATAAGTTTTTGCAGGATCAAGGACTTAATGTATCATTACAACATGAACCATGTTGAAACAGTGAGCCATACACCGTCTGTAGAACAATCATTTTTTACTACAGTATTTCCATGGAAAAGGGTCACAGTTGTAAATCATATCACAGTCTTTCATAGTTGCACATATGGGACAGCCCTCCTCCTCTTGACAAAATCCATCAAAAATCACATAATGGCATCATTTGCCTGGCAAAAAAAACATTGTAACAAAAAATGAGTAAATGGCACTGACTTAATGTCTTGGTGTTACAATCTTAAGACTGCAACCTCTTGAAATTCTTGGTCTTCCAGCACCTCAGAAGGAAACTTGGTAGTTTATAGCAAAAGTCTATTTTGGACATTTTCAAGAGGATTCAAGACGGCAGAAAATTCTCAGCCAACTGTAGATAAAACTGTAAATTGTTATTGTCAGCTACATGTTATAAAACTCCAGGAAACACTCTTTATTTCACTTGACAGGTAGTAGTACCATAAATAAACAGCCCTCTGCCAGCAGGTAATTTTGTTTCATTGTTGGTTGACTCTTACTTCTTTTTTCACCTCTCCTTAATATGGAACACATGCAGCTAGCAGCTGAATACCACTTCTGAGTCTCTTCAGATCTCATAATCTCATGGGCAGAGCAAAGCCTGATCGGTACTTGGACTGGAGATCTCAGGAAAGAAACCCAAACAAACAATATTTTAAGAACATTTCAAAGCACTGTTTTCCTATAAAGCCAGATCCCTTGGTTACCACAAGTCCAAGGGCTTCAGAAAAGAAAAACAAATGAAACCTCACTGAACTAATAGCTTTAAAACACCTTTTAAAATGACCTGTCCTATATGGAAATATCTGAAAATGACATAACTGGGAACATCACAGCTTAAAAGATCAGAGTTCAGACTAGATGATCATAATGGTCCCTTCCAGTCTTCAAATCTAGGGCCTGATAGGCCCTTCCAGGGCTAATGGTGGGTCCTGGATTTAGTTAGGAAGATGAAAATCTCCTTTTCCCTAATGATATAAAGATCCTGCTACTGCCTCTGTATGGGTATGAGATTACCGTATTTAAACCTATGTCATTTTTGTGTGTTTTCACCAACTGTACTCCTCAGGGCGGAGGGTTCATTTTCCTGTATTTTATTTATCTTGGTGGCAAGAAGAGAGCAGACGGACAATACGAGGTGCTCAAATAAAGTGTTTTATTATGGTGACGACTTAAAGAGCTGTGGTAAAAATGCATCCCACACCAGTAGACTGACCTGGTGAACAAGGACACTTAATAACACAATCAGGATTATGAGCAATGTCATGATTTAAAAATAATAGCAATAGCAGCCACACACTACTGCAATCCTGAATCATAGGAAGAAAGCACCTACCAACAACAGAAGAGTGGAGAGACCCACCATCCACCTTATTAGTGAGTCGCAACCAGGGAACCGACCTACCCGGGGCATCCAGTAAGGCCTTGACAGATCCACGGAGAGTCTCACTGGGTGGCTCCCGATGGTACTCCTTTTCCCCTAAGCCTTACAATGATTTCTACTTAGCAATGCAGTACGTAATTCTCCATCTCGATCAGAGATTGGGCCTTAAACTTGTTTTTCATTAGTCTATTGTCTGATAATTACAGGTGGCTGAGTTAGCAACCGAAATTGGGAAGCTGCCCTTTCCATAGCCTAAACTGGTCCTGCGGTTAGACAACTGCTGATTTTTGGTAAGGCATTTGCTGCTTATCTCAAAAATATTCTGCATGGCTAACATATTTTGTACAAAGTTCGACTTATTCTATAATAGCAGCTAAAGGTTAGTTTCGCATCTTTTTAGGGGACTTTTCATTCGGTTGTTTCCTGGCAGGGGCCTACTCTTGCTCACAGCCCGAACTGGATTTCTAGGGCCTAGCCCAGCTAACCTGATTTTGCATTAGAAATTTATTTCATGCCCTACACTGATGAAGGGCTGAATTTTGCCTATTCTGGGCCTCAGACTGGGATCATTCTTTTCTAGTTCAGGAGGAGCAAGTCCACATATGGCTAGAGAGGGAGGAAACATTTCTGTGGGAGGTATATTCTTAAAAATGGTAGCTGTTGACACCCTAATTGCATCACTTGGCTGAAACTGGGGTATGAAACTGCTCAGTTTTTGCAATGTTAAAATAATCCCTCCTTTTCTCTGAGGCCTACAAAAACTTTAAAAATGGTTATGCTGCTGGTATGCTGAGAACACAGTCTACCATACAGCCCAATATTATTTCATTGTTCCTTTTACTCTCCCATCAGTCTGTCTGTATCTGTCATCTCTTACTGTAGACTTAGATTATCAACTCTTTGGGGGCAGAGACTGTATTTTTTTCCCTTGTTTGTACAGCACCTGCACAATGGGGTTCTAGTCCCTGACTGGAACACCTAGAAGCTATGCTAATACAAATAATAAAATAATGCAGGTAAGATGTCAAAGGTGCATGATGGTTTAATTTATCAAGTGTCTCTGCAATTATCAAATGGTTAATACCTCCTCATTTCAGGCTTGAGCTAAATCCCATTGGAGTCAATACATAGCCACATAGCCATGTAGGCTTTTGACTAATGACACTTTCTACAACAGTCATGCAGTTCAGTTATACTATATATTTCATGTATGGTGTGTTTGATTGAACTAATTTCATGAATTTACTGCTAATTCAATAACATTATATAAAATATAAATAAAATGGCTGTCAGGCCATCTAGCTTGTTTTGAAACAATGATAAATTATTATTAAAATCTCAGAAAGGTTTCTTAAAGAAATGAATGCATCACATTTATTGGACAATTGTATCTACAAGCTACTTTCTGATTCCTAACTCTGAAAGATCCATTGCTCAAGCAGCAATGACGTGCAGAAGTGAAAGGTCTACACACTTGTATGGCAGAGTTATTATGAATTCGCAACTGTTCTACAGCAGAAGCGGTTTGTTTGCAATGAAAAGAAATGACCCTATTACACTGTCATGCTGAAAGATGACTCTTTGTAGCCAGCTCTGTCATACAGGTTTGTGTCTAAAAAGTATGAAAACAAGGTTCTTTTTATCCTTTTCAAGTGAAAAGAGGTATGCAGTGACAGCAAATAGTTAGAAACAATTAAATGGGTGTAGCTTAGACCCTCTATCTTCAGGGTAGGTCTATGTCTACAATGACGGCAGCAAAGTCACCGCCGTCAGATTGACTTATCTGGATTGACTGAGGAGTCAGTGAAGACCTGCTCAATTGATCCAGAAGTTGACATATTAAAACCACCTCTTCAAGTGGCGCAGTGCAATGAAGTCAGCGCGCAGAAGAGAAGCACAGAAGTTGACAGGAGTTGCACAAGTTCTTTGTGTACTGCGTAACTCTCATTGATTTCTGCCGAATCACCGAAGTAGGTGTAGACCAAGGCTAGCAAAGACATATATCACCTAAGGGAAAAACCATCTATGTTTTTCTCAAATACAATGCCCTTTGTATTTTGATTTATGTTTTATTTCCTTTTTAAAAAGAGAATTGGAGTGCTCACGAAAAAGCATAGATTGAAAGGTTCTATTTGTCCACAGAACATACAGAAAAGTACTGCAACAGCATCATTACCATTATTTGGTTTATTGTAGGTTCCTGTGAAACATCTGGAACTGACCAGGTTATCATTGGCCTGGACTGGTTTGGTGGTTCCAGTGTTTTTAAGGTAAGATTCTTGAAGTTGACAAATTTCAACTTTGACCCAGAGAGAGTCATCTGTAACTGGTAGAAGTCAGGCTGGTTTTAAAGCATTTCTGAAAATGTAAAAAGGTTGCAGTTAATGCCATTTGTCACAGTGGCTTTCCTATCTAGTGCATATAGGAATGTAAACCACCAAAACTTTCCTGAGTGGTCTTGTGGTTAAGATACTGGACTGGGATTCAGGAAATTTCGTTCCGTTCTCAACACTGTGACAGACTTTCTGTACGATCTGGGGCAAGCCACCTAATCTCTTTATGCCTCAGTTCCCCATTTATAAAACAGGGATACTAATACTTGTCTGTTCTGCTCTTTAGAGTGTAAGCTGTCTGGGGCAGAGACTGTCTCTTGGTAGGTGGCTATACAGTACCTGGTACTATGGGGTTCCAGTGTCAGTTGAGGCAGCTAAGCACTACAATAATACAAATAGTTGTGTTATTTTTTTTTTCCGTTTAGTAGCATGTAATCTAAAAAAACATTTTCCTTTCTCACGCTGCATGTACATGGTGCCTGGACACGGGTCAGTGCATCTGCTTAGTCAATCCCCCCCCAACATCCACACTTAAACCACAGAAGCATGGGTTTCAAGGCATGTAGGGGAAAAGAACACTAGCACACCTGAGGGTATGGGCATGAAGACGCCTCAGGCTGTGACATGGCCCTATTCTTGTGCAATTTTGCAGTGTGAATGGGGGTAAATGATGTGTTCCATGTCCTGAGATCAATAGTCCTCTAGTCGTGTCCCCAGAATGTAGTGAGCCCTTTTCTTCTCAACCATTGCCCATCTCTGTAAAGGTTCCTGTCTTCTGTTTTCACTGGTAGTGGTGAGCTGTGCAGACTGGTTCCAGCAATGTTCTGCTGCACTGTTTTTACCACCAGATGTGAACATGGAACGTGTTCTGAGAGCAGCTGCCAGGTCAGCTGAGCACACCCAGGTCCTGATAAACGTTTGGCTAGAGTTCACTGTCCTCCATGACTTCTCCCTCAGCACCAGAAATGTCTATCTGTACTTGGAAGTACTTGGCACAGGAGGGCAGTCACTATACTCTGGCCCAGTGCTAGCAATGGATTGAGCAGCTCAAGCTCCAATATTGAGGTCAAAAGACTCCAGTACTCACTCCGGGAGAGGTCCTACAATATTTCCCTTCTTCAGGGAACTGGACCAGGTACTCTCCAGGGATCCCATTACCTAGCTTTAGGCAACACAAGATCCCTCCATAAACCCAATGGACTCATCAACTGAAAGAATGCAGTTGAGGGCCAGGGTGAGGAGGCAGAAAGGACCATAGAGAAAGAGGCCCCGAAGGCCCAGAGGAAGAGGATCAAGTTATTCTGCACCTCTAGCTGGAGGAATCAGCTCAGCAAGCCCCACGAGAGGATGACAAGACTCAACAGGAACTGGAAACTGAGGTTGTCAAGTTAACGCCCCATCCTACCCAACAGCATCCCCTCCTTCTTTCTCTGGGACTACCTACACAACTGGCAATTCTCCCCCAATAATCCCTGACCAAGATAAATTGCAAACATATGTCTGCAAATTTCCACTGCAGCAGAAGCTCCAGCAGATTCTTAAAGTTCAACAGCTGCATCAGTGTGCTTGGTCTATCTCCAGAGCTCACCCAACCCCTCCATTCAGCAATATGTACTGGGGAAACAAGTAGCACAAACACCTCTCTGGCATATATTACCAGATATCCAACATAGGCCTGGAAAACCATTTCCCTTTTCCATCCTGGTATTTCCAAAACTGTTATGTTCTCCAGCTGATGATCAGCCTCAAAAGAAGAAATTGTGAACAATTAACATTGTCCCTGCACCCCCAGCCCCAGCACTGTAGCCCAATCACACACTTTTCGACACTGAATTAAAAAAACAAAACCAAAAATAACGATTAGTTGATGCTACCTACCATTTTCAAAGGCTGCTTCTTTCTGGGTGGCTGGAAAAGTCATCTTAGAGAGAAGGATAATGAAACAGTCACATTGCTTAAATGCTGAAAAGTTGCTATACTTCAATAGCAAACTTATGTGATGTGTGGAGATTTCTTGCCTGCATGGAAAGGAAAGAAAAAAATAATGTTCTTCTTGGGAACCTACTGGGTTCTAACTTTGGCTGAGGATGGTGAACCCATTGTGCTCGGGAGCTGGGAGTAGCAGCCCAGGGGCAGACGAAGGAGGACCTGTTGGAAGACTTGCTGATTGACATTAACAGAAGGAGCAGGGAGCAGTTTGACTTATGAAGGAAAGGGCTATTGAAAGGGAAGAATATTTTCAGAGGCAGGAGTTCCTGGAGCAGGCTGCACATGCAAGGAATAGGGAGCTTGCCCAAAGGGACAGGAAACATGCTTTGTTGCAATCCCTGGTGTAAATGGTGGTGGAAAAGATTCAGGTACCACCTGCTTCAATAGCCACTGTGGTGTCTTGGAACTGGCATCTCCTTCTTATCCTCTAAGCACTCCTACATCTATAACACAGGATGTGGCTGAGATGGAGGATCTAGCACCACCCTCTGGCATTGGGGGAGGCTGCAGGATTCCTGGCACAACACCCTGGACATCCTTCTTGGGGAGATGAGGAGCCAGAGACTATCTGAAGGCCAGTATGTACCCACTCTCTAAACCCTATATAGTAGACATCAAGGGATGCCAGCCCTCCAGGATTGCCCTTGAGTGTCCAGGAATTAAATATAACCTTGAAAAGTCTGCAGAGAGTAACCTAGGAGATAAATTGTAGAACATTCTGAAAAGGAATACTGAATGTTGAATCCGATGTATACAGTAGTCCAGCTGGTGTTTAAAATGCCATAGTAATGTGCATTTGCCTAACCAACAGTTGGATGGTGCGTGCATTTCTTTATTTTGTGTGGCTGCGACTTTATCAAGATGAAAACTCTGTGCACAGTAACTGATATATGCATATATGCAGGCACGTTTGTGTTGTCTTTTTAGTCTATGTTACACTGCAACTGCCTCTCACTTTCAAAAAAAGAGAACAGAAATGGATGCTGATGAGGGCTTTTCAAAACATAGGGGCTCCAATGGTACCAAAAAAGAGAAGAAATACTATTGTTCTTACAATGATGACTAGTGTAAAGACCCTGACTGCAAAAGTTGGCTTTGCAAAGTTGATGAATTTACAGCAGACTGCATTTTCTCTCATAAAGAATTTTCCACTATATAAGTCTAATCAATGAGTTTTCCTGTGTCTGCTATTTTCTAATGGTATGCTATTTTATTTTCTGTATGTTTAAATAATGGAATTAACTAATACACATAGGTACGCAAACATTTAAACATGTATTAACAAGCCACGTACCCTAAACCCAATTTCACTATTTAAAAATAAGATTCACATTAGAACTGGAGATTTTGCAATATTATTTATTTATGCAATACAGTTAAAATGTGAAATTATTATTCATATGACACTCATTTCCATTGAAGGCAAAATGATGGTTGGGTAATGAATCAGTTTTAAAGTAGACTAGGCAGTCATTAAGGCCATTACCTCATGTGATAAATGTCATGGAAGAGATTCAAATAGAGTTCACAACCCTAGAGATATACCTATATTTCCCCAGAGCATCTTCCACAACTATTCCCCCATTTTCCAGGAGAAACGGAGATCAAGCTCAAGGACCAGGGGTGTAGTCATCAGTTTCAATGTTCTTCTTATCTGTTAGGGTTTCTTTCAAAGTTCCCTTTTAGAAAATATTCTTAGTTACATTTCCTGTACTACTTGCAATAAAATTTATTTACTTTTACTAATGTGTGTACCTTTCATTCAGGCTGTAATTACAGGGCAAATTTTATTTTTGTATCTCCTTTGGCTTTGGGCTCCATAAATCAGTGCCTTCAGTTGCATAAAATCACAGTGCAAAGTCCTCTGTGTCCCCTCCAATCTCCCCCCCATCCCCCACTCAGCTATATATGAATAAGTAAGCTGGAAATATGCTGAAAGTGCAATATGCACAGACATAAGATATAGCTTTATTAACTGGGAAAGAAAAATAAAAAGGTGGATAAACTTCCCTATGGCTTTGACAAAAAAGAGAACATGAAAAACAAAGTAACATAATTGTGCAATCACATACCGAAAAGCACTATAACTGCCTCTCCACAACTCCCACCCCGAAACATTGTGATCATTGGGAATGATGGGGGTACACTCCATTAATAGGTTGTAAGTGCCCTTATCCTCACACACAATCAGTCACCAGAAACCAGTTGCAAAAGCCCTTCCTAACACCTTCATCAATATTTCTCAGGTCCTTCTAAAACCAAGTAATCCCCCCTAAACTATAGTTTGGCTAACAGCTGTGAATGGTAAAACAAAATGAAAGAACAATAACTGCAATTTAATTGAACATACCACTCTCCCCGCAAAACAATCATAAACCAAAAAGGTGTTGTGCCTGCAGAGGTACCCTCTCCCAATTATCTGTAATGAGTCATAACCTAAATGAGCAGCTAAAGACCGTCGGTGGGAGGGGAACTACTAAATTGTGCACTGAAACACAAGCAAGTAGGAATGTTTCCCCTTGTGTTTTTACAGTAGCTGGATGTTATCTAGAGCTTTGTTTGGGACAGAGCTAAGGTCATGCCTTGTCTGCCTGATGTTCCAAGATGCATCCCTGATCTCCCTAGCCCACCAGGGACCAACATTAATATGGAAATTTACTGGACCAGGCTGTCTGGAAAGGCTTTGCAATCCAATCCTGTCCTATGCACACTCTGTCCTAAGTACTTGGATTTAGTCTCACAAATGTTATGAAGGGCACAGCTCATCACAGTAACGAAGATGGCATTGGCAGCCAACCAGGTGCACAGGCATCATCAGCAAGCTTTCAGTCATCCAAAGGCACACTCCAACCATCCTGCAGCTGCTTAGTTAGAAGTTAAAGTCCCATTTTGCCAAGACATCGATGTTGGGGTGGGGTTTCATTATCCAGGGTAGAAGTGGGTATGCGGGGGCCCTCGAAATAATCGTGGGCTTGGAGACACTGTAGAGAATCACATCATTTCTGGGGAATAAAGTCCCTTCCTTACTGTTCAGGTACAGTCCCAATGTCTCAGCACCCTGGCATCATGAACCATTCCTGTGTGCTCCTTTCTGACATTAGTGTTATGAACCAACTTTTGTGATCCCCAAACCTATAGTACCAACAACGTATGGCAAGGGGTTCCTAGAGTGTCTCCTATGACACACACAACTCTGTAATAATGCCCCTGAATGCTAATGCCAACATGGGTACCAAAAAGTGCAGTGTGGATGCAAGTATATGTGTGTACACAGTTGGTTCCCATGTCCACATACAAAGTAGTAGGAAATCACTTAGCATTGAAATGAGCTATTACTCTCAGGGATAGAGCCTCAGCTGGTGTAGATTGCCATAGTTCCAGAAGAGCTACGACAATTTGCCTGAGTTGAGAAACTGCTTCCTCTTCTTACTCAGTATCCACAGACTCTGTTGAGCAGCTCACTGCAGTCTAATAACATTTTCTAAGTGGCATTTATAAGAGTGGCCCCAAAAATTCATATCACAGCAGCAACGAGGAATTGAAGGTTACAGCTAATACAATACATAATGCTCGGTGAATGATTTGCAGCAAAACAAAATCATCTATCAACATGCAATTTAGCCTGCCTCTCTACAGAGACAGTCGGGAAGAGTTACGCTTTTTCTTATTTAAGAGGTTGATCCAAAGCCCATTTGAATCAATAGAAAGACTGCCATTGACTTCAGTGGGCTGTGGATCAGACACCTTGGTCACTCAGTTATTATATATATAGTATCTCGTCTTATCAAACACTGTTCAAGTTCTCAAATATTGATTTTAATCAAGCAAAATAAATCCATGATATAAATTAAATACAAAAACTAGATATAACCAGAGCTATTCAACAGACGTTTGTTCTCTCTCTTTTATTTATTTCTTTTCAACTTTGAAAGGACAAATGGCCGAAGAAAATCCTTTCATCCTTTCGCCCTCTCAAAAACAGCACTGAATACATGGGCCAGCTAAGAACTTCACAGATGCCACAATGATCCACCCTGTGGCCTCTCAGAACTCCACAGCAACATGGGAGTTAGAACTTAAGTTCCCAGCTGCTTCAAAAGCACAGACCCCTAGTACATGAGCTGAAGGAGAATCTCTGTTCAAATACATGACAGCAGAAAGAAGTGCCCCTTTCCTAGTCTAAATCAGTCATTTCTGCATTCCAGGTTTTGAAAGGATGGTACACGCAACCAAAAACCCACTGAAATGCTCATGAGCATTAATTAGCTGCACTGCACAGATGCCCATAAGGAAAATGTCTTTTTTATAAGATTTTAAAAATGGATGACTTTATTTAGACAAAGTGTGCTGCAATCTTGTAGAACACTCTTTTTTTTAATATAACCATCACCTGAACACATTACACTGATTTAAATGAAAATATGAAGGGAAAAAATGTGTCCTCTAATTTATCTTAATCTGTAATGCTGAGCGATGGTATACTATGTATTTTTGTTTAGTGCAGGGAATTTGTGCATATTAGATTTCAAAAGAGCACAGTAGGAGTCAAATTCAGCCATGATTTAGAGATTCAGAGATAACTACACCAACTTCAGTGAAATTACATATGCTGTGCTAGCACTGATTGTTACCCAAAACAGGCAAACAAAGGAGCATCATACAGAAAGATCCATGCATTATGTCCATATGTGTCTCATATGATGACATATTTATGGTAGGTTGCACTGCTCTTCCACTTAAGACACATGAAATCAGCATGTTCTGTACTAAATGCCTCATCACAGATGCATGGTAGGAGAAGAGATCACTCTTTAAAATGTCAAGGGAAGAAATGGACATGATTTATTAAGATCCAGTTTATGAATCCCTTCCTCACACTCATGAGTGGTCAAGCTGGTTGGGAATTTTTTAGCGTAATGGTTTTTGGTAAAAAATAAATGCTGATTAGATGAAACTAAAACATTTTCTGGAAAGGACGAGTTTCAACAAATTTCTTGACACCAAAAACTTTTTGAAAAAAAAAAAGTTTCAGAATTAGTCAAATGTTCTCCTTCAACATTTTCAATTTGCTGGCTCAGAATGACTTTTCATTGCTATTAAACTCCAGTACATTTAAAACTAAATAATTTTAAAAAATGAAAATGGCTGATATCTAAATAAAATGTTTCAGCTGGTCTGAACGATTTTTTTCTTTGAGTCTTGATTTGATTTTGTGAAATTTTTTGAAATGTTGATTTTTTGGTTGTAATTTGCATAGGCAAAAAATTCCTGAAATTTCAAAAAATTTTCATGGGGCAGGAAAGCCACTTTCCACCCAGCAGTAATTCACATGAATAAACCCACTGACTTCAAGAAGTCTGATTGTGTGAGTTACTGCTCAACAATAGACCAGTCTGAGGAAGAGGGTACAAGGTGACCCAAAATAGTCAGTTACATATATCCTGTTACTGAAAAATAATGAGTTAATCTGAATAAAGAGAAGACCATAAATTAAGATGGCCCTAAACTAAATCAGTTGTTCAGAACATGGAACTCACTTATATTCCTCCTTAGTCTTATATTCTTATATCCCTACTTAGACATAATAACAGTGTAATGCTGGCAAACCAGGTGTCAGTTCAGGTCTGAACCCCACGTCAATTCACTTGTGTATTAGTGTAAATCAATTGCAAATGTGTAAGTGTTTTGGGTGTTTAAACTTCATAAAACTAATGGGATGTTACATGCATTGTTTTCACTTATCTGTTCCTGTTATGGTAATAGCAATCATTTACATGGTAAACACCTCTGTGACTAAATAACTCATCAGACATCAAAGTGCCTTGTGGAATACTAATGAAGGACTTGAGAACTTGAACAGAAAACAGGAATTTCAAAGCAATTGGACATTATGCATGATGGCCAGAGGTCAATAGACTAAGTGCATTCCTCACACACCATCATCAAAGGAAAAACCCATGTGGATAAAGAGACTATCTTCTTGTCTTCTGTAGGAAGAGGCTATAAATATGGATTCAAAGAAAGGTCCTTCATCTCTGGACTGTTTGTATTCTAACAGGGCAGAATAACTGCAGGAGAAGGCATAAGTTATTCTGCGTATCTCTGAAAAGACTTTTGGGAGAGTTTATTATAACACTGCCACCATTTGGAGTTACAAACTGTGATTTATAAACTGTTACTATATTTTACCTGTTTTAACCTCTCAATAACTCTCATTTCCTTTTCTTAGCTAATAAATCTTCACTTAGTTTACTATAGAATTGGCTTCCAGCATTGTCTTTGGTGTAAGATATGGAGTACCAATTTATCTGGGGAAGTGGCTGGTCCTTTGGGACTGGGAGCAACCTGATGTGGTGTGATTTTAGGTCTAAATAACCTTTTATCACAAAGTTCAGTTTGTCTGAGTGGAAATCTTGACTGGAGAGGCTAAAAGGATTGCCTGTGACTCCATGGTAAGACTAACATAGTGATCCAGGAGTTCATGTTTGTTACAGGCTTGGTGAAATCTAATTATAGAACATACCACCAGATTGGGTATCTGCCCTTGTTTTCTGACAGTATGCCCTGAGATAGTCACTCACAGTGATGAGCCACTCCAGACAGTGTGACACATGGTTCAGAAGGACATCACCTGAAATCCAGAGGCAGCCGGCCCAGCTCTGCTTAACAACCAGATTTCTGCATCCTGGACAAACTTCAGCTTCTGAATCGCATCAAAGTCTAGCCCTAATTAGAGTCCAATCTTGAGATGGCAAAGGTGTGAATAAACATAAAGTGCTTGCACTTGCTTGACCAAATGCTGATGAAAAAAATACAGATGCCAACTGGGCAACAAGCAGCAATCTGGAGTCTAAGAGCCTGATCTAACTTTCTCTGAAGTCAATGGAAAGACCACTGATTCACATATATAGTTGCCCACTATCAATTGCTGACATAATTCTATCCTATTTTCCAAGTTCTTCCACCAAAGTACTCATTTCTGTTTTATCTGAGTTAACCCTCAGATAGAGAGCCATCACCCAAGCTTCGGTCTCTTCTACATGCTGTTCCACTGCACCAGCGGGATAGGATGTCATGGATAGGATTCTTCTGAACACCATGACCTTATAGCCTATATCCTCCTACAAGTCTCACCTGTAGATTGAAAGAGAAGGAGAACATAACAGAATGCTGCTGTTTACAGATGACACTAAAGTGGGGGGAGTGGTAGAGATGCTGGAGCGCAGGAATAGGATACAGAGTGACCTAGACAAATTGGAGGATTGGGCCAAAAGAAATTTGATGAGGTTCAACAAGGACAAGTGTGGAGTCCTGCACTTAAGACAGAAAAATCCCATTCACTGCTATAGACTGGGGACCAACTGGTTAGGCAGCAGTTCTGCAGGAAAGGACCGGGGTGTTACAGTGGAGAAGAAGCTGGGTATGTGTGCCCGCATTGCCAAGAAGGCTAATGGCATATCGGGCCTCATTAGTAAGAGCGTTGCCAGCAAATCGAGGGAAGTGATTATTCCCCTCTATTCAGCACTGATGAAGCCACATTTGGAGTATTGTGCCCAGTTTTGGGCCCCCCACTACAAAAAGGATGTGGACATGTTGGAGAGAGTCCAAAGGAGGGCAACAAAAATGATTAGGGGGCTGCAGCACATGACTTATGAGGCAAGACTGTGGGAACTAGGCCTGTTTAATCTGCAGAAGAGAAGAATGACGGAGGATTTGAGAACAGCCTTTCACTACAGTACCTAAAAGAGGGTTCCAAGGAGGAAGGAGCTAGGTTCTTCTCAGTGATGGCAGATGACCGAACTAGGAGAAATGGTCTCAAGTTGCAGTGCAGAAGGTCACGGTGGAATATTAGGAAACACATTTTCAGTAAGAGGGTGGTGAAGCACTGGAATGGGTTACCTAGGGAGGTGGTGGAATCTCCTCCTTAGAGGTTTTTAAGGTGTGACTTGACAAAGTCCTGTCTGGGATGATTTAGTTGGGGTTGGTCCTGCTTTGAGCAGGGGGTTGGATTACATGACCTCCTGAGGTCTCTTCCAACCCTAATCTTCTATGAGTCTATGAACAGCTTCAGCTTTAGTGTTGGGTATATAGCAGGAATTCAGTGAAGGAGTGGAGTAGTTTGGGGGAGTGTCCACTTATATATGAGATTCTCCTGTATTGTTATAAATGGATAGTAAACTGAAGATAAGAAATGAAAATGAAATATATTGTTTTAATTATGAAAACCAAACACTGAAAAAAAGATTAGCTTGTCCTACAGTAAATATATATCTGCATTTGAGCTTTCACTGCAGAGTATATTAAATTTGAATATACTATTTTTAATCATCTGGCTCTTGATATTTTCCTGACTTTTACGAGCCTCTTCATTTCATTTATAATAACTACATTTGTTTTTTGTAGAGAACTTGAATTTTGCTCTGGAGTGCCTCAGTTTCTGATCCTTTTGAGCTAAGCTTAAAATAATCATTAAATGAAAGCCCACATAGTTTACTGGCCTGTTCCCAGATTTATGTATACCTTATGTACTTATTATTAATAATAATAATGTGAAAAGATGGGCACAGATTTACCAGCAGGTTTTAAATTTCTTTCTGAGTGTCAGTCAAGTGAACAGGTTCAGCTTCATAAATAATGAATTACATTGCTTTTCTATGATGTATTAGAGGGTCTTGCAGGGATCTGTTCTTGCCTCTATGCTATTTAACATGTTCATAAGTGACTTAGCAGAAAATCACTGATTTTGTTTGCAGATAACACCAAAGTGGGGGAGTTGTAAACAAGGAAGAAGACAGGTCACACAATCTGAAATACTTGGTAAACTGGGTAAAACCAAACAAATTCTAAGAAGGATGCTGAAAAATTGGAGAGGGCTGAGAGAAGAGCCAGGAGAATGATTAAAAGATAAGAAAACATCTCTTATAGTGATAGACTCAAGGAGCTCATTCTATTCTGATTAACAAAAAGGTTAAAGGAAGTCTTGATTACAGTCTGTACGTACCTATATGATGAACAAATATTTAATAATGGTCTCTTCAATCTAGCGGAGAAAGGTGTTACACAATCCAGTGCTTGAAAATTGAAGGTGGGCAAATTCAGACTGGAAATAACGTGTAAATTTTTAACAGTGAGAGAATTAACCATTGAAACAACTTTCCAAGGGTGGTGGTGGATTCTCCATCACTGGCAATTTTAAAACCTAGATTGGATGGTTTTTCTTCTAAAAGATCTGCTTTAGGGATTATTTTGGGGGAGTTATATGACCAGTGTTATAGAGGAGGCTGGATTAGATTATCATAATGGTTCCACTGACACGTGTTGGACCCACACATCTTGACAGTTTTGTTGTGGAGGTTATTGATCATTGCAGCAACACAAATATGTCTGTGGGTTTTGCATCTGTTGTTCTGGCAGGGTCTGGTTCCACTCTGAGGTGGTGTCTCTTTGTGCAGGAGGAGCTTGTTTCTTATGATGAGCTTAGCAGGGCTCAGGGTTGTTTGAAGGGAGAAGAGGGGGTTTGGGAAAGCTTTCTTTCAGCATGTCGTCCCTATTCATTATGGGTTGTAATTGTTTGATGAATGATGATAGCACATTTGAATTCCAGTGTGGGATGGTGGACAGACCACCTACCACAATATGTGGGTCGTCACATCAAGTGCCCCAGTAACCATTCTGTGTATGAAATCAGACAATCATTGCGCTCTTGAATGAGCTGTCACAGAAACATGATAGAAGACAAAAACAATCGTCCACTTCTTGTCCAATAGCCTCCTACAACGAGTGACCCTGTGATGGGTTGCTCCACTCATCACCTGGATGGCACCTCCTCTTGATGACTCGTGAAGTCTACTCCCCTTCCTGTGGTTGCACACGATCCTCCATCTCTCCCTCTGGGTCTGCAATCCCTCTTTTGCTGCCCAAGATGCTACTGCCTCTTCGTGAATCAGGCCCCCGGCCAGGTCATTCTATGCCTTTTCCACTTCCAGGGTTTCAAAGTCTCTTTCAACCATCCTGGGCAGTTTTCCTGTTCACTGCCTCATAGTGCCACTCCTGCAGTGATGGGCAGGGGAACCTGGGCCTGCCCTTAACTCTGGATTAAGGCGCAGGGACCCCCTAGCAGGCAGTTAAGGTCTGTTCCCTTCTAGAATTTACTGCCTTTCCCTGAGTCCTGTCCTATCTTCCTGGCTTCTCTCCTCTTTGGGTCTGCCAGTCCAAATGCACCTTCCTTCTACCAAGGAGTGACTACAGACTTTCGGAGTAGCATCCTTTTGACATTCTCTTTTGCAAGCCAGATTGGTGTATTGCTGTGTCACCCTAATCCTTCAGTCTTGGAGCCTGTCTCATTCTGCTCTTTTCTGTAAACCCCTACTCCTGGGCAGTTCATGCACAGCCTTCTACAAGCAAGTTGCTCTCAACTCAGTGAGTGAGTTCTTCTGGCCAGCCACTCAAGGGATTATGCAATAGAATGACCCCAGCAAACACACCCTGTCCCAGATACAACTGTAGGAACTGCCATTTTACAATGTTCAGTGCTTCCCACTGAACAATGCAAGCTCATAATCGGTCCATCAATTTACCAAAGAAATTGATATGCACCGGTCTGGTCACTTTAAGTGGAATCTGTAACACATCTTAAATCAAATGTACTGTTTTAGGTAAAATAAACACATTTATTAAGTAGAGAAAGATTTTAAGTGTTTATAAATCATCGGAAAGCAGATAAGATTTGATTAAAAGTAAATAAAAAGCCAATTGCATTCTAAACAAAGCTTCACAGTTTCAGCAACCTTACAGTCTTAGATGATTCTCACCATAGGCTGGTTGGTCTGCCTCTCACCATGCCATCCTCCAGTGATCAAAGCTTCAGTAGGTTGATGTTGTTTGTAGATGTGAGTGGAAGACAGCCATTGCAAAAATGTCCCTCCTTTTTAAAATATTCCCTCTCGCCTCTGGGGCCTCACCCCCACCTTCAGGGTCAGGTGACAAGCAATGTCTGTGTATGGCTCCCTCCATGTCCTTCATCACTGAGGTACCTTGTGGATCGCTTTGTTGACATCTGGGCCAGTCCTTTGTCCCTGGAATCTTGCTGGGTTTCTTCTATGCAAGCCTTAATGAGGCACAAATTGCCTCTCTGCTCTTGGAGAGTTTTGCCTAGATCTGTCTCAAGCCATGAGACACATATTTGGGAATAGTACATAGCAAAGCCTCATAACCACATACATAGCATTGCAATAGACATATTACTATAACAGTATGCCCTGAGCATTGCAAAAACATCCTACATGACATACATTGCATTACACAATACACAGTTACACTGTAAAGGTGAACATGAATGATACACAATCACACCATAAGGGTCCAAATGGAGATGTAGTGTGTCACACCCCTTGGCTACCATTTTCCTGTCTTTATAAATGCAGCCCAGTTTATTCCTCTTCTGTTGAGGTCCCTCGGTCAGTCAAGGGATTACTCGGCCATCTGATTCCCCTCAGCTGTGGCCTGTTGCGTTAATTATCCCTCTTCTCTGTCTACTTAAACTTTTACAGGGCAAGTGTACGGTGAACACCCCATCACAGACCCTTCATGTTTAACAATCTTTCCTAACTTGTACTTAGCTCGGACACTCTGATTTCCTTCCACAGACCTGCAGAAGAGCTCTGTGTAGCTTGAAAGCTTGTACCTTCCACCAATAGAAGTCAGTCCAAGAAAAGATGTTACCTCACCTACACAAATCCACCATTTGCTATTATGTAAAAAGAGCTTCCTCTGGTGTTCAAAACAAAACATATATTTTGCTGCATCTCAGGAAATATCTATTTCTACTGGCCATTAGTAACCCACAAGGCTATAAATACTGCAGATTAGTAGAATAAATACTCACTTTTATGAGAAGTGAAACCCACCAGTTCAGTTCGCCTGTCATTATGGAGGACACAGAGACTTGTGAGGTGGACAATTGTATTTTGCAAAGTGTTTTGCTTTATTTAAGGTGAAGGCTCTTGTAAGTCCAGAAAGAGCTAGTTAATTTGAAAACATAAAGGTCACAGAAGGCCTAATAAATGGGAAGCCTTTGGCAAGAATGTACTTGCTGACTTGAGCAATACCCCTGAAAACACAAACAATCGAATATGTTTTAATCAAGCTGGATATACCAAAGAACTTTGGAAACCTTCCTATTCTTAAAGTGGCAGAGCAGACAAAATTTTGAGTTGTTCCATATGGCAATGTATATTTGCATCTCAGTACTTCTTTGTGGAGGTAAAAAGCTCAGTGTGGCAGCTTGTCTCCGTCTGGGAGTGGCTGGGTCACAGGTAGGGGTTGGCTGATGGAATGAGGTCCTTTAGCTCACACAGTAGCAGCCCATGTTTTGCACCCCTGAAGTGCCAGGATCAATCTATACTGATGATGTCCCACCTGCTCTGGCGTAATGAATGGGGAACTGAGCAGGGTGAGCTCTGAAGCGTGGGTTATTGTCAGTCTTAGTGTTTGAATTTTGCTATTGGCTCCAGCATTTCCTTAACTTTAACCAGGTGAGTAAGGCCGAGTGAAGTCAATGGGACTGTTCAATTGCAAGTTAAGCATTTGCTTTTTCAGATCCTGGCATTCTCTGCTTCCGTCTGAAGTCTCTGCTGCTGTTTCTTCGGTACAGTCAGGAATATGGATGCAGTTCAAAATGCCATGGAGATAATGGCGTCAAGACTTTTTAAGAGGGGTGCCTAGAAAGCCTCCTAAAACACCTAAACAAATGGCCCGATTTTCAGTGGTTCTGCGAACCCCCTAGCTGCTACTGATTTCAGTGGGAGGTGCTGGTCACTCAGCAGCTTTGCAAATACTAGCATTTATTCACATGCTTTCTTCTGTCTGGCACAACATACATGTGACACCAATTTTCGGAGACTCCCTTAGATTCACTTACTAGATTTGCATCACTCATCAACAAATAATGCACACCTTCCTCCTAACTTCCTACATCTCCTTTGAATCTGACACCACAGGTTCTTTAAATTATTCCATTTCACAGCTGCCTTTAAATGCTCTAGTAAAAGGGAGAGAAGAGTGACCCATACCAAAGCCTGTGTTCAAGGCTGGCATCAAAACTGTGGCGAGGGATATGCAATTATGCCACCTGCATGTGTACCGAGGATAGCAATTTGCAAAAAATGTGGGGCAGATCCTCAGCAGGGGTAAATCAGCCTAGTTCCAGGTACACAGTTGAGTAGTTGGACCTGTGCTGTTTCTTTTAATGAAACAGTCTTGCTATGAATAGGGCCTTATACATTGCAAGTTAAAGTCACATGAGGACAGCACCTCCAGTGATCAGATTTTAGCCAAGAACATGTTTATAAAGAGGTTAACTCATAGATTTTAAGGCCAGAAAGGACTACTAAGATCAGCTGCTCCAAACTCCTGTATAAAACAGACCAGAGTATTTCACCCAGTGATTTTTTCAGTGGAAAGACTCATTCTTCAGTATTACCTGTCTATTAGCGATTATAGCAATTACGTTCATTCTGACGTTACATGCTCCCAGCCAAGTGATGGTGTATTTAACCATGGACAGGTATATGCTGGAGTAGGGAATGTTCAAGCTGGCTGATATCAGCTCGTTAGTAGGAAAACATCTGTATAAGAAAAGTGGCTTCATCCAATGCATTGCCACACCTTTTAAATGAGCACAAGCAACACTATGTTCTTGTGATAGCATTATAACCCATCAGCCAATTTTGTAATGTTTTATGGCCTTGTTCATTGAGTATTCATAAGCCATCTGACTCGGAGCCTAGAAAAGCTGCATATGATAATGGCATAGAGAGTACACTTGTAAACTCTGTGGACAATACCAAGCTGGGAGGGGTTGCAAGTGTTTTGGAGGATAGGATTAAAATTCAAAATGACCTGGATAAACTGGAGAAATGGTATGAATTAAATAGGATGAATTTCAATAAGGACAACGGCAAAGTACTTCTCTTAGGAAAGACCAATCAGTTGCACAGTTACAAAATGAGAAATGACTGCCTAGGAAGAAGTACTGCAGAAAGGGAGTGGGGATCATAGTGGATTACAAGCAAAGATGAGTCAACAGTGTAACACTGTTGCAAAAGGAGCAAATGTCATTCTCGGATGTATTAGCAGGAGTGTTGTAAGCAAGACCCAAGAAATAATTCTTCCGCTCTAGTCCATGCTGATTACGCCTCAACTGGCATTTCTGAGTGCCACATTTCAGGAAAGATGTGGGCACATTGGAGAAAGTCCAGAGAAGAGCAACAAAAATGATTAAAGGTCTAGAAAACATGACCTCTGAGGGAAGATTGAAAAAAATGGGTTTGTTTAGTCTGGAGAAGAGAAGACTGAGAGAGGACATGATAACAGTTTTCAAGTACATAAAAAGTCGAGGATAAGGAGGATAAGACAAGATAAGGAGGATAAAACAAGAAGCAATGGGCTTAAATTACAGAAATGGCGGTTTAGGTTGGACATTAGGAAAATCTTCCTAATTGTCAGGGTAGTTAAGCACTGGAATAAATTTCCTGGGGAGGTTGCAGAATCACCATCATTGGAGATTTTTAAGAGCAAGTTAGACAAACACCTCTCAGGGGTAGTCTAGATAACACTTAATCCAGTCATAAGTGCAGGGGACCGGATTATATGATGTCTTGAGGTCCCTTCCTGTCCTATGATTCTATACATTCTGTGAATTCAAATTGTATTCCAAATTGTTTTCCAGAGTAAAATAACAGTTACAACTAAGACCTTCCTCCCTCAAATAATAAAAGGAGAGAGTGAGAGATGTACACAAGGCAGAAACTACATATATAGAAATGAGATTTTAAAAGAGGTGGAGAATGGAGGGATTCTGGAAGGCTATGGTTGATGGCCAGAGCTGCAGAGGAAAAGGCTTTGGTACCAAAGATCAATCATATAAGCACTTAAAAGGAGCCTTAACTTTTCAGTTTGAGTGCAATGGGACTACTGGTTTATGCCAATTAATTTGCAGTGTTGTAGTCATAAAGTTAAGCATGTGTGCAATTATTTGGTGCATAAGAATGATGAGACAGAAAGAAGACTGAAGCTACTTAAGTGAAGGGAGAAAGGAAGGATCATAAGAGAGAGACTGCAACAAAACCAATAGTGTTCTATAAAACTAGGGCATGAAATGGATCTTAAAGTGAAAGGAGAAATTTACCATGAAGCAGCTTACTTGTTGCAATTTCTTAATGTTCTTCAAAACAAGCAAAAACAGAAACATCTCTGTTCCATTCAACCAGCTGACCATTTGCTACTGTCATGCCAGGAAAAGACAATCTACTTCAAAATGATATTCAGAGATTCTAAGCTCAGAAGGGACCACACTGATCATGCAATTTGACCTCCCGCATAATACAGGCCAACTCATTTCCCAAAAATAATTCCTGTTTAAACTACACATATCTTTAAATGGGGGAGGAAAAGGCAATCTTGATTAGAAAATTACCACTGATGGAGATTTTACCACAACCCTCGGAAAGCAGGGCTTCAGGTGAAAGTATTCCTCCTTAGATTTGGGGTTCCATTGATGTAAACATGTGATGTGGATATAGGTGGCTAAATTTAGACTACTCAGTTTCAAAATGTTGGCCTACGTGACTTGCTCACAGTGCCACACACAAAGTCTGGCATAACCTGGGCTAGAACCCAGGAATCCTGACACCTACCCTACAGCTTTAGTCACCAGCTCATCTTTTCCCTCCGCTAATGTAACCCCTATTATTTCAACTTCAGCCACATGCTGTATACGGCAGCTTTTGACTTTGCTTGATCCAAAGAAAGGGAGAGAAACAGTGTTAGGAGACCTAGATTTTAATTGAAATACTCTGTGTCTTTGCACATATGAAGATTGCATGTCAGGGCAATGCAGCTAGCACGGCCTTGAAACACCCAGAAGTAGGATGTGGCAATTACTGGGCATGCTCAGTAGTTGCTTCTGAAGCTATATAGAAAAGTCCCACAGATATTCGCCATATGACAGCTGTGCCAGTCAGAGCACGGCAAGGAGGGGAGCTTATAAATATAGGAGTTAAAGACAGTGTTGTGGATTACAAGATGTCTCTGCTATGAGGGCTGGTTCCCAATGCTTCTGCCACTTTGGATATAGATAAGTGTTATTTCAACTTTACTTATTAGGGAAGTCCTACGTTAGGATAATGTTTGGTCCATTGACTGTATTTTTTATAATTATAAGGAGAGCTGGGAGTGGGGCAATTGTCACCTCTAGATTCTACACAGCTTGTGCAACTTACGTTTAACTGTTAGCTAGCTGCTTTAAACTGTGATTCTGTCTCAAAGAGAGAACAAGGACAGAGCTGAGTGAAATGAGGGTCTCAGCATACTTACCTGATTTAACTAGTCTTAGGGAAGGAAAAAGATAGTGCCCTATAGAATTTGAAAGCCTTAGAAATCAAAAAAGGAGATTTTTTTTTATATGCTGGTCCCAATATCTGTACCACTTTGGATACAGGTTACAGATTTTTGTTTCACCAGTGTTGATAAAATTATATGGTCGATTGTTTGACCACACTTTGGTTTGTTATGAAGCATATTGACGAGACCTAATACCAATGTCAGTCATGTTTATTACTATAAGTCAGTGATAATATAGTTCAGGAAAAAGGTTGTAGATGATAACAGTCTCCAGGAAGCTGTCTCGTGCAGCATGGTTATATTAATCTTTTGCAGAAGGTTTGATAACCAAGTAACATCGCTAAAGCCATGTTTTAATTCTCTAGCTTTTTACTAGAAAAAGGTATTTTGTACATTCTCTGAACCTGGATTTAAAAAAACAGCTTCCTACTTTGTTTCTCCAGTACCATGGTGCACCCCTTATCTCTTTGTTTTGAACGCATGCATACCAGGCCCCAATGGATGTGCAAGCACCTCCTAGGTTTGTACTAGGATAGAACCATCCTATGTCTTATCTTCTTCTTTTGGGACATGCCAGGACTGGCCTGTTAGAACAACTCTCTCTCTGGTGCTACTGTAAAGCACTCATCAGCCATGGTCTTGAGAGCTTCCCTATTTGCCCAAGATAAAAAGGTACTTCATTAAATGCTAGGGGTTATGGGATATTTAGCATAAGGGAAAAGAGTTATATAAAAAAAAGCATAGACCAATGGGCTATATAGGCAATAAAAAGCATAGGCTATATAACTGCTATTATATTTGTGCTTCATACTATTTATGCTTAATGCATGCTAATATATATAAACGGGGTGGATAATACAAATTATTCATATAATATATGCTAGCAGCATATATTGGTCAACACCAGCAACTGAGGGCAAGTCAGCTATTAACCCAAGTGTTAGAATGCTTTTAGCTGTAGAGTTCCCTTGACTGTTATGAAGTGTTCGTAAGAACGGAGATGCCGCCATTCTGCTAAGCCCTGAAGCGTGCAGGTGACAGACATTAGGTATTATGGCCACACTACAAAGACTGAGGAATCATCTGTGAGAGAGGATCAGAAGAGAATGTGGTTTGATGGGCATGATACAGAACAGAGGCCTACATGTTTTGTTGGAGCCTTATATATAAGGACATGTAACAGCAACAAAGTGGGGAAGTTTGGATAAGAAACACTACTAGATTTACTGATTAGCAGCTTTTGTTTACAACTGTTCATGATATTCCAAATGCAATTTAGAATGCTTTTTGTGTGCATGAAACATTTGTTTACTAAGGGCTTACCTACATTGCGCTTATGCTGGCAAATCTTTTGTCGCGCAGTGGGGTGTTTTTTTCATATCCCTGAACGACAGAAGTTTTGCCGGACTAAGCGCGAGTGTAGACAAGCCCTAAGAAACTTTTATGGCACTCTCTTTTTGAGTTGAGGGTCTGTTAACACCTACTTATCAGGGTTTGACATACAAAAGCCCTGAGGTTTAACACTCTGTAATGTTTTCTGAAAAGGCCTGAAAAGACAGAACTGCAGTCTGTGATTCAATGAAGAGTAGAACTGAAGTGCATGAAGAAGGAATGTATAACGAAGTTATATAGTAAAATCTCAGGATCCTTCAATTCTTTTACACTAAGAATGGTGCTAATTAGCATTTATATTATCTGAACACTTGTTAACCAGGAACTAGACTGGGGCCTGGTCTAGATGGCCACCAGCAGTCCATGGGAGATATGCAAGCCACATACATCCTGTAGCTTGCGTATCTCCCGTCGACTTACTTTGCCATTCTGCGGCATCTTCACTGTGTTTTGTTGACGGGAGACACCCTCCAGTCGATGCAGCCGTGCTCCTTCCAGGGAAATGGATTAATGGCCTTGACCAGAGAGCACTTCCAGGATCAATCTGAGCGGGTCTTTGCAACCAGCGTAGTTAGTCCCACTGCATTGGTCCCCACAGAGATGGCAATGTAGGCATACCCTAAGGCTAGTGTCCTTTTTCTTATTTCACATAGGCCATGAAAGAACTGTCAAATAGAAAAAAAAACGCGACTGGTTATACCCACCTGGACTTTTGACTTGTTTCTTTGTTGTCCTACACTTGCTGTGTCCCCATTTGCTACTTTGATCCAGGGTGAGATTTCCTAATTTCCATCAGCAAGCTCTGGTTTTCATGGCACATATGACACAATGCTCTTTTGGAAAAGCCAGGCATTTGCCTAAGCAGATAATTAGGATTTTCATAGTGCAAATATGTTTCATATGGTGAAATGGAGGCCTTTTTTGCCAGGTGGTGAAAGGAGAGGAAGGCTTTTATCTGTGCATGTGCTGCAGTCACTAGAGTTCAGGGATTCTGGAATGAGACACTGAGGTCACAGCTGAACTAGAATTCTTTATTAGCAGAAATAAACAGCGTAGGACTTGGTTGGATCCATGCTCACTCTGTGTGTGTGCCTTCCACTACCAATCAAAACTACTTTCCATAAAATCATCTCACACCTTTGAGGAAACACCCCAGAGTTCTTCCAAATATATTTTTAAAGACACAGTGCGAACCATTCTTCACACTTTGCTATAGTAAGAGTTGACCTTGCAAAGCTGCGCCCTTTAACTTGACATGCTGTACAAAGTTCAGCCTCTTCCATCCACCCAGAAATGGATGAAAAATGGTAGCTGCTTGAGAGTTCAGACACCCGCTTCCAAATGTTGGAGACCAGATTCTGTACACCCTTTACTGTTGTGGTTGGCCCTTGCATGGGATCACTTAGGGCCAGGCTCCAGTTGATGTACAGGAACACACATGATTGCAAAAAAAAAAAAAAAAGGAAACAGGACATAATTTTTTCTTTGCAATGTTTACCAAGGTGGGGGTTGCCTTCCCTGTGGAGAGCTGTCCAGGATTAGCCATTAGGAAGTATGAAGATGTACTCTGTACAATCACTTTAGTGATAGCTGCAGGGATGCATGGGCACTCGTGGACCTTATTCAGTCCCTTCTCTCCGTTCTCCCTAGGCCAATTTAAACAAATGTGCAGCCATCTGAAAAGCCAGTCAATAGGGCTTCCATCTTCAAAGATCATGATATATAGCCAGATCCTCAATAGGTGTAAATGGGCATAGTTCCATATTCTTTAATTTACACTATCTGAAGAGTTGGACCTTAGTATAGGACTTTCTTTCCTACAGGATCCTTTAAATGGCTCTGCCATGCCAGCTGAAGAAAGTTCCACTGAGGAGGGGGCCAGTAGCTAATGTGCTCCATTTACTACTGTGGGTATGTTTTCTCAGGGCTTAGTTCACCTCTACTGAGTTTTATCAGAGTGGAGAAACCACACATGAGGTGGCTCTTCTAAAGCATGGACATTATTATTTTATTATATTATAATGGTGCCTAGTGACCCATCAAGAACGGGGCCCCAGTGTGCTAGGTGATGTACAAACACAGAGTAGTTGACAGTCTCTGTCCCGGCAGAACACACAAGCTGAGGTAACAATGAGATGGCAGCAGACATTATGTTAGATCCACCGTTTGCTTTTTGTTTTGAAGTGGTGCTTAGTTAGGAGGGGATAAGCTAAATAGAAAGATGGGGGATGGAATATAGGACTGGGCAGGGGAGAGGAGAGAAGGGCAAAAGGGGCAGCTGCGGAGTGATACTGAAGGGAAGAGACCATGCGGGAGGGAAGGTGGGAGCAAACAGCCTGTCAACCTAGGGCAGATAATGCACAAAGTCAAAACAGTAGAAACTTTCCAATGACATGAGCTTTTGAGGGTTCCTGCTTAAACTGCTTCAGCAACTGCTTGGCTAGGTTGCTCCTCATGGACTAGAAGACGGAGTGCCTTGTGAGCCACAGTTCTGTCCTAGGGCTCTCCCGTGCACAGTTCTACTGCTGGGAGTACTGGAAAACATCCCACTATCATGTCAACCTGCTCTTAGTGGGATGGGCCCCAATGACCTGGCTGGTTCTCTGTATCTCTGGATTTGACAGCCTCAACCTCACCTTTGTTTTTTCTATATGATGACTGGAGTGGGCTGGGTACTACAAAGCACTTTCAATGCACCTTCACGTCTTTTGCCTGACTGGATGAGTGTAACTGTAAGTGCAGCTCTTCAGGAATCTTCCTCCGGAATAATTTTCTGCTAGAAGATGCTCTTTTTGGAAAATCAAACTTTTCCGTGGCAAAATATGCTGAACACTTGCAATTTGCCAGAAAATCAAAATGTTTCCCCCCCCGGCTGCCTGCCTGGAAGGCTCTTGCAAAAGACCATGAAACTAACAAAAGCCTTCAGGCAGGTAGCTTGGGGAAGGGGGCGAGGAGAGGCAGGACACTAATAGCCAGAGTGTTCATGGGGACAGCTTCTGCCCTGAGAAAATGAAATTGACGAGAAACTTCACGGCCATCAGCTGCTAAGCCAAAATAATAATATAATAATCAAAATCTATTTATTTTATCCTAAAATGGAAGTGTTCGGAAGTTGTGTCCTGCAAAAATTTTCAAGGTTTCTACTTTTTGTCCTGAATTGGGATGAATTTTCTTCAGAAACCTCCAGTTTTTCTATAGGATGAAAATTCCTGCCAGAACAACAGATGTAAATCCTGCAAGCCTGTCTCCCCTGCTACAATTATCAATACCCCCTACCCCCCACAACACACCTTTCAAGATCCATGGGGCCTACATGTGCCTATTACAACATGTGGTAGACACGTATTTCCAGGGCATCAAATGTCCCAGGAGCAGCTATGTTCCATTGTGAGGAGGTTTTGATAAATATGCAGTTTTCCAGGCTCATGGTCAAACTACTTAGATTTTTCCCATGCTAATTCTGAAGTTGATGGATTCATAATTCACTTTCTGCCAATATTCACCATTATTTATTTCAATGTTGCTGTTTCCTCAAACATTCCTGTCCCAATGGTAAATTCTCTAAAATATTTGTGCAAAATCAATACCAGTAGCTCAGACACAGTCAAAGTGAATTTGTTGAAAAATTCATATGCAAATTTATGGAACATTTATTTTGTCATTCAGTGTTTGCCCAGCTGCAATACGAACTTTGGCAAAGTTAAACAATTTTGTTTCCAAGAGGAGAGTTTAGTCATTACCCCTGTGTCAAGCAACAGTAGATGTTTGGGTCTTGCAGGTCAGTTTCCTGTTGGAGGAGAAATCAGTGACATGGAGTGCAACTTGTTTATTTACACTCTATTTATCAGTTATGGAACAGAAGTGGTCACTAATGCACACTAGCAACTCTCCCTTTCGGAAATCACAGCCCTAACAAATCTGAAGTACCTCTGCCATATGAATTGACTATATTTACAGAGATCAAAGCAGAGAGCAAAATCCCTTGCTGTTTGCAACAGCATCCCCAAACATAAGTGCACCTCAAAACTAACAACAATACAGCATTTATTCAGATTGCACAATGCTCACGTGACTAGAAAAGAACTTGTTAGAAATAACCAAGCAGGTTGTCCCTTGGGCGGACTGGGAGACGGAACCCTTAATTGCCTGATCATTCCACCTTGACGCTGCAAGTGAGCAACGAGGGGGTTACTTTACAATCCTTGTATCCATAACAGTATGTAAATGTATACATTTCCAGCAACTCCCCATAGACCCTTATTTGGTTACATTGACACCTATAAAATGAATATTAACAGCTACGTGATGAATACAATTATACCCGCCCAGTTTATTGTTTACAGGATTGCCATACAGAGGGCAGGCACATCACCTTGAAACCTATTAATTTTACACTAACATTCTTTGAAGTAAAGGTATGCCGGGGGGAAGGAAGATAACGGTTTCTTCCCACCAAAGGCCTGGTGTAGGAGTGGTGATAGTTAACCTCATCCCCTGCGCAGATGGCCAGGAAGGAAGAAAAGAAGAGAGATAACAGACTATCAATTAGAATTGATACCAATTGGCAGAAACAAGGTTTGCCCGTGCCATGACCCCGTTCCCTGTAATTTAGGCCTGACCGTTTGTTCAGCTTTTAACTCTTTACTCTCCTACACTTGTAACAGTGCCACATTGTATCTTCGGCCATAACATTATGTACTGTGGTAGCACCCAGTGAAGCAGATCAAGGTCCCTCTGTGCTAAGTGCTGTATACACACATTTAATGCAGGGATAATCCTACCCTAAAGAGCCTGCAATCTAAGTATAAACTGATAGGCAATAGGTGGGTACAACAAGGTAACAGTGAGGTAGTTCAGTTCAGTGTAATAAGCAGTGGACACAGCACACACATTCCCTAGGCATTCCTTACAGTACTATTCATTTCTTCTTCTTGGATCATGTATCTTTGCCAATGGAAACTTACTAATGAAAGGCCATACGTTGCCCTTAGATAGACTCATCATGTTTAAGGTCAGAAGGGACCAATATGATCATCTAGTCTAACCTATTGTGCAACGCAGGCCACACCCACCCATTCCTGCACACGCACAGACACACAGACATCAGGTACATCCAAGTGCAGAGTATGACCCTAATTCTATTCTGATGGTAAGTATTGATTTATTTTTATGGCATTCTGAAGATTGAAAGCAGCCTTTATTGTGAAAAGGAACACTGTAAATCAGGGGTTGTCAAAAAAATTTTCTGGGACCCTCTTTAAAATATTTCAGGCTCTGACGACCCCCCCACCCTGAAAAAAGGTGTCGATCTCCCCCCATGACGTGCCACTCTTACCGCTTACCTTCCGAGTTGGACACCTGGCCAGCAGCCACTGATCTCTGGTCACCCAGCTCTGAAGTGCTCAGGCTGACAGCCAGAGCCCTGGAATACAAGGGGCTGACAGCTAGCGACCCCCCTATAATAACCTCATGACCCCCTGAGGGGTCCCGCGTCCCAGTTCGAGAACCCCTGCCGTCAATCTTCTGTGGGTGCAAAAAAACATTGATCACAAAGGGCCGTGCTTTCATGTTTGTTTATTCAGGCGCTGCCATGGAGTTTGACGAGGCACTTTCAAAAGTGTCAATTGTTTTTCTCGGAAAGATAGATTTTATTCTTGCTCCTGTCAAAGCCTGTTATTGTTGCCAAGATAGTTGGGTAGATGGAGAAGGAGACAATGGGACAAATACTGATGAAAGTTAAGACCATCTAATAAAATTTAGTTGTGTGAAAAGCATTTTCCTTTAATCTCCTTGGCCTGCCTATTTCCTTGCTTTCCCTTTCCCTGAACTTTTGCCAAATGCAGTTAATCTCTCTCTGTAGCATATTACGGACATCCGCAGTGCAGAAAACATGTAGTAGCTATTTACTTTTTTCCTCCTGTAGGTAATACAGTTAAGTCAGTGCACATTGTGTTGAGTTATTACTTCCAGCTGTCAGTGTTTAATACAAAACCAATGGCTTCTAACCAAATTTTCCATGTGGTCGGAAAGGCTAATACCTGTAAACACAGAAGGCGGTTATCACTCTGTTGGTCAAAAAGGCAGAAATCAATGTAATGTAAATGTGTGAATTGATTTCTGGGTGCAAATTATGTGAAAGGCAGTGGGATCTGGTGTACAGGGCATTGTTCTGGGAAACTAGAAACCAGATTTCTAGTCCCCACTCTATCATTGACCTCTGTTCGACTCTTTCCCTGAGACTGCCTTGTCTATTTGGATTGACAGGTATTTGTAGCAGAGACCATATCTTACTATGCATAGTGCCCAGCACATTTGGACCTTGATCTTCCTTGAGGCCTATAGATTCTATTGTAATCCAAGCAATGATGGAGGATTCTGTTCAGACCTTCAAACTAAGTTTCCACTCCTTCAGTGAGTCATCCAAAGTGGCTTTTCTTTTTAAAGATCCGAAATTGCTTTTTACGACCGGGGTGGATAAAAATCAACGCTTAAAAAAAAAAATCAAATCAGATTTTTTATTGAAATGAGATTTTTTAATTTACATTATAGGTTTTTCATTAAAAAAACCAGCATACAATGAAATCTGAATTTAATACTAAATATGTTAAAGCCTCAAATTATTATAATCTCTTAAAACATTTAAAAACAAAAATAAATAGGTTGTATTAAAGGCTGTTTTAAAAGAAAAGAACTGGGGAAAACATATAACTGTTCATGTAAAGCTTTATAAATATGGCAAAACAGGTAGTGTGCTGTATTAAGGGCCTGTTTTGTTTAATGAAGATACATTTTATATGCAATTGTGTTTGTTTAATTACATTGCAGTTATCATTCTAATGCAGCTTGACACAAACCTTGCGCAAAAAAGTAATTATCTAGGAAATAAGCAACATATCATTCACCATTTTTAACATACTAAAATGTACAATTAATACGCATCTGAAAATATTTCTTAATTACTTAAATGTATATAGTTATAGTGCGTTCTCCTTGGTAGCAAAAAGATGTATCAAATCTGGGGTAAAGGCTCTATTTAGTTATTGATCAAGATATTTTAATAGTTATTTCAACTGCTAAGAAAATAACAAGTACAAATGGAAAAGTTTATTAAAATCAATTATTTAAATCGAGGCTTTCCACTTGGTGACTTAAAGAGCTGATTTAAATTGCCTTGATTTAAATCAATACACCCTGTTTCCAATGTTCATTTATTCAATGCTAACAACCTTTCTGTGGGTGGAGGTAGATATTCTTATTATCATCCCCATTGAACAAAGGAGTTAATCTTGATACTTGAGAGTTAGAATCTTGGCACTTGATTCTGTGCTCTCAGTACCATATCGCTGCATTTCTCAAATCTGCCAGTGGGGAGGTGAAGTGGTGTAATGCGGAACACAAAAAATGATTTATGCCAGTTTAAAATTCTGTGAGATTGATTCCTTCGGAGCCAATAATTCTTTCTATAACCTAATTCATGATTCTTTTTTTCTTCTACAACTGATTTTCAACGAGGAAAGCAAGGAGATACTACATTTGTTTGGAATGTAGCTAACTTTGAGACTACAGTGAGAGACATGGCTCGAAATGAGGGTCCTTTGAGAGCTATATATATTGCACTCCCTCCCCAGTTCTTAAGGGGAAAATGCATCAGACAACTTCCTGGGAAAGCTAATCGGAGCAGCATCCCTATATTTAGCAGCATAGAAATCCAGTTCAGGTTATTTTCCTAATTCAAACTTGATCTAATCTCTTTTGATAGTAATGGGTAAATTCCAGACTCGTTTTGACCTCAGTTACATCCAGAGTATCCCCACTGACTTCACTGCGACTGCAAAGGGTGTAAGCCAGGCGAATACTTGGCTTTCACTCTACATGGCATAACCCGCCTCATGTTAGAACACAGTCCCAGGGAGTGGTCTCTCCGCAACTGCAGATCAATCACAGGGTTAGGTTCTCCCGCTGCTCTCACAGAAAAGCTTGCTGCACCCAGAGGCAACACATGGGGGGGGGCACGTGGAGTCACACGTCCCCCCAGATTTCTGCCTTCCATTTGGTTCTGCTCCTTGAAGTGCTGATGTAGCAGAGCAGAGCCCACCCAGTCCTCTGCCATCTCCTGGTGCAGTGGGCTGTGTGAGCTCAGTCTTGCTTGAATCCTAACAGCTCAGTTCCTTCCCCTGCATTCTCCACCTGGGCCTGAAGCTGCTGATCTAAGGGGATCACAGCCCATGCTGAGTTCCTCACCCTCTCCCCTCACCTTCTGGGACAGGTGCTCTTCCACTGCCTCTCCGAGGCTCACATCCACAAGCGAAACAGCTCCCAACCACAGCTTTGCCAACCCCCCATGGCCAGCCTGCTGGCCAGACACCATGTGGGACTCAGTTTCTCACCCGCGAATGGCTCTGCTCCAGCTTCCAGTAAAAGTCTAGCCAAAAGTCAGCAGGCAAGTTTCAACTTTCCCCATGTCTCCCTGCCTCTCAAAGGCAACATGTGGGGCAGTCACATACCCCCCCAAACCTTTAAATTATGCTCCCCCACCATCAAGAGTTACATGTTGTCTCTGGCTGCACCTTTGAGGGGGTGGTAGATGGGCAGGTAATATATCCATCAGTCTACCCGGAAGGAGTCACTCCAGGTTGATGGCAGCTTTAAGTTCCACCAACACTGTGCAGGTAACCCACTGGAAGAAGCTATAGCCCCAAGCTATAAGTCCCCTTCCCTCCCCTCCCATGCCACCAAGCTGACACAACCCACTTTTTGGGAAATCCTCCCTTGGCAGAGAGAATATTGTGTTGCTTTGTGCCACTGCATCATCTGCTCCACCCATTCCCTCATCAGATTTCCCTTCACCAGGGACTCTTCATTAGCTGCTGTGACCAAGGAAGGTGGTCTCTGACATCTTCAGAGTAAGTTCAAAAGCTTGTCCCTCTCACCAACAGAAGTTGGTACAATAAAAAATATTATCTTACCCACAATGTTTATTTAATATCCAGGCTAGGACTGGAATGGCAACAGCTGAAAACATCTGCATGTAATAGCTCTCTTCCTCTTCCAGGAGCACCCAAGCATAAATGGATAGCATGGCTTTGTGTACTGAAAGCACAGAACAGCTGTCATCGCAATGCCCAGGAGGGCATGTCATGTCATGTCCCCAAGGAGATGTGACTCTATATTGCCTCAAACACAGGGCTGTTCTAGGCCTATAGATTTAGATGTTGTTTGCGAGTAGCCAAAGACAATACACACACACACATATTTTGGCTAGTCTGAAAACCCCCACAGTAAGGGAAAAAACCCCAAACAATGATTTTTAACTTATCTTCCACTTCTATTAACATGTACATTAATTTTACTGAATTTTATTGCCAGACAAGTTGGGACAGGATTTGTTGTTTTGTTTTGTTTTTTATTTCTGCTAGTAAATTTACGGACAGCAGAAATCCAGCCATGGTAGACATGCCTAATAAACTAGAAGTGGGTAAGAATGGCTGGGAAAATTAGCCTTTCCCTCTTAGTGGAGAGGAACTTAAGTCAGCCTCCTGGCCCGTAACCCACATTATATGATCCAGCGTTGTTCATTAAACAATTACACTTTTTAACATTAAAATAAGCCAGCTCTTGTTTTGCCTCTTAGTTCTGAAGATGCTCCTCAGAGCTATCTGGCATGTGGTACACTTTCTTCAAGTGCCCTGTTCTCTTTCTAAATAACTGTATAATCTTTTCCATTTTCAGCTGGGATCTCTCCTGCATTAACTGCTAAAGCTCTCCTGATTTACAGCTTGACTTTCCTTAATGCTCTTGAATATGTTAATGGATGTGGGACAGGGGGAAGAGAATTCATTTATAGCTTTTAGGAGTGCTATGGCAAGAGTAGGAATAAGATTCTTTTGTTTCTCTTTTAAAAAAAAATACGTCAGTGTAATTATCATAACACATTCAGATGTATGGAAGGAGCTGGAATTAGGGAAATTAGGGAAGAGAGGCTGGTTTTCTTCCATGGAGACTCCCCTGTGCCTCAAAGGGGGACTTTAAGAATTCTCCAGTTCATTCCTCCTTGATGGACTGCCTCACCATGACTATGATGTCTTTTATTCCAGCCAAGGAAGGCTGGATGGGAGTCCCTTTGGAGCCATTGATATTTGTCCTGTATTGGCCAGTGGGATTCTGCAGTGCAGAAGAATGTGCCCATTTCAGTTTAAGAGCTGAGTGTCCTACCCCATCAGTGATCCCAGACTTTGGTGGACCAGAAAGAGAGAGCCCACTTTAGGCAACCTTACCTTTTTCTATTATGCTGGCAACATGATCTAGTGCATTGGACATAGCACGTTGGCATCATAAGACCTGGGATCTTTTCCTGGCTCTTCCACTTACTTGCTGAGTAACCTTGAACAAGCCTTTTAGGAGCTCTGTACCTCACTTTCCTCATCAGCAAAATAGGGAGAATTAAATTTTTGTGAAGTGCTCACAAATCTGGATACAAAGGGCTGTGTGGGGTACTAATATTATGAGGCAGTGCAGAGCAATGGTCATTGGGCCAGTGGAAGGTGGGGTAATGGGAAATTATGGGTGGTGCTAGTGAATTCTTCCTTATGGAACTGCCCTAGAACC
The DNA here is from genome assembly GCA_007922155.1 of Mesoclemmys tuberculata. Taxonomy (NCBI): domain Eukaryota; kingdom Metazoa; phylum Chordata; order Testudines; family Chelidae; genus Mesoclemmys; species Mesoclemmys tuberculata. Next base: position 11,214,691 of record ML675627.1, on the reverse strand, counting down.
GGGCTCTTAATAGGTTTTTATCCTCCCCAGACTGGTCCTTTCAGTCTTAAAGCTCTCTCAATCCCCTCTGGTTATTATTCTGAGAATTATAGAATTTCTACAGCTTCAATAAAGTCTACTAGCATAATGAATCTTCTGGGAAGACTGTGATACCCTCAGCGGTGGCCTCTCAAATGCTTTTTCAGCCACTCAGGCACTTTGAACACACAACAGCTTGAGGGGGATGCAATGGAGAAGGGCAAGAAGTCAAGGCACATTACAGATGACAGAATCAAGCCCACTGCTGCTTGTTCCACATGGCAGAGTCAAAGGTGAGGTCTGGTTTAATTTGCTGCTTAATTAAAAAAAAATCTCACTCAGGTCTTACCCATGACAGTTAAGAGCAACATAGCATGAGAGCTAATTCTAATTGAATTTTCAGGCTTATGAAGTTGAAAGAGGAGTGCAATGTGTAGAGACTTCCACTGACTCTTATTAACAGAGAGACCTCGCCACTGGGGATTCATTATTATGCAAGGGAGAATCAATTCCGCTTCCCTCAGTGTCCCTCTGTCAGGTTTTGGAGGCAAAGCTATTAGAAGCAAATGCGACCATGCTAAGTCATGCTAATGAAAAATTAAATTAATCATCTGTTCTGAGGGGGCAGCCAGAATGTAGGCAAAGACCCAACAGTGTTTAACAAGGAACCTATTTACACTTTAGGAAAAAAATTGCGAGATTCAGATGAAAAATCGTGTGGTACCCCATGAGGATTGGCTGTTTTTTTCATCCCCTGAAATGAAATGTAGCAATTTTAATTTTCAAAGCTTGAACTAAAGATTCTAATGCACTCTTTGAGTGCCTAAATAGTAACAGACGCTTAACTCACTGGCACCACATAAAAGCAGCATGTAAAATTTTGATCAGTAAGGAACAAATTCACAGAGCGCTCTACATGCTTCTTGCATTGTGTAGGAAAATGGGAGGAATATTTTTACATGTCTTTAAAAATATTCTGTTTTTTGTAAATTTCCTGAACCAATCTGACTAAGCAGCTTTCTGAAATGGATCAAAACTTAACTCCGTTTCATTCATATCTCTTGTGATGTTTTTCATCTTCTGGCATACAAGTGCTACAGAAAGAAGGGTTTTCTTAGGCTCTGGCTTCAGCAAAATATCTAAGCCCATGAAATCAATGGGGACTCCACTACTTGCTTAAGTCCTTTGCGTGCTAAATCAGGGAATTAGTACTTAGATCATGGTTGACTTCGAAGCCAATCTGGGACTTCTTCCTACCTCAGATATCACCTTTACATGCAAACTTTGCCCCCAGTCCGGCAAGGCAATGAGCTCCAAATGCATAGACCCTACTATACATCTGGCAACCTGTTGAGTTAGTAGGGCTCTATGTGGAAGCACACATCTGCATGCATGGAACAACTTACGGAATCAGGGCATTAGCCAGCTAGAGATGAACCGGATCTACATTGTTTAGACCCACACCAAAGTGTTTGGGTCTGGAATTGTTGGTTCAGAACATTCTCTACACCTAGCTACTTGAGCCTTACTTTAAGAACCTGTAGAATAGGCTTAGTGCAAAGGGTTTGCAAGATCTAACCTAATAATGAGGGTGAGCTTATTAGCATGTGTGGGGTGCCAGGCTCGGGGTGATGTTTTTTGTGTTTTAGCAAGAAAAGGGAAAATTGAATGTTTGAAGTAAAATATTTCAGGTACCTCTCCTGTGAATCCTGAGGTCTGGTCAGAATCTTTAGGCCAGACAGAGCCTCTCCTGTCTTCACTCTGCTCGGCAAGTTCTGTTTACAAGTCACAGTGGTATGGCCTCTGCTCAGAGAAGCAGCCTCCCTATATAAAGATTCTCCATACTAGTCAGTTGGTCATGCAGAGTTACTGCAGCTCTCCCAACCATGCTTAGCTGGTGAATTCCAGCCACCTCCTTCCAGATGCATTTATGTGTATAGAATCCATTTAATATCAAAAGTCCTGCAGGTAGAAAACCCAAAGTTTCATAAGGGAAGAGTCATTCAGCATTGATGAATTTCTTGTTGTTAGCACTCCTTGAGATGTCCTACCTCCTAGCATGAGCATGCACTGTCTAGAATAGGCTGTTTTTTGACACCACCTGGATGTCTTAACCCAAGATGGAGGTTACAATGCATCATTGTCACCTTTAATCAGAATGCCATTCATTAAACAAAACAGAGTTTACAACTTGACACAGGCCTTCCTCAGATCTGTGACACACGGCTCGGTTGTGCTGGGCACTGTACAAGCACATAGTGAGAGACAGGCCCTTCCCCAAACAGCTTACAGGTGAAATAGACAAGACAGACAAAGTGTGAGAGAAGAAGCAAAGACTCAGTGATCCAACTTGCTCACAGTCACACAAATAGTTAAAAGCAGAGCCAGGATTGGAACTCAGGTCCCTGGGCTGTACACATAAACACATGATGCTGATAAGTGGCAATGTGAGTTAAACATCATCTTAAATACAATAGTGTTTTTAATCTTCCATTGTCAAGCTGTTAAAACAATGCATGGCGTTAGAAAGAGCAGGAATTCTGCAGTCAAATTTGTAGCACCAGATTTCTGTGTTCTTCCAATCGACTCATTCATCTGATTTTGTTTATGTTTTATTTATTTATGAAAAAAAGAAAAACTATGTGGAAATAAATCTTGAGTTAGTACAACATAAAATCTCCTGATGACTTGTGTACACTCAGAAACAATTCTGTGTTGCTGTAAACCATTTTTTTGGGAAGGTGGGAGGAAGGTTTAATAAACTTTGTTCAACTTGTCAGCTTTTAAATTAACTTCATGGCTGACTCAGACTTCAATCATGACAGTTAAACTATGTAACCTAATCACTGGCTCTCAGTGAAATGTAGGATTATGGAAGTAGCAGAGAAAGGCATGAAATGTAATGGGAAAACTTGCCATTTTATCAACAGAACAAGGCAGTACAAATAGTTAAAAGCTGGATAAGTGGTCAGGCCTAAGACACAGGGAACGGGGTCAAGCCACGGGCAAACCTTGTTTCTGTTAATTGGTGTGAATTCTAGTTAGAGTCTGTTATCTCTCTTCTTTTCCTCCCTTTCTGGCCATCTGTGATCAGAATAAGGCTAATAAATAACTATCGCCAATCCTGCACAAGGCCTTGCTGGGAAGAAAGCATTATCTTCCATCTCCCCTGGCATACCTTTACTTCAAAGAATGTTAGTGTAAAATTAATAGGTTTTAAGGTGATGCGTGTATGTTAATCCTGTAAACAACAAACAGGGGCGGGTATAATTATATTCATTATGTAGTTGTTAATATTCATTTCATAAGTGTAACCAAATAAGGGTCTATGGGGGTTATATTCATTATGTAGCTGTTAATATTCATTTTATAGGTGTAACCAAATAAGAGTCTATGGGGAGTTGCTGAAAATGGACACATTTACATACTGTTATGGGTAAAAAAATTGTAAAGTAACCCCTCATTGCTCACTCGTGGCGTCGAGGTGGAACGATCAGGCAATAAAGTGTTCCGTCTCCACCCCAGGGACAACCTGTTTAGTTATTTCTAACATCTATAATGCAAACTGGATTATTTAACTTCTTCCTCTTGTTCTCCTGTGGGGCTAATTAGTTTTTGCCTTTGATAGTCATTTTCCACACTAATTCCACATTGGTGTTCAACACAGGTATATAACGCTTAGACGCTAACACTGTGCAGTGTTGACAACCAGGTTGTATCATCTTTGTGGATGGAAAAGATAATTGGAGATCTGTCTCTTCGTAGATACTTGGATGATTTGTATGACTGTCAATGTCAATTTTGAAATTTAGCCAAATAAATCTCTGCTTTTTAGAGCAAAAAGACTTAAATAATTTAGATTTACCTATTATTCTTTTTTCCTGGTCATTGATTATATTCCAATTTGAATATATTGTTGCACTATTGATAGTGCAATTGAAATGTGTATCAGCACCACTGCCCTCTGCTGGATGGAATCAGAACTCCTCTGTGTGTCACAGGCCCTGTATTCCTAGCAGCTAATGCAGGATTCTGTGTTTTAGAATATCAGGCTTGGTCTACACTACAGACTTATGCTGGTGTAACGATGTTGCGCAGGGTGATACAGTCATATTGGCTGAACTTGTGCTGTAGGCAGCAATCCTGTCAGCACAGGTAAGAGCTTCACTCAGTGCTTCACTGATCAGTGCCACTGTGCCATTGATGTGCTTTTTGTGGAGACAAGCCCTGGGTTCTGTCCCCTCTGAATCACAAGCAGATACCATGCGCAGCTGTCTCCTTGCCCAAGCAGCGCCTCCCTACCTATGCTGCAGCATCCAGCTGCCTACCTGATTATGGAGCCCTCCGCCACTGCAGGGAAAGACTCCAGAGAGGCAGTGGGGAAAGGCTCCACCACCTCCCCACTCTTGGATCCTTCCCTCACCAAAGGGAAAGACTCCAGCAATGGGGAAAGGAACTGGCAGTGGGGAAAGACTTATTTTTCACCGGTTGCTCTACCAGATTTTTTCACTGACATGTAGCTCCCCACTACAGTGTGGACATAGCTTGCATTTCACTGTGGCATGTAGCTACACATCTCCTACATGCGACGACCAGAGTAGCCAAAGTGCAAAGCGCATTTCCTTGACTTTGCCTTCCCTAATAAATTCATAGCAACATATATATATATATATATATATATATATATAAAATCCAGAACAAGGCAGGAGTCTTCTGCACAGATCTCTCCAACTGGGGAGAGGATGAGAGAACAAACACATGACTATGTTCGTCATGTGCTTGATGAACTACTGGAAAAATGTAATGAGCACAATATCAGAACATATATGTAATAGAACAAAAATTAAAAAATGCAATTGCAGAAGGAAAGATTAATACAATCCATTAGTTAAACAGAAGGAAAACTTTCCTATTAGCATGTGGTTTCATAAAGATCTGTCCTTGGTCAAATTCATTGTATAAGATTCTACAAGATAGAAGGCTTCAGATTGTAGCTAATGATACTTGCTTCTGATCTAATGGAGGCCATTCAGATCTGAGTTTGACACCTCTGGGGAGGCACATCCCTATAAAAGGTGACAGCAGCTGCCATCTGCTCTGTTTTGGGCAAAGTAGGTTCAGCCCTACAGTGACTGCCAAGCTGTCCATGAAGACAAAGTTTGGGCACTGCCGTATTAAGCTGTGATATAAGCTCACATCACTTAAGTAATTAAAACCAGACTAGACAAAGAGAGGGAAGAGTATCTTCGCAGACAGGCGGGCTAAACTAGTGAGGAGGGCTTTAAACTAGGTTCGATGGAGGACAGAGACCTAAGCCCCAAGGTAAGTGGGGAAGTGGGACACCATGAGGAAGCAGAAGGAGGAGGGTGCAACAGGGGAGGCCTCCTGATTTGTGCTGAGAAAGTAGGGCAATCGGCTAATTATCTCAAGTGCCTGTACACAAACTCGAGAAGCCTGAGAAACAAGCAGGAGGAATTGGAAGTCCTGGGACAGTTAAGAAACTATGATATGATTGGAATAACTGAGACTTGGTGGAATAACTCACACAACTGGAGCACTGTCATGGATGGGTATAAGCTATTCAGGATGGACAGTTAGAGGCGAAGGGTGGAGGAGTTGCACTGTATGTAAGAGAGCACTATGATTGCTCTGAGCTTCAGTGTGAAACTGGAGATACGCCAGTTGAGAGTCTCTGGGTTAAGCTTAGAAGAACAACAATAAGGGTGATGTTGTGGTGGGTGTCTGTTATAGACCACCAGACCTGGAGGATGAGGTAGAACTATGGAAAGTTTCCAGTTCACAGGACCTGATTCTCATGGGGGACTTCAATCACCCTGACATCTGCTGGAAGAACAATACAGCAGAGCACAAACAATCCAGGAAGTTTTTGTACTGTGTTGCAGATAACTTCCTGGTGCAACTGCTGGAGCAACCAATGAGAGGCTGTGCTGCTCCTGACCTGCTGCTCACAAACAGGGAAGATTTGGTAGGGGAAGTAGAAGTGGGTGACAACCTAGGCAGCAGTGATCATGAGATGGTCGAATTCAGGATCATGCCAAAAGGAAGGAAGGAGAACAGAAGGATACAGAACATGGACTTCAGAAAAGCAGACTCTGACTCCCTCAGGGAGATGATGGGCAGGATTCCCTGTGAGGCTAATATGAGGGGGAAATGAATCCAAGAGAGCTGGCTGTATTTTAAAGAAACCTTATTGAGGGCATAGGAACAAACCATCCCGATGTGCAGAAAGAATAGTAAGTATGGTAGGCGGCCAGTTTGGCTTAACAAAGAAGTCATTGATGAGCTTAAACACAAAAAAGAAGCTTACAAGAAATGGAAGTTTGGTCAGATGACTAGGGAGGATTATAAAAATACTGCTCGAACATGCAGGAAGGAAATCAGGGAGGCCAAAGTGCAATTGGAGTTGCAGCTAGCAAGGGATGTGAAGGGGAACAAGAAAGGTTTCTACAGGTATGTTAGCAACAAGAGGAAGATTAGGTAAGGTGTGGGCCCCTTACAGAATGGGTGAGGCAACCTAGTGACAGACGATGTGGAGAAAGCTGAAGTACTCAATGCCTTTTTTGCCTCTGTCTTCACAGACAAGGTCAGCTCCCAGACTATTGCACTGAGCGACACACAATGGGGAGGAGGTGAACATCCCGCAGTGCTGAAGGAACAGGCCCAAGACTATTTAGAAAGATTGGACATACACAAGTCCATGGGGCCAGATGCAATGCACCCGAGGGTGCTGAGGGAGTTAGCTGACATGATTTCAGAGCCATTGGCTATTGTCTTTGAAAGCTTGTGGCAATTGGGGGAAGTCCCTAATGACTGGAAAAAAGCAAATATAGTGCCCATCTTCAAGAAAGAGAAGAAAGTCGATCCAGAGAACTACAGGCCAGTCAGCCTCACCTCAATCCCTGGAAAACTCATGGAGCAGGTCCTCAAGGAATCCATTTTAAGGCACTTAGAAGAGAGGAAGGTGATCAGGAACAGTCAACATGGATTCACCAAGGGCAAGTCATGCCTGATCAAACTGATTGCTTTTTATGAAGACGTGACTGGCTCTGTGGATGTGGGGAAATGGTGGACGTGATATACCTTGACTTTAGCAAAGCTTTGATATGGTCTCCCACAGTGTTTTTATCAGCAAGTTAAAGAAGTATGGGTTGGATGAATGGACTATAAAATGGGTAGAGAACTGGTTAGAGCATTGGGCTCAATGAGTAGTGATCAATGGCTCCATGTCTAGCTGGCAGCTGGTCACAAGCGGAGTGCCCCAGGGGTCGGTCCTGGGGCTGGTTTTGTTCAACGTCTTCATTAATGATCTGGAGGATAGGGTAGATTGCACCCTCAGCAAGTTTGCAGAGGACACTAAGCCTGGGGGAGTGGTAGATACCTTGGAAGGGAGGGATAGGGTACAGAAGGACCTAAACAAATTGGAGGATTGGGCCAAAAGAAATCTGATGAGGTTCAACAAGGACAAGTGCAGAGTCCTGCACTTAGGATGGAAGAATCCCATGCACAGCTACAGACTGGGGACCAACAAGTTAGGCAGCAGTTCTGCGGAAAAGGATTTGGGAGTTACAGTGGATAAGAAGCTGGATATGAGTCAGCAGTATGCCCTGGTTGCCAAGAAGGCTAATGGCATATTGAGCTGCATTAGTAAGAGCATTGCCAGCAGATTGCGGGAAGTGATTATTTCCCTGTATTTGGCATTGGTGAGGTCACATTTGGAATATTGTGTCCAGTTTTGGGTCCCCCAATACAAAAAGGATGTGGACAAGTTGGAGAGAGTCCAGCAGAGGGCAACAAAAATGATAAGGAGACTGGAGCACAAGACTTATGAGGAGAGGCTGAAGGAACTAGGCCTGTTTAGTCTGCAGAAGAGAAGAATGAGGGGGGATTTGATAGCAGCCTTTAACTACCTGGAAGGGGGTTCCATGGAGGATGGAGCTAGGCTGTTTTCAGTGGTGGCAGATGACAGAACAAGGAGCAACGGTCTCAAGTTGCAGTGGGGGAGGTCTAGGTTGGACATTAGGAAAAAGTTTTTCACTAGGAGGGTGGTGAAGCATTGGAATGGGTTACCTAGGGAGGTGGTGACATCTCTATCTTTAGAGGTTTTTAAGCTGCAGCTTGACTAAACCCTGGCTGGGATTATTTAGCTGAGGTTAGTCCTGCTTTGAGCAGGGGGTTGGACTAGATACCTCCTGAGGTCCCTTCCAACTCTAATATTCTATGATTCTATGAAAACACTGGCGTCACTTGAGGAAACTATCCTGCTATCAGGAGAATTGGCTTTGATTACTTAAAGGGCCTTTTCCAGCTCTAATTTTCCTATGGATCAAGTCCATAATCAAGAAAAAGCTTTCAGAATTCAGCCCTCTTCATCTATGATGCCTTTTAATGTAGGCTGGCACAAAAACAAGTAGTTTATTCCTTTTAAAATGTCACGGTTTTGAAATGTTTTTGTTTCATATCTAACTGAAATTGAGATCTTCCATTTCTTGTGAAAACAACACAAGAGAGAGACACCTCTCCTTTCTTTAGGCTAGGCCAGTGGTTTTCAACCTCCTTGCAGTCCGCAGACTATGTCTAACATTTCCAAAGGGATCCACACCTCCATTTGAAATTTTTTAGGGGTACACAAATGAAAAAAGGGTTGGAAACCACCGCCTCTAGGTAATAGTCTAGTTTTAGGTTGCTCATTGGAGATACACAAAATCTGATTTGGAGTCTCAACTAGGTGAGAGGGGGTGCAGGCCCTTTATTTCTTTGGAAACTGAAATTTTCTTCATCCATTGTTCTGCAGGGTTAAGTGAATGTTTTCAAAGCATATTGAAAACGCAACTCATTACAGCGCATGGGCCAACTCCTCATCGGGTGTAAATCAGAATAACTTCGCTGACTTCAGGAAGTGCAAAGTATTAGTCGCAATAATTGTTAAGTGTATGGGTAAGATAAGAAACGATAAAAAACAGGTTCTAGTGTTTGCTAGAAAAATACAACTTGTGATTCTAGGAGGGGCTCCTTTTCTGGTTATATTGGTTCCTTGAAAGATTCTGTTTCCAAGAGGAAAGGCAAAGAAATGAATTACACAGAAAATAGCTGAAAATATCTTCTAAATTCCCAATAGGAATTAACAATAAACTTTTGATCATTACTGGCTCTTAGGGTTGTAAAAAGACGAAACTAAGCCTCATTATTAGTATAAATAAGATGGTACCAAGACAACAGCAAAAGGTACCACAGGGAGACAGATGCCATGCTGAAAATAGAAAGGCGGGGATAAATCCTGCCCTGCATTTAGAATACGTATCAAATGGAACTCATTTTAAGGGAGATCACTCATTGTACACCCTTGGCTGCCCATGATCCACACCTCAGGTATTCCTTCATTTTCACTATCTGAGATTCGTCACAGTCAGTGTGGGTATGCAGCCAAATGCTGCCAAAGCAGAAAACTGGATATGACACTATCTGACCAAAGGAAGTGGAGGAGTCTCAAAGATTTAGGAAGAAATATCCCAGGGGCTTATCTACATGAAGCAGATGTAAGCAGACTCCATTTATACAAGAGTTGTTGCTAGTAACTGCAAATTAAGTAGCTTTTCATTTGGGGAGAATGACACTTGGTTACCGTTCCCTTCAGTCTGTGATTCTATGATACTAAGTAATTTTGTAACCATTTAAGTGGTCTAAATTATTATCTATTAGTGTTTCACAGTGCTTATCAGCAGTCACATCGCTTAGTGATGGGTTTGCCATACAGAGTGAGAATTGTTTTTATTCTCTTGTGTAGCTGTTTTGTTTGGAATCACAAGGTGTATCTCTAAACCTTCAGGAGCTAAATGACGTAGTTCAATAATAGCAGAAATCAAGAGGTAAAGGCAAGGGGAGGAAAGTGTGTTTTCAGATGAGATATGAAAAAAGATGGGGAGCTGATGAGGCTGAAATACAGATGATGGGTATTTGAGACGATAAGGGCTGTGAAGGAAAACACTCTCCCATCAAGAGAGAAACTGTGAAGCAGGGGTGACTCTGTGGGGAGTGTTGTGGGGGCTATCGTCACCCAAGAATTTGCCTTAGCGTCCCTGCAGCCGCCTTGTAGCAGCTACTGCTTTCCAGCTGCCCAGCTCAGAAGGCAGAGTGGAGAGAGCAGTTGCTGTTGATCAGGAGATCAGCTCCAGGCACTCAGAGACGTATGCCCAGGCAAATGGCTGGAGTGTCCAAAAGCAGTCCCTGCCCCATGTCCCTGCCCACTGGGCATGCCACCCAGAGCAGGTGGATGGTCTGGGGCTCCCCACTGGTACCCAGCATGACCCACTGGTCCCCACCCTCTGTGGTTGTTTCTCTCTTTGGTGCCCCCGCCCAGGAAGCTCTTACTGGCTATGAGCAACCAGATCCCTGCACTGCCTGGTTCCAGCTTCTGGCCTACAACCTGACCAGGGAGCGGGGCCACAGAGTGGGGCAAAACCTGGTGCTGAGGAGGGATGCAATTCCCCCTCCCCCAAGTTTTCTGTCTGGCCCACCTCATCCCCCTTAACAGGAAGAGGCTGGTGCCACCCCTGGTGTGAAGGGACAGAGAAGAAGCCAGTTCTGTTTGGGTGGAGGGGATGGTGAGAAGAAAGAGAGAGAAGGCAGGCACAACTGCTTACAGCTTCCCACTCTCCCCTTTCCACATGGTTACAGTGGCTGAGATTTTAAAATGGGCCAACTCCCAAAAACGTCAGCCAGGGTCTTTTATTGTTTCCCATATTATTGCCCAAATGCCAGAAGGAGCTTGAGAGAAGAAAGTGAGAGGAAGGATGAGCCAGAGGTTAGAGATCTAGCCTGGGAGATGTCGGTTCAACTCCTAGCTAGAGCACAAGCTTTCCTGTATGACCTTCAGCAAGTCTTTTAATCTTTCTGTTTCCCATCTTAAAATGTGGACAATAGTGCTTTGCTCCCACATTGGAGTGTTGAGGGAGAAAGTGCATTAGAAATTGGGCACTGCTCAGTTACAATAGTGAATGGGGCCATGTAAATACACACGAGAAGCTATGCAGTGTGCCAGATCCTCAGATGATCTTATATAGAGGGCATCACCTCCTCCAGCCATTTTAAGAATGGCATCTAAATCCTTAAAAATAAATGTGGAAAACTATTTGGTGAATTTGCAATAAGTTCACAAATACTCTTGGCCCAGCCAAAAGTGCTATTTTCTGGGAATAAAGTATTTGTCAAAACAAAACAAAAATCCACTCGGCTCTACTCCTGACTCCTAGGCCAATGTTCAATCCATTAGAACACACGCCTTCCCCTAGAAGATGTGCTCTCCTCAGAATTTACATTCTCATAACCTGTGTAGGCTCATGGTTTATTGTGTTGCACACACATACCATCATCTTAACTGCAGGACCTGGCACCTCGACAGTGATAATAGGAAAAACAAAAGGCAAAAATAGTAAATGCAGAAGAGCTAGGGAACTTTTACCACTCCTGAATTACAAAGGTTCCTCCCTCCCATTTTTAGTGTTTTGGATGCCATTTTAAAGACAACAGTACATTAACAAACATAAGACAGAACTGGTCTCAGAGTCGTTCTGAAATAATTATAGGGAGATAGATGCAAAGCTAGCATCATTATCCAGAGAAATCAGTCACTTGTTCACAAGCTCAAAGTTACAGATAGAGAATGCGGATGATAATTATGACGAACAAAGAGAGAAGGTGACCACGAACAATGGACAATTTTTCCTTGTAGTAAAAATCACAATTGCCTGTGAGCCTCCCTCTCATCTCTTAGATGTCAGGCTTGTACTGGGTCTTAAATAAAATACTTCTGCTCTTTCTAGTCAACCCTGAAGACCAACTGAAGGAGTCCCTGGATCACATCTGGTGAAATACACACTCCCATGTAATATCACAATGGGACACATAAAGGCTGTGCATATTAAATAACCTTCCACAAATCAGCGAATATTGTTGTCGTGCATCAGCTCTGAGGTTGCTGTCCATAGAGCTTGGACTGGGAACAGCATTCTGCCCACTCCATTTGGGGAGGAGGAGATCTTACAAACTCTCATTAGGGTCAATGTAGATCCTTTGCCCCATTACCACAGAGGCCTGAGGAGCTAGAGCAGGGGCCCTTCCCCTGGTGCCTAAAACACCCATGCACACTGGCTCTATCTTCAGCTCTCCCCTGTGTACCCCAATGAAAGGTTTCAGTAATGTGAAAGGCCTTTCAGTAGCTGTTTGCACCATGGTGCATTTTACACCCTTTTCACTGGTCTTCATTGTTTCTGGTAACACCCACAATGGGCTAAGTGCCAGGTACCAACACGAAAGAAGGCTCCGTTTCTGAGCTGCAAAAAAGGACCTGTGGGTTACAAGAGACAAGAGGCTGGACATGAGACAACAATGTGCCCTTGTCAAGAAAGCTGATGGCATGTTGGGCTGCATTAGTAGGAGTATTGCCAGTAAATTGCCTCTATTCAGCACTGGTGAGGCTTCATTTGTGGTACTGTGTCCAGTTTTGGGCCTCCCACTACAAAAAGGCTGTGGACAAACTGGAAAGAGTCCAGCAGAGGGGAACAAAAATGATTAGGGGGCTGGAGCACATGACTTATGAGAAGCAGCTGAGGGAACTAGGCTTGTTTAGTCTGCAGATTTGATAGCAGCCTTTAACTACCTGAAAGGGGGTTTCAAGGAGAATGGAGCTAGGCTGTTCTCAGTGGTAGTAGATGACAGAACAATGAGCAATGGTCTCAAGTTGCAGTGGAGGAGGTCTAGGTTGGATATTGGGAAAACCATTTTTCACTAGGAGGGGGTGACGCACTAGAATGGGTTACCTAGGGAGGTGGTGGAATCTCCATCCTTAGAGGTTTTTAAGGTGCGACTTGAGAAAGCCCTGGCTGGGATGATTTAGTTGGGGTTGGTCCTGCTTTGAGCAGGGGATTGGACTAGATGATCTCCTGAGGTCCCTTCCAACCCTAATCTTTTATGATTCTACGATTCTATCTGAAGGTCTGTTGGGAGTGGGTCTACGCTAGTGTGAATCTGCATAGATCATTAACTTTAAAGGTGCCAGACCTATTTTCACCAGCTGAGGATCTGTCCCATCGAGTCTACAAATATCTAAGATGTCTTAGTAAACTAAGCTGCTGACATGTACAGCATCTAATACAATAGGACCCTCGTCCGTGACTAAGGCTCCTAAGTGCTATAGTAATGCAAATAATAATAAGATAGGTAAATAAGAAGATGTGGGGGCGGCCTGGATCCACAAGCTGCTGGGCTCCTGGCTGCCGTCTCGCTTGTGGGGTGAGCCCGGGACGCAGGGGCTCTGAGCTGGGTGCGGGAGGCTGCTCCCCAGCTACGTGCTGCGAGCTGGGGCCAGAGCCTGGGATTTGGACAAGCTGCGGGTAGTTGCCACCCAGCGCTGAACTTGGGGAGTGGGAAGCTACTGACAGGCTCCCAACTGGTGCGTGGGAAGTTGCCCCTAGCTCCCAGATCAGAGCCGGACCTGGCAGGACATGTTGAGAAGTCCCCATGTGGCTGCCCTGACTCCTAGATGGGACCAGGAGTGAGGGTGGGGTAGGGCAGCCCACAGGATTCACAAGAGCCTGTGGACTGCCGGCAGGGAGATGAGAGATGGGTCCCACCACCCCCCACGTTGCTCCTTAGGTCGGTAGAAGTGCTCCTTGTGAGGATACACTTCACCCACCCAAGGAGGGGAGTTTGGACATGAGCCACTGGTGGCTGAAAGTTGACATAAACATGTCGACTTATTTTTTTAGTGTAGACAAGTCCTAAGTAGTTAAAGGAAAGAACACAAGAGAGTATCACATACCTGACTAGATTATTCCTTCATGTAAATCAATGTATTTCCCCTGAAGTCTCCTTTGCTGCGCTAATTTAGATCACTGGAAGATCTAGCTCATTATATCAGCCTACAGAAACGTGCCACGTGTTCATTTCCCTCCCACCTCTCCACATTCCATCTCTTCTTTATCCCCTCAGGCACCTTATAAAATATTGACCTACTTTTTAATATTTCTTTCATGCATAATATATGCTGCTTATGAAAAGAAATATATTAATAATGTGATTTATGACAATTTTGGGGTCCACATACTGATCTCAGCTGCACTGGTGTAAATCTGGAGTAAGTCCAATGATAACTGAGTTCAGAGTCTGATACTTTCTATATTGGATCTACTCTGGCTTCTACTGCACAGGCTTCAGAGGAGACAGAAAGTATGTCTTAGCGATTGGATGAGGTTGTCAGGTATTAGATTTTTCATTTGGTGACTGACTTTAGACAAGACACTTATACCAAAATTTTCAAACCTGTATGCCGAAATTGGTGTATCTGGCTGAGACAACAGTGCTGCCTGATCTGCATTGAAACCATTTGAGGAATTTCCCCTCAGAACAATTTTCTTATGGGAAGTGCAGTTCCTTCAAAATCTAAGTTTGCCAAAAATATTTTGATTTTCTGTTGGGTAGATCTAAAGAAAATATTTCATTTCAGGTCAGTTGAACCTGGTATTTTGTTTTTGAACTGACCCAAAAGATTTCTTTTCAGATCAGTTCAACAAAACATTAAATTGCATTTCACTATCTTCACTGTAGCACTGCCAACCTTGAGAGACCAAGAATCAGGAATCTGATCCTAAAAACTCATGAAGTCATCCCCACAAATCATAGTATTTAAAAATAATAATATTAAAAACAAGTTTTAGTCTGTCTTTTGATGTCTCAATTCCCCTTTGGTCTTCTGGAAAATGTATCTATGATAATTTCTGGTTCAAAAGAAAACCATTAATGCCTTTTTATGCCTCTCCCTGGCTGCTTCAATAGAGAGACCATTTACTCTCTTCACCTTAAAACACAGGAACTGCCGTCCATTTCCTAGTATTGTTTTGACTCTCTCTCCTTCTAAAACTTCATTTCCACCCCATATGCTTCCCTAGCCATCTTTCTCCATAGTCCCTCCTCCCCCTGCATTATCCTCTCCTACTACACAGTCACCTCCTCCTTCATAAAGCAGACCAAAATACCCATGAGGTTTGTCAAGCTGTCTGGAGTATCTTAAGTGTAGGAGTACTCAAGCATCAAGTGTGAACTCCTCAAGCACTATAACAGCCTTAACACGGAGGTAGAGAGTCCCCTTGGATACGCCGTCTATCTTGCCATCTTGGCAAGCTTGCCTTTGTGAAAGATGGTCCCTTACATCAAAAATCACAACAATATTTAGGTTATCCCCAGTTCCAAAGGACGAGTCACTTACCCCAAGTGAACTGAACCATAGATCCTACATCAAAGATAATGCTGTAGCCAATCCTATAATAAATTAACTAACAATTTATTAACAAGGAAAAAGGAAATAAGAGTTATTTACAAGGTTAAAGCAGATAAACATGTGCACAGAAATTGGTTAGTCTTAGGTTCCAAAAGATCGTAGAAGCTTCTATAATAAGCAAGCTTTATACGTGCTTTGAGCTAATCCAGGATAAGCAGCTGGGGATCCCTGGCTTATGCTTAGAAACCTTTGTACCTCAGACTCCAAGCAGCAAAAATATACAGTTTCTTCACGTCAGGGGGGTTTAGTCCCTTCTCTGAGAGTTCAAGCTCATGGGAAAAGTCCTCATGCTTCTCTCCTCTTCATGTGTGTGTGGGGAGCAATCAACAAAGTCTTTGTTCTTTGATGTTTCAGGAAGGCTCATTTGGTTTCAATGGGCAGGGCCGAATATCTTCTGTAAGAAACCAGCCCTTTATGTCAATTAATGCTTCTTCCCTATTTGTGAGTTACAGTTTGAGGATTACAATGAAAACACCTCTTATAATCTTATAACACATGGTACAGATGTTACAAGTAGGATTAAAATATGCAGCATCCCACAAGTAGCTCATGAAGTTTATAAACTAAACACATTCTTACAAACTTAACATCTATTATAACACACAGGTAAGCCAGACTGGTTTCCAGCTATGTATTTGGCAGTGTTCAGTGGAGACCTAGGGGTCTTGGCATGAGCTGGCACCTGGTCTGCCAATATCACACTGCTACTCTTGATTTATTTCCTATGTACACTGAAAATATTGGGTGTTTTTTCAAAACCAGCATAGCGATCCTTTGTTCAACATGTTAAAATACATTTGAGTAATTTGAAGCTGGAAGATATACCTAACTTCTTTAGGTTACTTTTTTTAAACTCTCAAATTTGTCCTGAGCAGGGCAAAACAACAATCTCTATATAGCCCCCAAAAGTGCTGCAGAAAGTGACTTAAGTAATACGGTAGCTGATATTGTTACAAGTCACTCTCTCTATGTATCAAGTTTTCCAGGTGTTTTTCAATAAAGATGTATGTGAGGTGCAAAGACCTTTACATGCAAGAACACTTTCACAACATCAACAACCTTCCAGAGTTTTCGCTATTTCAGTGCAGTAATCTTAAATTCCCCTAAATATTATTTTTTGTAAATAATCAATTCCATCACATTCAGAGTAAAAATAATTTTAGATCATTCTTCAGCCTTTATATAATATACTAGATTGTAGTGCATATATACATTACCCAGTAATGAGATTTTTTTTTAAATCTCGTAATTATCCAAACAGCTTAATTAATCTTCCCTCTTGCAGCGCATGGAGCTTCATAGAATCACAGAACTGTCGAAGTAGAAGGGACAGCAAGAGTCATCTGGTCTAATCCTCTATCAAGATGGAGAATGTTTCACTTCTTCCTTTAACCCAGCAACACTCTAGGCCTCACCCCCATCAGTTCCCACTCCACCCCAGTTCAGCCATTCCTCTTTCCCAGCCACACCTCTGCTTCTTCTAGGGTTCTTCACCCCCGCTTACCCAGGCCTGGTAGGCTGCAGCAGGTTCCCCCTTATCTTTCCTTTCTCATGTTGAAGGGAGGCAGCTCCAGAAACTCCATACACATTCACACACACACGCACACACACAGAGCCATTCAGAATGGTTCACACCATGAGGGACCTGAAGTCTTTTGCACCATTGGTAGATAGGTTCCGGAAGCCTCTAAAATCCCATCGCTCCCGATAAAATCCCAAGACCTGGCATTGCTGAGAGTTGTTGTTATTCCAGATCCTATTCTGTCCCAAAACATCAGCTCCCCTACATCTCCCATGTTGCCTGGCCAGTGAACTCATCCAATAGGGCAGAATGGGAACATCAGACTCTTAAACCACAGCTCCCAAAAGGCTATAGGAAAATGCAGTGTCATGTGAAATGAAATGAAACATTTTAGGTCATTAAAAAGCAAACATTTAGATGGTGCCATTTCTGAATTGAATTTTTTTTTTGAATTTCAAAATTTTAAGTTTTGGTCCTGGATCAGGATGAAAACAAATGTTGCAGGGTTGGAATTTCCCATGGGACAGAAATTCTGAATTTCTGAAGCTCTGATCTGTACCGACTGTATCTTGGTTTCAGGGTGGAGTTTAAGGTGCTGTTCTTGACCACTAAAACCCTGAATGGCTTGGAACCCAGATATTTGGGAGCTTGCCTCCCTTCCCATGCCATACCACCACAGTTGGGGTCAGTGGAGCACATTGTATTATGGAAAAGAGGATGCAGCCAGCCATGTGTGTTCCAAGAAGTATCCCCAACTTTATGCCTCCCCTCTGTGAAAAATAGCTGAATCAGTTACCCCTCAGGGCATGATACATGGTCTCTGCCCCAAAGAGGTAATAAACTCCATTAGGTTTGGAGGGAACAACCCACCAATGCAGAGGAATGGGAAAATGAGAGGAGATGTAACGTAAGCAGTCATGTGACTTTGGTATGTTAGCAAGTTCTTCTGTAAAGATTATTATTTAGGTGGGAATTGTATATTTTATTGCTATGTGTGTGCTGCGATGCCAGGTAACCTCGAGAGTTACCTGACAAGACACGAGACAGATGGTTAGTGGTGGGAGTTGAGCTTGTTTGCACCTTTCCAAGGGAAAAAGCAGGAAGGCAGTTGTGGAAGAAATCTCCATAAAGGTCCCTTTCTGAGCTTTCCCCCAACATGGTCTTTTGGGGGTCAAGGTCAAATATCTCTGTGTTTTTTCTATGTTTGTAATGTGAGAATAATAATATTTCCTCTCTCCCACCTGTTGTCTTGTCTATGGTGCCTGTAAACTGTTCAGGGCAGGGACTCCTTCTGATTGTGTCTATATGGGTTTTACCACAATGGGGTCCTGGCCTAAGTTAGGGTTGTAGGAGATACCTTCATACAAATAACAATATAAAATCAAACTGTAGCTCGAGCTGGGAATTATCTCTTCAGTGGCAGGTTCCCTTGGAAACCCAGGCACAGGAATGAATGTTCTTTCTTTTGCAACTTTCTGTTTGTAAAGTCAGACATCATACATTAGCAAACAACCAGATTGACCACTCTGAAAATAGAATCCTCTCTTTATTCGCTGTTGCTGAAATATCCTGAAACCAGACACACCAGAAATGAGGAGCTGATCAAGCTGTGAAAGGGTAAAGTAAATAACCACTGTAGTTGCAATAGATAAATACTTTATATTGTGATTTATTTGTGTTGCATGAGCTCCAAAAAAAGATTTTTAAACAATTCTCCCTGTCACCTTTAATTAAACGCTTAAGTCATACTGAATCAAAGAAAAATAAAAACATAGAAAAGGTCTTATTCTGATCTCACTTGGATTAGTGTTAATCAGTAGTAACTCCATTGAAGTCAGTGGAATTGCACTGGCATAAAACTAGTGAGAGATTAGAATTAAGCACTCATAGGCTTTCAAGTCAGAAGGGACCATTACGATAATCTAGTCTGAATTCCTGCACAATGCAGGCCACAGAACCTCACCCATCCTCTCCTGTAATAGACCCCTAACCTATGACTGAGTTACTGAAGTCCTCAAATCATGGTTTAAAGAATTCAAGGTACAGAGAATCCACCAGCAAATGACCCGGGCCCCATGCTGAAGAGGAAGGCGAAACCCCCCATGGCCTCTGCCAGTCTGCCCTGGGAAAAAATTCCTTCCTGACCCCAAATGTGGAGATCAGCTAAACCCAGAGCATGTGGGCAAGACTCACCAGCCAGACACCCTAGAAAGAATTCTTTGTAGTAATTCAGAACCCACCCCATCAAACATCTCATCACAGGCCATTGGGCATATTTGCCACTAATGGTCAAAGATCTTATTTGATAAATTAGGCTGACCCATCATACCATCAAGTCAGTTTTGAAGCCAGCTAGGTTTTTTGCCCCACTTCTCCCCTTGGAAGGCTATTCCAGAACTTCACTTCTCTGATGGAATGAAAGAATAGGAAGTGCTTCACTAGCTTGTCTAGGAATGCTTTCATTAGGTTTATCTCTTTCCTGTTGGCTTAGTGCATCTTCATCAAAGTGTTACAGTGGTACATTTGTAGTGTAGACCTACCTTTAGAGTGTCATAGCTAAATAAAAGAGCAAACAGATAGTTTAGCACAAGTAGATGGTACATTTTCTAAGAGACCATTCAAGGAGAAGTGAATCTCTATAAGTCTCTAGTATCCTGGGCTGTGACAGCTACAACACTACTGCATACATCAATTTTGGGGTGTCTAACTGGACACACTTTAAAGGGGTCTGATTTTAAGAAAATACTGAGAACCAGCCCTCTGCAAGTTAAGCTCCCTGAAGGAGCCTCAGATTGGACACTCAAAAATGGAGACACCCAAAATAACTAGCTGTAGGCCAGATTTCCATGTATGCATGTGTACCTAATGTATTAAGGTAATTCCACCTGAGTTTGGCAGTGAACTATGCATATTTCTCCAACGTGTATAGTAAGAGAACATTAACAGGCAGGAGGACAAAGCAACCTGTACAAAGCACTGCAGAAGTCTACTCAGATGACAGGGCCTATTGGCAATTCCAGAGCTACCAAGTCAACTGTTTGAAATGGCTGTTCTGGTACCATATGTTCTCTGTGAAAGAATATTGTGGCCACTTGACACCCAGTTCATATGATAACTGTGCAGCAGGCAGGAATGTGTGTGTGTGTGAGAGTTCGTGTACATGTGCACACGCATCTATAAAAACACCAGATTGTCCACAATGCACAATTAACCTCCTGAGTAGCACATGTAGTTTTCCTCTTCAGATAATTAGCTGTTCTGTGGTTTTGGGGAAGTCATATGACCACTATAAGACTCATTGATCCCCTGTGTAAATTAGATACAATAAAGCTTCCTGATTGATCTATATGTGGTTGTGGGCACCTTAATTCTTCATTGCTCCCAATGGACAGTAGGTAAACTGAGGTTCAAAAAGTTTGTACCGCAGGCAACATTTACAATGCTGTGGCATAGCTGATCATTGGGTGTCAAGCTGTCAGAAATAGCTCATGAGCTTGAGTGTCAATCTTAGGGCAAACTGTCAAGAAGCAGAACACAAATGCCAAACTGGTTATGAGTTCTATACTTAAATTTCACTGTACAGGGATTGCTGTTTTCCAGAAGCTGGGAATGGGTGATAAGATGGATCACTTGATGACTACCCATTCTGTTCATTCTCTTTGAAGCACCTGGCATTGGCCACTGTCAGAAGGCAGGATACTGGGCTAGATGGACCATTGGTCTGACCCAGTATGGCCATCCTTATGTTCTTATAGTAGTCTAGCTATGGAATCACAGACAGTTCCCTTTGGTACTCCCTGTTTATTTTGCTACCCAGGCAAACTTGTGTTTGTGATAAATGGTCCCTTACAACAAAAATCACAACAATATTCAGGTTACTTTTAGTCCCAAAGGAACAATCACTTACACAGATCTTTGACTTCACGCCAAAGACAACACTTGTAGCCAGCCCCATAATAAACTAACTAAAGATTCATTCATTTACAAAAAGAAATGAGGGGTTAAAGCAGGTAAAAATATACACACACAAATGAGTTTTCACCTTAGGTTCCAAAAGGTAATAGAAGCTGCTGTGATATGCATGTTAACTATGTTCTTTAGAACTAATCCAAGTTAAGCAGCTTGGGAACCCGTTGCTTATACTTAGAAATATTGCCTTCTCCAAATTCCAAGATGCAAAGTGATACTGTTCCTTCTGCCCAGGTATTTTTATTCCCTTCCCACAGAGATCAAACTGATGGGAAAAATGTTTACACCTATCTTCTCTTATGGATATGCATGGGTGGGGGGAAGGGGACAGGGGACAATCAGCACAGTCTTTGCCCTTTGATGTTTCCCCATGGCTCATTTGGTTTAAATAGGCCTTCCTAAGCGCAGGAGCAGAATTTCCATTAATTAAAATACTTTTTTCCTGTTTGGGGAGT
Source organism: Mesoclemmys tuberculata (assembly GCA_007922155.1). NCBI lineage: Eukaryota > Metazoa > Chordata > Testudines > Chelidae > Mesoclemmys > Mesoclemmys tuberculata. Next base: position 11,193,378 of record ML675627.1, on the reverse strand, counting down.
TACACAGTTACAGAGGTTTGCAATGTAAACACTCAATATAACTTCACATCGTGGGATACAGATGTTATAAGTGAGTTCAATACATGCAGCATCCTACACGCATTTCATTAAGGCTGAACACTAAAGAGATTCTTATAACTGAACATCTATTTTAACAACGCTAACACATAGGTAAGCCAGGGTGATTTCCAGCTATGCATTTGTCGGTGTTCAGTGAGGACTAGGGGCCTTTGTATGAGCTGACACCTGTTGTCACACTGGGGTCTAATCCTAGTTCTGACAATGACCTATTGAGTGATGTTAGGATCAGAGAAAAAATTATACACTGTTGCAGCTAATATTCTATCTAGTACGTACTTCTTTAGTTTAGAGACAGGGAGATATTCTGAAGTTCTCCCAATAAGAACAGTTTCTGAGTACTGTGAGACATTCATCTTTCATTTCTTGGTAAATCTTTTTTGAATGAAAGTTTAGCATTTGTTGACAAAATCCTGGGTAAGTACTTTACTATTCTCCGACACACACATAATACCAAAATAGCAAAAGCTTAATTCTTTGTACTTTAGTCATTGACTCTCTTTTTGTTGTCTCTTGCCCTGATCCAAAGTCTGTTGAATTTAAAAGAAAGTCTCTCTTTGCTTCAATGGGTTTAGGATCAAGTCATCTCTGAATTTGATTTACATACACTTCTCTGGATAGTCACTGGAAATGTCACTGGTATTTGTAATGCTCTCTGATTTTCCATTGGCTGGGCACTTCACAAATTCAATATGCCTGACTTTTGTGTGTACTTGTGTTAGAGGCTTCTGTACAGTTAAGTGGAATGAAAAAATAAAATCAAATAGCCATTTCCAGGTAAAACCATGTGACAATTCTTGTGCCATGTGCACCACAGTTGGCTTTCCCAGTAATTTTACTGGTGTGACCTGTAAAGTCAAATATAATTACACCCTTGTTTGTTTTTACTAGTAAATCAAATGGCTCCTTTTTCACTGAGTTCAGATCTTTCCTGCTGCGTACTAATAGCCTAAGATTTTATTTTATGTGGAGCAAGTGGCTAATACTGGAAAAGCCTGCTTTCATGGTGGGAATGATTGATTGCCTCCAAACCCCAGCTCTGAATTCTTGCAATCGACTAGTGGCCACTGTTATAACCTCATGAAAAAATACAAAATCACAAGGAAGATCAACTATGTTTCAGTTCGTCAAAGGGGGAAAAACAAAACAGCTTAGCTCTGAGGTTTCATGAACTCATTCTTCAAATATGGGACACCATTTCCAAAAGAAAAGCCTCAGGTTGTTTTTTAATTAAATTCACACATCTTTACCTCCAAACGTTTTGTCAAGAGGGTCATGGCAGATATTTATTTCCTAGATCTAAAATAGAAGGTGCTTCCTTATAAATTGCTCTACATTTTACTAAAAACAGCTTTATGTATTATGCTTTCCCCCACCTTTTTACTGACCTGAAAAAAGTAGCCTCAAGTCAGTGAGATCATGTGCCCTGTTGAGGATTTTATAAACTTCCGATTTCTAAAATCAATATATATTATAGTGTGGAGGTCAATTGATCATGCCACATGACATTTTAATTTAGAATACCAGGTCAGGGCCTCTGATGGTTTGAACTTCATTGACTTCCATAGATCCAGGAGCACTTACATTGGGGGAGAATCTGGCCCAAATAATATGAAAAATAATGGCAAAAATGCTTTACCAAAAAGGAGGCTAGTATTTGAATATAAACAAAACGAATGCATTGCTAATCTATGAATATTATGTTTCTCATTATGATCCTGCCACTCCACGGCATGGAATAAAACATGAATTTCAGTGTGGTTTCTTGGGGAACAAGGGAGTACTCAGCAGAGCTGAATAAAAAAAAAATGACAGACATTTCATTGAAACATGCAATATTGTTGAACTCAAAATATTTTGCAGCAGTGTGTCAATTTCAGCTAAATTTTTAATGGGGAAATACTGAAAAGAATAGTTTTCGCTTTCTAGTTTCGTTTTGATAATGTTGAAAAGTTTCGTTTCGATCAGATAAAACATATCTGTTTTGACTTTATACTTTTGTTTAGTTTTTAGTTTGTTTCATGTCAAATAGTATATTTAATGTATCGTCTTGAATATGATATTACAATATAATGTTTCAACTTTATTGAAATGAAATGCTTTGATGTCTCCAAATCAATTTTGAGAGTTTCCATTCCACAAATATTCTTGAAATTTTGACTTATCATTCCAATTTGGAATGAAAACAAATTTCTAAATGTACAATGGAAATTCCATTTTCCAACCAGCTCTGCTACTTAGTGGAAGGAAGAAGGGAGGGGACAGATTCTGCCCCTGCGCTATATTTTTAAGGGAGTCGCAGTGCTAGAGGACCTGGTTTATTGTACAGTGACCTCTGTCATCTGTTTGTCACTTCCTATCTAGGCTATCACCCTGCTCAAATGTTTCTTTGCCCAGGACCTTGTTCACTGCTTCAAGGAGAAAACTGAGAAAATCTGGCAAGATCTTTCCCCTTCTAACCCCATCTTCTCCCCAGTCACTGTCCTTGTGCTAATTGCTTGCTTTCCATTTTCAATCCATATAGCCAATTCCCTTCCAATTATTCACTTCCCTTCTCCCAGCTCTCACCCTTTACTTGCTCCTCTCCTTCAACTTCTCCTTGTCCTCCAGGTCCCTTCCTTTCGTGCTTTTGTTTCTTCCATCCTTAAATTAAGCTACTCTTAACCTCACCTGCCTTCATGATTCCTCCCCGTTTCTCCTTCACCACCAAAATCACGGAGGAGGCGATCTATTGCATTGACTTCGTCTCTTCTAACTTATTCAGCTGTAGTTTCTGCTCCGTCACTCAACCGATACTACTTGTTGAGCCAGGGACCAATTCAGATCAATTCATGTGCCCGCACCTGGGCACCCAGTGACCATGCCAATGAAGACCAGAAAGTCAGTATCTTCAATGCAGAGCTATTGTTTATTGAAAAGCAGATATCACAGACAAATAGAAAGGACTATACAATGCCTCTCCTTTGTAAGCCTCCGTTTCCCAAGCATAAACCCTCAGTAACTATGCTTGTCCCACGCAGTATCCTGATCGGTAAGCACAGCCTGATAGCTATCACTCCTAGATGATGACTGTCTCTTCCTCCTTCAGGTTCCATCGGGTCCTTGGTCTATTTTCTAAGTCCCTTATAGTGGGGTCTTAGCTAACCTGAGGCCCTCTGATCTATGATCCCTTGGAGCAGGGTAAAGGTTACCCTGAGGCCCTCCTTCTTCTGTCCGACAGTACCACTGGCCCTCTTGGATATATGAGATATAGATAGAAAAGGCTAGATACCATGTGGTATCTTACCAGTACTTACACCCTCTTCCCAAAGAAGTCACATCTCCCCAAAATATGCAAAATATGCTTTGCCAGTGAATTATGTGGCATATACCAAGTAATTCATAATTTGGGAGGGGGCTGCAGGGATTGGTTGATATTCAGTTATCATGGACTACTCCCCTCCAGGCACTTGATGTCACGTCATTCTATAGGGACAGGTGACCCAGGTCAGCTCACCCCAGGTTCACCATTACTCACCTCCACACGTACACACCAGGCGAACCGGCCATTGGCTGACTGTGACCACTGGTCTTCCACATCAGCACAGCTGCTTACACAGGATCTGGGCAAACATTTGTGACACATATTGATGCCAAGTGCAAGTTGGGCCTTTTCAGTGATTTTCCCGAATCCTCCAGCACTCAGGCTCACCAAACTTGTCCATTGTGATACCATATAGTGATTCAGCACCGTCCCAATACTGCTCTCATCAAAATAATCAACAATCTCCTTTTAGCCAAACTCCTGGCCTTTCTTGCACCCTTGTCCCCTTGACCTCTTTGATGCCTGTGAGGTTACTGATTCAAGACAATAGTATTTAACCTATTTACAGCCAAAACGGTGCTGTTTTCCTTGTCCCTCTTGCATCTAGCTCAATCCCTCTGTGTTAATGTAAATGCTGCTGTTCCACTGGGAACAACCCAAGACAAGGAAGAGGGGTGTAACAAAAGGAGTTTACTCTTTGACCTTTGTCCAGTCACAACTTGCATGCATGGATGATCTGTTAGATGAAGATCTATTGCATAATGTTAAAAAAACATTTTTCTCTGAACAGCCAAATACCACAAAAAATGGTCAAAGTACAGAGTGATTTGTGTCTTTTTCTTCAGTTCACTGAAACATCCTATCCGCTGGTTCTGCTTTATGTGTTAAATATTTTGCACAGCTCTGCAAGCTTCAGGAGGTTCCCTTGACAAAGGAGATATCATTTTGTCTCACTGTTAGATCCATTTGGGGCTTCTGTTGAAGAACACAGTCTGATACTTTCCCCCCATCCCCATCAGATCAACATGCCACCTTCCCCACTGTCTTTCTAATAACAAGCTCAGACTTCAAATCATCAAGCTGTCATCCATGATCATGAAAACGTCTCAGATACAGAACATCTTCATGCTTATGACAGTCCTGGTAGGATATTCCTTTGAAATGAAATCAAACCGGTGATGTAGCTTTCTGTTTTTGATTGGAAAAAATCTAGTTGTTGTTAGAAAACCATTTTTATTTAGCAAATCTTTACCTCCCTTGAACATATATTTAGGGTTGAACATCTATCTTAGTGTTTGTCTGGTATCTTCCCCCTCTTTCTGACCTTAGTAAGCCATTTCTGAGTTTTGACACAAGAGTTTTGGCAGGGAAATAAACTCTCATACCTGAGGTATAACCCAATCTTTAAATATAGGAGAAAACATTCTCTGGGAGCTGGTTATCCCATAGCTGCCTGCTGTGTGGTTTCTTGCCTCTTCCTGTGGAACATCTGGTGCTGGTGGCTGTTGGAGACAGGACACTGGACTAGATGGATTGTAGGTCACGGGGCTGACCCCATAGGTCAATTCCTATCTGCTCTGGTCTTCTCACATTATGTCCATTCTCCAGGAAGAGGAACACTGTGTATCTTGGATACTTCTACGTCTCTTTTACCAGAATATCTGAGCCCATCACAATCTTTAATGTACTTATCCTCACAACACTTCCATGAGTTTGGAAAGTGCTACTGTGATGGCTGCCATCTTGGCTGACACACTCGGGACTGCATCAGGAAACTCTGGATGCTAAGAAGCATAAGTTGCTAGTGTTCCTCAGCTGAGGAATGTAATAATAATTCGTGTCCTCTGCGGACTGGAACATGTAGTACATGCTATGTACATGCCATTGTACAGATGGGGAATCTTAGGCACAGAGACCCTAGGTGACATGTCCAAGATCACACAGGAAGTCTGAGGTGAAACTGGAAATTGAACCTAGGTCTTCTGAGTCCCACAGTAGGAACCTAAACACTGGGTCATCCTTACGCATGGTATAGATATATCTAGGTAATTAACTCTTGTGGCTACATAATCAGCTATTTCAATTGGTCTTTTTTATAGAATGTTCCTAGATGTGCCCATTGGGACCAAAGACATCCTCTGATTTTAATGGCGTTATGCCAAGGATGACTATCACCCACCATATTTGGGTATTTTTATATCCAGTTACTATGGAAAACTGAAATAGAAACAAACAGAGCCTGCACTCTGTTGTAAAGACTTAAAATTCTGTGCAACTTAGGTAACTTATTTCAATTCCACCCCATAACTACATGTGCAACTGCAGGTTATGGGGCTTGATACAGAAGTGGCTAGTTGAGGTTCTGTGATGTGTTATGCAAAAGGTCAAATTGCATTATCATAATGGTCCCTTCTCGCCTTAAAGTCTAAGGATCTATATCTCACCTTTTTATACCCCACTGTGCATGAGAACAGTCTTGCCTTTTGCTCTGCCGTGTAGAGAGAGTGGCCCTTTCACCACCAACCTGAAGCAGTACCAGTTGGTCCTCATTCACTTCATGATCCAGTTCAGAAATTGTCCTGCTTTTGTTTCTTAAACCCTCCCTAGGCTTTCCCCAGTTGCACTTCAGGTACTTGTCCCTCTAAACTCCTCTTCTTAGTCAATTTGCTTATCTGGCACTAGTCCTTTTCCACAGTATGGCAACTGCTGATATATGAGCCTTTCCCTCATGCCATCTGGAATGGACTTCCTGGCTCTCATGAGCTCTCCATTTATTTTCTAGTCTCATCGGAGAATGTATTTATTCATCATTGCTAGACCTCTGTCCATCTCTCTTCTTCCTTATGGCCTGATGCTGTATTCCTCGTGTACATGGACAACAATGTGAACACAAGGAAAAGGTTTATTACACTCCTGGGCTCCTATCCTGCTTTGGATCCATGTAAGTGAATCCATGTGCTTGTGCACAGATGCAAAAGCTGCCCACGTAGATCTATCTAGAGGACTGTTGTCTTGTCAGTTATTTAATTCTCACTGAGTTTTAATTCTTTAAAGCATTTCAGAATAATGGTGTCCCTGATGCAGCAAGGTATGCGGCTTATTTTAAATCCACAAATAGACCCTTTGACATTAGGAGAGCTGTTTATGTGACGAAAGTTACGCGTAATTAAGTGCCTTGCTGAATGGGAATTATGGCTTGCAAGAAAAACACTGTACAAAGCTGTGGTTGGATTGTGTATTTTATTTTAGGGACATGATCTGAAGTTTAGAGGCTTCCATTTTCTAGTTCTGCAAAGTAATATTTTGCCCATCTTCATCCATATTCAAACAGTAATAAACAGATGGTCCAATTAAAGAGACCCTATCAGCCAGAAAATTAAACGAATTAGAAATTCACCAGAGATTAGTTCTCCAAACTATTCCTTCCTCCATTAAAATAAATAAGTCTACCTCCTCTCCTTCTCCATCCCACTCTTGTCTTCCAAAAATACAATGTGATAAAATAATTAACCTGATGGAAAATCCCCTGTTGGTATTAGATACAGCCTCTGTTGAGAGGAAGAATAAGATAGCAGCTGGTTATTATAGAACAAGATATTCCATTACATTGAACATATCTGTTTAAGGGGAAAAAAGTCAGACTTTGAACTTACTGGCTCAATGATTACAATGGAATGAAACAGACTACAATAGAAAGCCACATTTTATATTGCTGGAAGAAAAAGAATCCAATGAGTTTTTCTTGTTATATAATATTTAGGTTATTAAATCCTATACAAAGTCTAGTTAAAGCACAAGACTACCACTCTGAAGAGAGAGTCCTATTTAGGAAGGTGTGGGGGGTGGAGGGGTTATCCATGAAAAAGGGGACTTCACAGTACATTTGCACCTCCTCAATTCTAGGCAGACTTCCTGAGAGCTCAGTTTCCTAGCATTTTAGGGCAGCCAGAGAGGTGCATTTACTTTCACCTCTACCGAAGGCCCTAAGGAACTGATAAGGAAATTGAGGATCAGTGGGGCACTGGGACCCCCTGGATTTGTCCCTTTCAGTTAAGTATTTCCTCTACATTCACCCCAGGGAGCAGTGGTGATGTACAATCTGCTAAACCAACTCTGTGCTATCCCAGGATCCCCTCCCCCATTGCATGTGGCCAGTTACTCCTGGGTCTGAAGTAAAATAGTTGCAAACAGTCCAGGATTTGGGTCACAGGTTCTCCTTCTGGCTCTGCCACTGACCCACTATGTGGTCTTAGTACTTGCCATTTCTGTGTCTCAATTTCCTCTTCCACCAGATGGGGTAATCCGACTTATCTACCACATGAATGGCTGATACGAGGCTGAATTCATTTGTACTTGCACAATTCTCTGAGGGAACATGCTATCATCGTGCAGAACATAATTACTGCTGTTGTGAACCAAACCGTCTGGTTGTATAGCTGAGCCAAACTAAGTCATGGCAGTGAAATGCCTGCAAGTTGCATGGAAACTATTTTAAACACTGTGATAGAGGCTCAAACTAAATGTGTACATCCTCCTCCCCTCAAAAAACCAGTAAGAAGACCAAAAATGACAGCATAGCCAACCAACAGAGTAAGAGAAGCAGCTAGATGCAAAAAGACATCCTTTAAAAATTTCGTGAGGAGGGTCTGAATGAGCGCTGAGCTAGTAGGGAGAAGAAAAGGCATCAGGACCAGACCGTATTTACATGAACAGACCCACTCTGCCCAGGTACCCAACAGACAGAGCTGGGCTGCCAAAGGAATCAACTTTGGCTGGTGTTTTTACAAATTCACTTGAACGTAGGGGTAATGAAACGTTGGTATCTCTGTTGTCTGAGTAAAGGGCAGCAGAACTGTGATCTTCCTGCCCTGACTGAGGGGGTCACACTCCATTGAACTACACTCCCTAAGAAGAGGTCAGATCCCCCACCTATGAAAGGTAGAGAGGGGATGTGTGGGCTTTGCTTAAGAGACCTAGATGTGGTTGACCTGCGCTTCCCCACTGGTCATCCAGTTGACGTCTTTCTGTTCTGTTAATTGATCACTAGAGCTGAAATCACTTGCTGTGGGACAGCTTTTCTGCCCAGCTAGCTTCAGCAATGAAGTTCCCCCCACTAAGCGCTGAAAATCGTTGAGGGCTGGGAGGAATTTCAGGAGACTCACCTGCAGTGGAGAAAGAGGAGGCAGCAGAAGACGATGGTGTGCATAGTTGACGGATGGCAGGACGGCCAGTGGAGTGGCAAGTGTTCGCAGGGAGTGGCAGGGCTAGCAGAGAGGCAGGGCAGCCAGGAGAGAGGAGCAACTGGCAGGCGGGCCAGTGGAATGGTTGGCAGTGTGATTAGTGCAGCAGCAAGCAACTAGCAGGGCGGCCAACGGAGAAGTGCGCCATTGGCAACATGGCCAGAGTGGAGTGGCAGGGCAGCAGAACGAGCTAGGTTCCTTCTTTCACCTCTCTCCTAACCAGGGTGGGAGGTGAACTCTACCACTGAACCTCTAGACTCCAGGTCTGCCCTGACTAAGGACAACAACGGTGAGTGGGGTCCTGCGAAGGGAGGGGCACTTAAAGGGACTTCTGGTTGCTGGACTTAAGAACCCGAGGCAAAAGGAAACTGCCCCATGTACTCTGGGGTAGGTGCAAAGCTCATGGGCTAGACAGACCATTGCTCAGACCCAGTATGGCCCCATTCTTATGTTCTTAACTGGAGGATTAGCTACAGCTATCATAACTTCTCATGCTAGAGACTTTACGGGAGCCTGTTACTGTGCCTTCCCCATTTATACTGTAACTGAATGCATTCTACATTCTCTTTAAAGGAAATACCTAGCCATGTGATTTTGCAGAAACGACAAATGCCAGGCGACTATTGTACAGAATACCCTGTAGCATGATTGCTTCTGCCCTGGTTTCTAACAATTTCACTCCCAGCCATTCGGTAATGAGTTAGGGGCTTCATTCACAGGGTTTCCTATAGAGATAAGGGTCCTGATCCTGATCTCGTTGAAGTCTATTTCAAACTCCCATTGTCACAAAACCTGCCAAGGTTTCAAGTATCATTACAAATTCAAAATTCAGGCCAGCTCCCCCGAGGAACTGCAAATCCTTCAGTGAACACAAGCCAAGACATATTGGGTACAAGCTTAAGCAAACTTCGGCAGATTTTAGGATTTAGTATTTTTACATGTTTTGAACCTGAATCCTAACCAAACTTGGCAGTTTTGGTTGTGTTTCCATTAGAGGTTGTAGAAGGGTAATGTTATGGAAATCGTTTATAGTAGTGGAGTTTTTACTTGGAATTTCCACTAGAAGGCACTAATGTTTATAACTGTACAATACAGGAATTCTGACTGGTGTAATATCTATATATTTAATCCATACTTGGGCCTTTTTGTACTGATGATTTTCTACTGATTGATCTGATCAATAGCTCCTAATCTTGAATTTATTAGATGAATCACTTCTAGAAAAACACCTGCAATAGGAAGCCAAGATCATTGCCTTATACTTCTCTAGGAACTAATTTCTGCCTTTATTTCTTTTCAGACATGCATCTAGATACATACACATAGTGTGGCCATGACTTGCTTTATGCAACATGGTTCAGTACCCACTGATTCCTGTAACATAGAGTTCCTTTTTTTTTACCGTCGATGTGCTGTTCTTTACCTTGTCACCTTAAAGGCTATTAAAAAAAAAAAAAAAAAGCAGTGCAGAAAACAAAACTAACAGAATCTAACGTTCTTTATAAGGAATGGACAGAAGGTCTGTGTTCAGCTTGTGAAAGAAGGGAATCCACCATATGGACAGAATGTGTTATCTGCCGAGGGTCTACTGTACCGGTCACATAACAAGTCAGAGCTCTCTGAGGTATTTTGCCATATGATCTGATATGGATATTATGGGCAAATGGGATGAATGAACTTTGTCCTCAGTGCACTAACAACAGAAAACTGGAGGTAGTTTCTCAGGCTGGGTCTACAATAATGGTGGCAAATTCGCCGCTGTCAGTTCGATGTCTCTGGATCGACTGAGCAGTCTATGTAGACCCGCTCAGTCGATCCAGCAATCGAAAACCACCCCGGTAAGTGGCGCAGCACAGTGTGGATGGCACGCGGAACAGATGCAGCAAAGTCGATGGGAGATACGCAAGTGATTTACATCACTTGCATATCTCCTGTCGACGGCCACCGAATCCAGAAGGTAAGTGTAGACTGGGCCTCAGAACTCAAGTGGCATTAATCCAACAAGATTTTCTTCATGTCAGATGGGCAAAACAAAAGCTGAAACTCAGAAAAGCCAAAGAAACAGACATGGGATATTTATTAGTTCTATTTATTACTGTTAATGTAGTATAATGATTGGGCCCCTGTTGTGCTGGGTGCTGTACAAACACAGAGTATGAGCCAGTGCCTAGTACCATCTAAATGGACAAGACAGAAAGAAAGTATTATTACCCTCATTTTACAGATGGACAAAGACATTAAACTCATCTTGTTAAAGATCGTACATGAAACTTGTGGTAGAGCCAGAATTTGAACTGAGGTCCCTGCAGCTCCAGGACTCTGCATGAGCCACAGGATCATCCTTACTACTTTTAATGGACTTTGAATAGCATATCAACCTATCACAGTTGAAACCTCTAGTATGAACTACCATCTTGGTATATATATAGGAATTATTCATAATCTGATTTAATCATTTATCTAGTAGAGGGCAAAATAACCGATTTATTTAGCAAAATGCATAGAACAGTTTATGGCATGGAGGGCGTGTGATGGCAAATCAGTGACAACCTTAATCTTTCACGATATGTCTCATATACATCAGGAAATAAAAATATGCTAAAATAGAAGCAGTTGCAGGTACATGTTCTTTCTATGAACCCACTGCAGCTACATTCTCTTGGCATAAGTGAAATAAACAAATAGAAATTTGAAACTGGAATGCACTAAAGCTTGCTTTACAAAATGAGAAATCTGAGTCTTCTATTTTGAATAACGTTGATTGAAAAATGCAGCTGAGGAAACAAATGGATAGCATTTCATTGTCAGTATGGTTTTGAAGGGCTCGTGCTGAGAGACCCAAAGTAGAGCTGTAGTTGGATAGAGTGATGCAAATTCATTGGTGTATGTCGCCAACTTCCAGATAGAATTGTTTCCAATTGCCAGCAGAACATGATGTGAAAAATCATACATCCGGGGGGAAGCCGAAACAGTGTGCAGTGAAGGGCCGTGACTCATTATTATTATGAGTCACATTCAGGGAACAACAGAGGAGCAGATAAGGAATTATCTGGGCTGCTCATAGGCTGGTGCAGCAACATGCTTTTCCTTACACAGGGCTACCTGTTAAAACAAAGTCCAGCCTGTAGACCCCTTTCTGAGGTGTCAAACACCACTGAACCCACTGCAGACAATGAGGTGGCTCCGGCATTACATCAATGTCAGATCAGAATTCAGCCCCATGTTTGCAGCTTTCATTACACTAAGGTTACCATCCATCTAGGCTTTCCCAAACGTTGCTATTTTTCTTGTGTGTGGCTCCATCCTCTTTCCAAGGGATTTTTCAAATAACAGGAAATGTTCTGGGATTTTGCAGAGCAGACAAGAACCCTTATTGGGCCACTTCCTGACTGATCTCTCCCCTGCGTCTGCAGCTGATTGGTCCATTACCCTGCAGCTACAGCCCCGGAGGTGGGGAGGATACTGAAAGAAGGTGCTGCGTGATGGCTGTCTCTGTGTCCTAGGCTTGTGCCAGCAGCCCTAACAGGGAGAGACGCTGCTCCCCACCTCCAGTGAGTACACCTGCTGCGGGTACCCACTCCAGCTCCCACATCTGTACTGCCCCCTCCATCTCACCTCCCCCAGCCCCTCCCTTCCCTCTCCCTCCACCATGTCCTCTTTTTGGGAACCTGAATTATGGAAACCCTACATTACACTGCGCAGGGTGCAGATGCGATCATTTTTGATGTAGAGCTATGGCCCAAAGAGCCAAGACCCAGCATGTAATGCTTTGGCTTGAGTCACACAGAGCCAGTCAATATGGGGAGCATTGCACCCAGGAGCTGTGGTCTCCTGGGTTATTAATGACAAAGGCTGCAAGAGAAGTGGGCTTTGGTATAAATTGTTCTTTTCTGCTTTGTATTTCTAGGTTTCTAAACAAAACCAGGGGAAATTCTCTTACGAGACTGTCGGAATTAAAAAAAAAAATCAGACCTTATTCTCCATCTGTAGAAAATGTGGGAATCTTTTGGTAATATTTTTATGAACCATGTGTGTCTCAGTTTGCTCAGAGTGCAAAGGGGTTGATCCCTACCCCGGGGCAGGAGGAGTGAGGCATAGCTGGATGTCAGGTAGACAAATGGGTCTCTCTTTGTGGAAACCAGAGGTATTAACAAGAACTGGTTGGAAATAAGAGATTTGAATTAAAGACCCAGTGATTAGGCTTATCAATTCCAAACAGCCTGCCACCAAGAATAAGTTACTTGCTCTTCCATCCTCTCTAGGGAATCAGAGGGAAATGTCCAAAGCAGGAGAACACAGGAATGAAGTGTGACCAGAATGGGTTTTTTTTAAGGTTGCTGATGAGAACCCAGTGACAGAGAAAGAGAGAGAAAGAGAAGATGGCGTCCAGGAGAGCCAGAGATATTGGAACAGTTACTTTTTTCCTATGTCTTAAGCTTGGTGTTTCCATACTAACCCTAATCTAACAACAGTCAGGTGCTGCGTTCCACTTGACTAATAAATGCCACCTTGTTTTGAAAAAGCTGTGCTGTGTTGCAGAACAGACTTACTAGTTGTGCTGCTCCCCAAAGTCTCTAAACAGGATTCTAAGCTCAGCTGGACTCACTGTTGACAGCACACAAAGGCAAAGAGGCGTGTGGAAGCCACAAGGCCCAGTCTTGGAGTTGGAGAGTCTGAGGCAGCACACACCCAGTGAAACGGAGACGTCTTAGCACTGACCTCACATCACTGGAACTCCATTTAAATGCATTAAAATGCATCAGCATAAAACGAGTAACGGCGAGCCCAGCTGGCTTTAAACTTCTGCTACCTGAACAGAAGAAGCGACGGCCATGAGTCTTCCCTCAGGCAGGACCAGGGGTGGCTAGGCTGAAATCAGCGCAATCACATTGATATAAAAGTGGTGGAAGTGAGATGAGAATCAAAGCCGAAGTGTGCATCACTAGGGAGTTATGGGGCATGCCAATTTATTTTCTATTGGTGGAGCTGATCTCTCTTTAGCACAGAGCAGCAGTGGTTAGCCCCCAGGTTAGCTGCAAGCGTTGTGCAGATAATGCTCATGGCTCCCAAAGAATGGGAACTGACTCAAAGATGCATCTGTCCACTCAGTGCTAAGCAAGTTGTCAAAGTAACAAAGAAAAGCACCACCGAGTCCAGCACAGAGTGCGGAGTTGGGAAACAGTCATCTGTACAACGGCAAGATATAACATCTGTGTGTTTAAGGAGCCAGGTTTACTCTGATGCCAGGCACAGTTTACTCCAGTGACAAGCAGTCAGTTACATCGCCTCTGTCAGTTTATGGCTCCCTGTACAGACACTTTACTGGCCCCTAAATCATTTTATTACCTGGTGCAAAACCACCCTCCTTTAAAACCCTCTGCGCACATTCACATCCTTCCTTCCCTTTCATGGAGTGCCCTGCCCAACCAAGCCACCAGCATATTCCAGATGCCTGGGTGACAACGTTATTCCTTTCTCTGGGTTTCACACTGTGTCCTGCTCTGCCTGCTTCTGAAATGTTAGACTGTAAGCCTCTTTCAGACAGGGACAGCACTGAGCACACAGGGTTTCTACTTACCTCCTATTGGGAACTAGATACGTAAATACCTGTGAGGATCTGGGCCTCAGCTCTGAGAGGAGAGGACTGTCTTCTGTCGGTATCGTGCCTGATGCAATGAGGCCCTGATCCACTGCACAATACAAAGAATAAGAATATAAATAAATAAGACAACTGATGCCTGTAAGACCCTGCCTGCATACCTCTATTAAACTTACTCTCCAATCAATTTGAAATGGATCTTATCTTGCCTCTTTGGAATTTCAGATGAGCTAGTAATTTACCTCAGGCCAACAAAGACTTGTGGGCAAAAAGGGAGGTCTAGTCTATGTCAGGCCTGGCTTTCACCTAAAATGTAGGTTGACCTACCTGTATTGCTGAGAGCTGTGAAAAATTTCACAGGAACATTTTGAATGATGTTTCTTTGTAATGATTCGCACAAAAAACAGGACTTTGAATGAAAAATCCATGTTTAAAGAAGACAAGAAATGTTGATATTAAAGAATTATTGTGTGTTCTCCAAATTCCCCTCCCAAATGGATTCAGTGGATAACATATAATGTGTTATAACACTGAAATATAAAAATGAAGGACTCTTACATGGTAAAATTACAAGCTTTGTTTGTTATATTTTAAAGATCTCTAGTTATGGATAATAAATGAATCCAAGTGAGGTAACACTGAAGCCCAGGCCTTGCTGACATAAGTGTGGTTTTGCTAGTTCTTCTTTTACATAGAATTGTTGATCTTAAAATTTTATTATTGCTGGCAGAACAATGGCAATGTATGGTGCTGAAAGTTTTGAGGTGAAACCACACATACCTGTGACAACAATAAAACCTGTTTTCTGGGAAGACCCAGGGCACAGTGACATAAAAATGACCCAGAAACTGCAAACCGGAAGGAAAAATGCAACAGTTGGGTAACTGAAGCTTTCACAGGCATAATGCATGGATTACCTAAACCTAAAGAGTCAATGTGCTAAAAGCAAATTGAATAAAGATTAAATAATATGTAACGTAGAAAAGACCTAAGTGAACATGGGCACAAACAGGTGAAACACTAGACCTGAAACTGAAGGATGGCACTGAAGGACCAGACTAAGGAATAGAGCAGATGATGACTATCATGGAAGGTGGAAGGACTTCCTGATGTCTTGGAATATGGTAACAAGGGCCTATTTACCAATTCTGTCTTGACTATTAATATTTGTCTAGAATAAATGCATATCCAAGTGCCAGAGATGAACCATGCCTTCCAATAGTGGGGGACAAAGTGAGGGCAGTGAGCTTAAGCAGTGTTACTGAGCATGCTCGGTGCAAGCCAATCAGGAAATTTGGGGGTGGCGTGACTCTGCATGCCGCCCACATGTCACCGCTGCTGTGCACTATAAGGGACAATAATTCTGTCTGAAATTGTATAAATAAAAGTGAAAATTGATTAAGCCTA
The DNA here is from genome assembly GCA_007922155.1 of Mesoclemmys tuberculata. Lineage (NCBI taxonomy): Eukaryota > Metazoa > Chordata > Testudines > Chelidae > Mesoclemmys > Mesoclemmys tuberculata. The sequence continues at coordinate 11,177,750 of ML675627.1, read as the reverse complement.
AATTGGGTGGACTTGTGACTCAGTTTCCCCCAAAACTTTTACCCTTCCAAAACTAGTATCCATACTAAACACATCAGTACTGCTGGGGTGCAGCAAGTGTACAAATCCCAGCACAGTCCCCAAGCTTCCCCTTCCTCCTGCCGTTATTTAAGCATTCCAGGTCAGGGTACATTTGAAAGTTTCTTTGCTAAAATAGCATTGCATCATCTCACATGGCATAGGTATTGGTGACTGGTGGGACGGCCCTCTGGTGGTATATTCTTTGCTGTCATGTGTTTACAGGGCAGTGTGGAATTTTACATAATTGAAGGGGCCCGGAACTGAAAAGCTAAAGAAAAGCAAAACATGGCTGATCATCTTACCTGGAAATTAATTAAGCAATTAAAACCAAGACACTGTAGACTAAATAATGAAGGCTAATAGCTACAGTGCATAGCAGGAGATCTCAGCTCATTTAGTGCATTAAGAAACTCATTTAGATGAGTAAATTACATCAAGCACGCATTGAATGAATGCTGCCCTATTCAATAGGGATGGTAACGGGAAAGATGGAGAAAGAAGCCTCTCTCCCTACCCTGCGTGTCCACCTTTTCAGACGCAGGACTAATGCCCACCATTTTCTTAGAGAATTAAAGGTCTGACTGTGGAAGGTGCTGGGCACTCTGCAATGGGAATTGAATGTGCTTAGCACCATATCGAAGGCAAAAATTTTGAAGCCAAAATTTTTGGCTACAACTTTTGGTTGAGGGAGGTCGAAAAACAGGGATTCGGCAACACTGAAACATTTCGCAAATTTGTGTCGGTTTTGTGCAATTTGGTGTAATTCTCCTGCTTATGGACACAAACTTGCGTTCGCTGTCATTGAGCTAGCATGAGTATAAATAGCATTAGAGCCTCAGTACAGCGGGTTTTTATACAGCACGGCTTAGCTATGCCTCCATTGCTGCTAGCACCATTCTACCATGGCTACTGAGCTGTTATTCCACTCTCTTTCCTGCCCTTTTCTAAAGCAGAACTGTTCTTATTTAAGGAGAGGTTCCACCAGTCTCCTAATCCTGGCATCCAGGATACATTCCAGTATCTTTCTCTACTGTGACAATAGCTTTATCCCTCGATACTTTCTACATTCATAGATGCTTCCCTACTTATGTCTCGGGACCAGGATAGACTCACACTAGGCTTTGGGAATTCTCTTGTTTATCCATCTGGTTTTTACCACTTTACTCATCTATTTTATGTCTCTCTCTCTCACCCCAGACTTTCACCACAGTCTGCTGTCAATTCATCAGGTCACACTGCCTTATGGTTCTTCATTTCTTGGTTTGCATTTCTCACCTGCTCCTCAGTTATGTTGGGCTTAAGGAACCGCATGACGCTCATATGTTGGCAACTCCACCTAAAGAATTTTCTTTATTTAAGAGATTCCTTAAGTATGGTTTCACTGCTCCTTCACTTGTTCAGGTGGGACTATGGTTTGGAAGTTTGAGTGTCTGAATTATGTTTGGCCTGATCATTACTCCGGATCCATGCTTGCAAGGGGCCTCTCTCAGCATCCTACTCCCCTGTGATAGTGTAAAATAGGGAGGGTTCGGCCAGCTCCACTGCTCTACTCCCTTTCCAATGACCCAGTGGAATATTTTCCATAGGGTCTGAAAGCTGTGCATGAAGAGCGAGTGGGCTAGGAGCAGAAATATTTTTACTACCACCCAGCCCCAGGAGAGGAAACCACACCAAAAGCAATAGGGCCTTGGATGACTGGCTGTGCTCTGTAGCTGGAAGCTGCAGCAACACCTGCTGGGTCAGACCAATGGTCAGTTTAGCCCAATATCATGTCTTCTGACTGGCCAGTGCTGTTGGAGGCCCAGTACAATTTGAGTTGCTTGACTACTGTCCTATAGACCTAGAATCGCTTCACTTGCTTGCCTGGCTATTCTGACCTCTTCCCGTTGGCAGAGATGAATAGGACTACTAAGTAACCTTGTAGATGTCTCAGTTTCTGCATACCACGGCACATAACAAGACAAAAGACATGTATGCATGCAGCTTCACATAGATAATGGTGATGGGAACAAGAAGTTATCTTTGACCGTCTGGGGGTATATTTTTTATTGCCAAGGGACATAATTATACACTGCCCCTCCTATCACCAAATGTTGTTTTGATGACCCCAATTATCATGGTAAGAATGGAATGTAGTTAAGGGTGAAAACCCAGTATTGGTAATTAGCATATAAGATAATGAGTAGAAAGATAATTAGGTGAAAGCTGTTTATGGACGAGTATAAGAAGTCATTATTTAGACAAAGGAGGCACTCCATCAACACCTGACTCCACGGGAGGTGCTGCCAGTAGGACCGGAGGATCCACTGGCTCCCTGGCGGGGCCCCTGAAGAAAGCCGTTCCTGTATACAGCCTTCTGAGCGTCTGCTTAGCTCTCCAGGCTTAGTGAGTATGATATATTGTAGTTAATTTTAGGTTTTGTATTCAACTAGTATATCTATAGAACACCTTACACATTAAACCTTATTGATCTGCAAATCAGGCATACCATGTCCCATTGATATTCATACTGATCACTAAGTGTCCAGTATCAACAGGCGCCATGTGCTTTGGATGGAATGAACAGAACAGAGCAATATCGAGTGATCCATCCCTTGTTGCCCACTTCCAGCTTCTGGTAGTTAGAGATTTAAGACACGCAGACCATGGGATTGCATCTCTGACCATCAAGGCTAATAGCTAAATAAATGTATCTAGTTCTTGAAACCAGTTATAGTTTTGGCCTTCAGAACATCCATTGGCAATGATTTCCATGGGTTGACTGTGTGTTGTGGGAAGTAATACTTCCCTTTGTTTCTTTTATACCTGCTACTTAATAATGTCATTGGGTGATCCATGATTCTTGTGTTATGTGACAGGGTAAATAACACTTCCTTATTCACTTTCTCCACACCATTCATGAATTCATAGATCTCTACCAGATCCCACTTTAGTCATCTCTTCTCCAAACTGAACAAGCCCAGGCTTTTTAATCTCTCCTCATATGGTAGCTCTTCTATACCTCTAGTCATTTTTGATACTCTTCTCTGTATCTTTTCTAATTCTAAGATATTTTTATCGAGATGGGTGACCAGAGCTGCACACTGTATTTCAGGTGTGGCTTGACACATAAGGGGACCTGTAGCACACACTCATCAGTCACAATCTTGAATAGTCCATAGAACCAAAATAAAGGACGCATAAACTTTTATTGACAGCATGCATGTCTGCATATCTTTTAACTCTCAAGAGGCTTTCCATGGTACTCCTCTATTTGGATACAGTAACTGTAAAACATGAAATCTCTTTAAACATTTTAGTTGTGAGATATGGAACTTTAGTAAAGTCCAAAATCGCTTTTGCTAACTGTTTGCTTTGTCATCTCTTAATACAGATAATTTCCTGTCCAAACTGCAAGATAATCAATATGTTCTTTAAAAAAACATTTATCAAAATTATACAATTTTCATAAATGAAAATTAAGGAAACAAGAACCCAAAACAATATAATTTTTTATGCTCTAGATAAAACATAATTGCTTTCAAAGATCTGTCTTACTGGATTTCAATAAGTCTTACAAAATTAAATAAAATTTAATATAAAAAAATCTTTCAAATGTTTATGTGCCTTCACAAAAATCTTGCACCAAAAACTGCTTCTATCCTTTTGAATTAGCCTTCACAGTATACTGTATCAAAATCAAGAATGAGTGAGTTTTCATTTTTAACTGATTTCAGTTCTCGTTCATAAATATAACTTGCATTGAACATTTCTCATTGAGATGTTTTACAAGCAAAAGGGATTTCTCTTTCTTTAGGAGCTGCACTGATTTTTGAGTAAGGACAGTGTTGCCTTAAGCCTCCAGCACTTAAGGAAATAATTGTACTTGTGTATATTTAAGGAAGAAAGAAATACTTGGGGAAACATGTAAAAGCGTTTACCCAAAACTACCCGTTTCTAGAACTGAACCCGTATCAAACATTTTCACATTTTTTTATTATTCAGCTTCCTCTTTTCCCTCTCTGGTTTAAGCTAGAAAACCCCTAGAATTGTCAAAATATCACAGAACAGGTTGTTCTTATAGTATTTCTGCGCAGATCTGTTCATGGGAAATTCCCTGTTTACTTTTGGAGATTCTACAGTTAGGGAGTCTTTGAGTAACAGTCAGAGTTATGGGACTAGATGCACCTCTTCCCCGCTCTTCATCTCTGAGTGCATCCCCATAGGAGTCGGGGCTCAAGCGGAACCTCACAATCATTCTTATCTGAGACCAGGAGGCAGGTACATTATTCTGTGCATAACATTATTTATCACCCTTCAGGATTTGGCCGGATTTTGGGCAACTGTGTTTCCTCCCTTGGGTAACCTGTGATCAGTGATAATGACCAACAGCCTTCTTACAACAAAGTGTTTGTATTTAGCAGTTGGCACAAAGCGTAAGAGAACAGGGGATTTTTAAAACAAACAGACTCCATGCGTGTTTAGTCTTATCTAATTTTACACTTTACTAAAAGCTAAGTCAGATAGGCTTGACTCTTATGTGGCAGGAATGGAACAGAGATGCATCACTTCATCCTACCAAGCCCAGATCTTTCTGTCAGTCTGAGGGTCTCAGTCTGATTCTTCCAGTGTGACCCACTGTGACACACTGCACCCCATTATGCACATTATGGTGTGATTTGTATATCATTCGCGTTCACCCTTATACTGTAACTGTGTATTGTCTAATGCAAAGTATGTCACATAAGGTGTTTTTAGAATGCTTATGACACACTGAACACTATTGTTATGGTGGCATGTTTCCTGCAATGTCACATAAGTAGAGATATGAAACCACTGAGCAACCCCAAGGAAAGAGAGGGACTTTCTGCACATGTATAGTCCTAGGGTTGGGGGACAGATCCACAAAGGGCCAACTGGCTGTGACATTCCCCCCTGAAATCTTGACTAGTGTGTATCTGTGTCACCCCAATCTCTCATTCCTGGTCCCCAATTTACTCTGCTTTGCTATATGAACCATCCATTCCTTAAGTGTAAGCTGTTAGGTGGCTAAAATGGAAAAAGCCTCTTCCCTTATGGGCAATCTCTGCTACCTAGACAGCCCCCTACAGTGAAATATCTATTTCATTTTAAAGTATAGAGAGCACACTAGTGACAGATCCGCTTGCAGTAGTACTAATTATTAAAGATTATTCCCATATTTGTCCCAATAAGTGTCTTGGTTTTGATTGGTTTACCTAACCAAATCAAATCTCTGAATACTTGGGGCTTGATTCTCCTTTCACTTACACCAGATCATATGAGTGTAACACCATCAGCTCAGCAGAGCTACCCACATAGGTGAGAGGAAGATCTGGCCTTTCACGTGTGGTCCATTGCTAGTTGAACCTGCCATATGAATATGGTAATCCTAGCTCATCGGAATTTAGATATTCTTGCAACAGGATCTAATCTAAAATGGCCCTAAACTTCCAACTGCCAAATGAGGGAATTCACTTTTGGCTTCTGCTATGACCTTTGAGTGTAAGCGATAAAATTGAGAATCAGGAGATCTGGTTTCCTTCCCTAACCCTGCCACAGACTTTGTGTATAACCTCGAATAAGACACTCATGCTTTCTGTGGCAATACCGATCTGTCAGTGATTTTACAATACTTCGTGAATGTTTATAAAGTATGTTGAGCTCTTCAATGGTAAAGTGCTACAAAAGTATGTTAGCACTGATCTACAGCTGGTGTAAATCATGACGCTCTATTAAAGTCAGGGGAGTCACCAATTCATACCAGCCCATATACAGTAGCTTTTAAAAACTGTCTGATTTACCAAACCCCACTGTTATGTAAAATCCCAAAATGCATCCCTGTATGCAAATCAAAAGACACATTATGAATAAGTAACTGTTAAAATAGTAAAAAAGCTGAAACCAGGTTTAAAATTACAGCATTTTCAAGCAGTTGAGCTGCATACACAATATAAAGGTCAAGACTTTGGAGAAGATCATTAAAAAAAAGGAATAAAAAGCATCAGACAGGCCTTCTGAGTCACGCAGTTCATGTCTAATAGACTATTCATTTAGTAGTTAGTCCTTTGTTCTCATTCTCAATCTTTTTTTTCTTTTCTGACTGTGCCAGAACTCTTTGGGCTTTGGAAAGTTCAGTCTGAGGACTACTGTTATATAATTCTGCCTTGCTATTTCTAATCTTCCACCACCACAATCACTCTGAGGTTCCCTACAGATCTGAAAACTGATGTAAGGCTGTGTCTAAGGTCCCCAATTTATCCTCCCTTTATCCTCCTTTGTACCTTTAACATGCCACATCCTTCCAAATAAGGAAGATTATAAGGAGGCCAGTTTAAGAGAGATCTCCCCCAATTTAAGATGGATATCTGTTCTAGGAAGGCTGGAGATTGCCCATTAGGTTAAGGACCCTGGGTTAAAGATCAGCTGAAAGAGATCACTGTTAATGTAAGGTGCTTCCAGGATTTCTCTCTCTTTAGTTTTTTTCTGAGCTACATCTGTCTGTGATATCAACCTGGGAATCATAGGAACTGCCAAATAGGATCAAACCCAAGGTTCTTCTAATACCACATCCTGTATCCATTAGTGGCCAGTGTAAGATCTTCAGAGAAAGCTGTGAGAATCCCATGATAGACAGATTAATAATAATGGGATAGGGCTAATAATTATAGGCTCCACATAGATCTCGTTATGAGCTCTATAAGTTAGAGACTGATTTAAGCACTGAAACACAAATCATGCAGCTGCAACCAATGATCAAACCAAGACATGACACAATGTCAGCAAAGAATTCTACCGCTTTGGTAGAACCACTTTTATGCCAGAGATATAGACATGGTCTGTTGGTTAGCTAAGAGGCCTAGTAACCAAGAGTTCTTATTCTCCTCTTAAACAACAGATTAAAGCTTATTCTTTATCTATATAGTGAGAAAACCAATACTTTCCTGTCTCCCAGGAATTTTCAGAGATGCTGAGGCTTAATTAACTAATGCTTGTAAAGCATTTTGATAACAAGCACTTATGTAGCATTATCATTATTAGCAATAGAAGCAATCTGAGTGATAAATGTAATGCCTTTCTACTGAAATGGGACTCTAACTACAAGAGCTGTTTTATGTTAAAATAATTATTGAGAGAAGCAAGGTGGGTGAGGTAGTATCTTTTGGTGGACCAACTTCTGTTGCTGGAAGAGGAAACCTTTGAGGTCTAGTGAACTCTTCTTCAGATCCCTTTCACCAATAGAAGTTGGTCCAATAAAATATATGACCTCATCTCTTTTGTCTCTCTCATATCCTGGGATCAACACAGTTATAATGCTGCAAACAAACAAAATAATTCTTGAAACTGATGATTGACTAGAATGGTATATACGTGCCTATAACACATGGTTATAGATGGTAAACTCTATGGGGCAGGGAATTCCTTGTGTGTGTTTTTCTAGTGCCCACTATAATGGAACCCTGGCTAGTTATTTGACCAACAAACATTTTCTAATCTAAATTAAATTCATGTTTAGTAATAGCCACCTTAAAATGTCACCATAGACTCTTTTATAATTAGTACACTGAACCCTGATTAATTATGTCTATGCCTTTGACACACTGTAATTTGTCTGTGTTTAATGGACTCTGTTCTCAGTGTACTAGAGTTTCATCATATTTCAATAATGGCTGACATGTTAGTTACACTGAAATTTCCTCAGAAGACTAAAGTTAAAAAATAAAATTGGGCATGCTTAGCCTTAAGAAAAAAAGAGTGAGGGGGGATCTGATAAGTCTTCAGATATGTTAAGGTCTGTTACAAAAAGGACTGTGATCAATTGTTCTCCATGCCCACTGAAGGTGCAACAAGAAGTAATGGGCTTAATCTTCCGCAAAGAGAGAGAGGTTAGATATTAGAAAAAGCTTTCAAAGGATAGTTTAGCACTGAATTAGACTTCCAAGGGAGGTTGTGGAGTTTTTTAAGAATCGGTTTGCTAAACACGTGTCAGGAATGGTCTAGAATTACTTGGTCATGCCTCAGAGAAGAGGCCTGGACTTGATGACATTTTTCAGGTCCCTTCCAACCCTACATTTCTTTGATTCTGTTATACTAACGTGCTTATCAGACTTAATAATATTAAAATAATCAATGCTTAATATCCTTAAGAGAACCACAATGCAGTTTTCCAATATTTGAAGCACAGTTGAATTGCCTACGGTTATGTAAACAGGGAATTGTTTTCTGCAGTATAGTGTCTCCAGCAATACAGATAAAATAGATCTGCATGCATCAGAATCTTTCATTCATCATTTGTAACTGCATTTTTTATGTCTGTAGATATTAATAAATCTGGAAAGCTATATGGGATGGACCGCATCTCTATTTCTTAAATAAAGTTTGGCAGCAAAGAATCTTAAAGTCTTGAAGTAGCCTAGATTCAGAATGTCATATGGTAAATATTTTATATCATTGATATCTACAAATATATTTAGAAGGCCAAAGGGAAAATATTTCTAAGTATTTTTTGAAAAACTATAGCACCTTATGCCAGAAAAAATAACATTCTGTTACTTGTCTATTCTGGTTAATGTTTATAACAGTATTCCCTGTCACCAGAGTGAGAGACTGTTGCCTAACATGACTAGTCTGGAGTGGGAGTAATTATGTTCTCATGTAGTGGAGAAGGGAAGTTTAGGGCAATGAAAATTGCCCCAATTTATATCTCTAAGGAAAAGATCTGCTGTCATATAAAACAATACCAGAGTTTCAAACTTGCACTTGGGGTTGTATTTCACAGAAGTAGATTATAAAAACCCGTCCATACAAAGAGACCTAGTCAAAGATATTAACGGGGAAGCTTTGGAAAACATATGAACACGGGAAGAATTCATCTAAGTGACATGAAAGCATCCAGTCAGAGTAGAGGGAGATGTGGAAAAAGTAGAGAAATTGGAATTTCTCTGTCTGGGAATTAGATAAAGTTAAACGTCTAACTTTTAGACATATTGAACATTAGATAAATGTTAAAAGTCTAATGTTAAAAGACATCAATTCTTATTCCTTTTGGGACAAGCAGATTTGTAAGTGCTTGAAATTCTCAGGTATCAATTTTCCAAAGGGCTTCCAAAATATTTGTATATTAACAAAGACCACTGCTGACTTCATGCTGTTCATCCAGAAGCCAGAGTAATTCCCTTAATGTACCAATAATTGGAAGAATCCGTGGCAAAGTCTAGAAGGGGGGCTTGTAATAGTATGTTGTGGTACGGTGTTGGTTACCGGTGTTTATCAGTGTAGGCTGTGTGTGTGTGTCCCCGTGTAGATGCTGTCCCAGCTGTGATCAGGCAACTGAGAAGGCACTCAAGATCGAATGAATCAACACGACCATGGATTAGCTGAGCAACGATGGCACCCAGGCCAGGTTTATTGTGTGCGGCAAACTGAAAAGTGACCTACAGAGTATCTCTGAGTCAGCTTCCTATATGCGGCGTTACAATGGCCACGGCCCAACGGCGGGACTTTCCGTTATCCCCTAGATCAGACGATGTTGTTCCCTCTGACACCCTCTTTTATACATTGTTACAGACAATTTCATTCTGCCCCCTTCGATGTAGGTAGTTGACACCCTCTTGATGTAGGCTAATACCACCCTTTACCTTTAATTGGCTGATTTGGGCAAAACAACTCCATTTATCACCCTTTAGTCATTTCTATTCAGCAAAATGTCATTTTAGGGAATTAGTTCTATTTGGTGTTTTGGTGCCTTCTGCACCTGTTACATATTTTACATTTTAGTAATATTTTGGCAATATGTATTCTTACAGTATCAGCACTTTCCTGTGCCAACTTCAGCTAATTTGGGTTTTTCCACTTATACTCCTGTTCACTTGGCTTTTTCCATTTAGGGTTTTACAGGCCTTATGCTCATTTCTTACTAAATATGTCATCTTCAAACAGAGATATAAAGGGAAATCCTGGCCGGCTGAAGTCAATAGCAAAATTCCCATTGACTGCAACAGGGTTGGATTTCACCTATAATGTTCTCTATGTCCCCAGCTTTAGTACCCTCTACATCTTATTGCTATCCAGAATCGGGGCCCTATTGTTTAGGTGCTGTACAAACACATAATAATAGACTGTCCCTGTCCTGAAGAACATACAATCTGAACAGATAATAAGACAAGGAGATAGGGGAGAGGAAAAGAATGCTGCACACATTATATTTCAGCTCACATCTACCACCAGTCCTGTCTCTACACGCTAGTATTCCCACTCCAGCATCTGAATATTTTGTTTTGAACTGATTATTTCAGTAAGATGAAGAGAGATTATTTTACATTTTATTTGAAAAGTAGGTAGAATGTGTGTTTGTGGTGGAGGTAGGATAATGTGGATGAAGTGACCATGATGTTTTTTATTATTTATCTGCAGTAGCTCCCACTCTGTCCTCTGCGGGCCTCAAATATTTTGCAAGGACGGTTCTTGTTCTGGGTAGCCTTATTTTCCCACAATGCATTGCTCATACTGTCTGAGAACTATGTTTTGCAAATGGATCTAATGAAGGCCTGATGCTGAAATATTCCTGAGATGATCAGATTCTTGTCAAGCTTAAAATGGGAATGTGGGAAGAGTGACATTATGCACTGACAGTCACCAGTCAGCTTCCATTTGCAGGGTGCTTCCTCTTGCAGTTGTGGAATAACATGCGTAACGGCACTGAGTAGAAATTGGAAGTAGATACTGCTGTCTCTTTCACACAGGCTATAACTTTATAGACAGCAATGACTGCCCTGGAGCGCGAAATGTGTTATATCACCCGTATTTTATGGAATTTGGCCCAACTGGTTTGTAATTTAAATGCATGGGCTTGCCATTAAAATGGCTTCTAAACCAGTGACATGCCAACAGAGGCATAAATCCAGCACAGGTCCATTGATTCAGAGCCTTGCAGCACTATACACAAGTTGCTGCAAGTCTAATAGCATAACTGGTGAAAAGATCGACTCAGGGATTTGCCACTCACGTGCTCAGCAAGGTGTCTCTTGTAAAGATAAAACAAGCATCTCCTTTGAGCTGCAAATACTTAAGAAACAATAATACTAGTTTGTATTTCTATCCCACTTTGAGCTCATTAGGGAGCTGGCCTACATGTCTGAGCACAGACATGTAGTACAGCCACCCAAAGAAGCCCCCTTACATCTCTTTATGGGCTGTCTGTGTTGCGGATGGCAACATGGGTAGGAGGGCTGACGTGAAAGAGCTGTTACTGTCCCTCCTAGAAAATACCAACAGGAAGTGAGCAGAGCTGCGATTCCATCACCTGCTAAATATCAGCCATTGCAGCTGAGCCATCCAGGCTATTCCACTAAAAGGGCTGGTCGTGCAGATTACTTCCGCCACAGATCAAAAAGGAAAAAGCTGATCTGCTTCTGGGGCAGAGTAATTACATGCTGCCCCTTACTCAGCAAAATTGCCAAAGGAGCCCTTTTTAATGTGGATTCTTAAATCCCTTTAAAAACATTCCTGAATATACACCCTGGGAAACTGAGGCAGGGAGAGACAGAGGCAACACTGGAACCCAGGAGCCCTGATTTTATGTACACGAAGACGTATTTCTTTCATGGCCTCTAATGGTGGGTCTTGAGCTCTTTTGAAAACTCAGGTCTTAGGTCCAGCTGTAATGGCTCCTGCTTTAGTTCAGGATGTTTGGGATTCAGTCCCTGGTGGCAACCAAGCTGATGGTCATTGCATCATTCTTAAACTTAACTCTGGTTTTAAACACCTAGAATGGATTGCTGGTATCACAAAAGATATTCAGAGTTTGGCTTCTAAGAGCGTAACAAGATCATAACTAATAACTAATAACCCCTCTATCACGGGAGGCACAGCAAAACTTAGTTTGGCATGACACCAACAATGAATCTGATAAATACCTTGGTGTATGAGAGGCCTACCAGCAAAATGCCAAATCGGTAAAAGGGGTTACATGGGACAGAGGAGGCTCACAGTCTTTGCTGAGCTCCTTCTTACCTACTGATAACTGACTAGAAAGGAAATGAAAGACATGTTCTTTGACTATAGGATCAAAACCACCTCATGTGGCAAAAGAACCTGGGGTGAGCACCTCTGATGCTCCCCGATGCACACACAATGTACAAGGAAGCTAATAATGAAATGAGGAGAATCACCGAGGAAGGTTTATTCTTAAGCTAAATTAGCGGTGTAATAGGAATGGGTTGAGGTAGAGAAGAAACCAGCACAGCATAGTGACTGTGCTGCGGTGACTATGGACTGGATCATCTACGCTGGAAACAGCTATGAAAAGGAACTGGATGGTCCTATGGCTAAAGCGCTGGCCTAGGACTTAGGGTATGTGGATATAGTTCTTGTCTCTACTCATAGCTTCATTTGTGCCAGGGCTTGCCTCTTCTGTCAGTGACATTTAGTAAGGCATTCAGTTTTTCCCTTGCAGATGAGGCGTGACCTTCCATGTACCAAGCGCGTGAGGTCACACTGCATGGAGAATGCCATTTTCTAGAACAAAATGGTGTCCTCCATGTGGCATGACCTCACACATACAGTATATACAAAGTCATGCTGTGTGGAGGACACCACTTTGTTCTTGGAAGGCTATCATCATTGTAGCTGAGCCCCTACACCTCTTTCTTTACAAACTAAGCACTGGCTGTACAGTAAACTTCCTCTGTGACCTTAAGCAAATCACTTGATTTCTCTGTGCCTTGATTTCCTCATCTGTGAAATAAATTTCTGAGTTAATTGGAGTTGTGAGGCTAAATTCCCTCACGGAGAGTTTCAAAGCAGTGTAGCAGATTTAGCCACATAACTTCCATTAACTTCAGGGAGTATGACGGTGATTGACATATTCTCTCTATGCCAACCTACCGCTAGTTCATAAAACTGGTTGAGTATTTTCCTTCAAAAATGCTTTTTTTCCCCAATGGAAAATGTCATTTCTGCACCTTCAACATTTTCCAAGAAAAAATTTCTAATTTTTTTATTTTTGTCAATCTTCTGTCAGAAAAATCAAAACAAAATATTTTATTTTGGGTCAACCCAGATCTAAACATTTCAGTTTGTCGAACCAAATCAAAGTATTGGTGTATCGGGTTAGTTTGCTGTTGTAGGAGTTATAAGTCAGGTGGCTCATGCTCTAATTCTCCTTCATGGGCTTGAGTTCCTGGGTAGACTGCATCTCTCATGATGCAACATGGCCTCTTGATGTGACACTGTGCATTATTGAAGTCATGTGAAAACAGTCCGCTATGGGAGATGTAGTCAGGCCGGGGAGCCCAGAAGCGAATGAGGGCATGTGGCACCTAAACTATGCTCTCATGAGACACTGCTGCAGTTCATGGGACAAGGAGTAAAGCCAAACACAGCGAAAACAAAATGTTTTGGCTCAGTTCAATAAATCAAATTGAAATGTTTCCATTTGGGATGAGGGATAGATGTTTAGAATACTTCCTTAGGTGGGAGACCAACTGTCCAGTCCTCATCCTCTAACTTTTGAAACTTATTTATCCAAAGTGGAACAGCTTCAACCGCAGAGACTGAGAAAGCCCCCTGTCAGAAAATCGGGTAGACCAATGACTAGAGCATTCACCTGAGAGGTAGCAGAGCCTAGCTGAAATCCTGTCATCTCCTCAGGTAGTGGGATGTAGGGGGGAATTAAAGAGGTGTCTCCCACATTCCAGATGAGTACCATAACCATATAAAGGAGCTCTTTCTCCACTGACACCATTTTGTGTACACTCTGCTACAGGGGCTCCATCCCATAGCGGACGTCTTTGAACATGCTTACAGAATCAAGCCTCACAGGAGAGTTAGACAGGGGAATTCCTTTCTTTTGTTTGGACTCTGTCCATCAGTGGGAGAGAGTTTCACACTGGGACTTGGGCATGCCTAGCACAGGGCTGCAGTGCACATGCTCAGAGGAAGAACACAGACATCTAGGGAACTTTTACTGCAAAAATATTGGCTCCGGTGAGTTGAGGCACCCTTGCCATTCTGAGCCGTATTGTGAATCCCATCGGGGCCTGATTCTGGCATTTAGGAGCCTAAAGTGGCAGTTAGATGCCTTAATCCTTTTGTGAACCTAGCCTGAAGTGATTTAAGGAGATTCCAGTACAGAAGGGTTATCTAAATGGCCCTTCTTAGTTTAGCTATTACAGAAAGGAATCAGAATCAAAATTCTGAAAGGTGAGATGAACATTGATTTGTGTTTTTTGGAAAGAAAATATCTTAGCACCCTAGGGACATTTGACAATGAACTGGCCTTGAAGAAGTGAGAAAAATCTTATTCAACAGAAGAAGGCAAGCTACAAAACACTACACGGCGAGAATTTACAAATAGGACATATTAGTTTCACCATACAAAAAAAAAAGTCTTATCAACATCTTGGCACAAAGATAGCTGAGCAGAGAACAACTGCCTCCAAATCCCAAACTATTGAAGGAGATCCATTAGTAGGCACATTATGTCATCTCTGCCGATAGGAACTTGAATCAGTCAGACGGCTCGTTTTTATCTCGTCTGCATTTGTCAAGTCAGGCTTCTCTGGCTAACGAGCCTGTGAGTTAAAACTTGATTATGACATTTTGAAAAAGGGAGGGAACTGGATCTTGCACCCCACTGGCAAGGACACTGCGATGGCCTAAGGAATTTCCTTTCCTTGTAAATACCCCTGAAAATGATACAATTTACAGCCGGTACAGATGGAACTTAACTCCTGGTGTTACTGGGACTGGTCCAAAGACCACTGAAGATGCTGAATCAGACCCTATGGTTTTAAATATGAAATTGCAACACCATTCTGGTAATTGTTGCGCTGACCTCAGCTGTTGGGTTTTTTTTGTTTTTTGTTTTGGTTTTTTTGCAGTAGCTAATGCAAATCTTCCTAATGTATACTATGGGGAAAATCCTGCCCCTTTTCCATGGCTGTAGAGGACCGTGGGCTTTTTATACCTGATGCCCAGTGGAACCAGGATTTGGGAACTTGTATACAGTGTGTGGGAGTAGGATCAGGGCCCTGGAATGTCAGACACTTTAAACAATTTATTTATAAACTGCAAGAAATAAATAAATTAACCCCTTGCTTTAAAGAATCAAAATCTAAGCATTACTCTTCTCAGACCAACTAGGGCAAAATGTGTCATCAAATTATTCTGCAGAAAACACCATTAGATATAACCTACTTCTTTTTTTCATGTAGCTTAACATAATTTTTCCATCACAGTGGCAAGTCACAAATAGCTCTCTGTTAACTCAGTAAAGTCTCCAGGGTAGCTCATCGTTTGGTTTAAATTGCCACCACTCTATTGAAGTCAATGGAGCTATGACAATTTTTTACCATCTGGGGAACTTCCCCCAGATTTCTACCCCTGAATTTTCTTTACCACTAAAGAGATAGCGGCAGTAAAATACAGAGCACCTTTAAATGCCTTACACAATCCTTGCATTTTTATTGGGACAGATTTCCTCTCTGCTTCTCTCTTTCATCCTATAAATCTATTTGTATGCATTTTAGATTGTTGAAATGTTACCTCTGTTATTGCAGTAAAGTGCTGAATGGGGACAATATACTGACTTTAATAAAGATTACATTGATTTACTCAAATTCACAGTAAAGCCATTTCAAACTTTACTGCAATTTCATTTTTAACTTCAATGCACCTTTTCCTATCCACACTCACTATAGATCCCATAATGCCAGCAGAAGCCACATTCTTTTTGTCCCTGCTTCCTTCCATACCAAGTGGAGGAAGAAGGGAGGGGAAAGCCAACAAGACACCAAGCCACACATCATGGATATTATTGTGTGCTGCTCAGCATCTGTATGAATTATTCCATTTTCAATTATATTCTGGAATAATGAAATATCTAGTGAGTCTGTAATGAACATCTGGGATGGAATTTCCTTCTGGGGATTGCAGCAAACACAATGAATAGATATTACTCACGATGTAGGAAGGAAGAGAAGCCTGATGGAAAACAATATGATGCATTAAGCATCATGTTTAACCAAAGGTAACAGAACGGATGGTAAATGAAGGGGCAGAAATGAGTTAGGGTGTGCATATCACTGCAGTACTTGTGATGTCCCAGATCCAGTCCTGGCATTCACTGTCTTCTGTTCCTAAAAGCTCATTCTTCAGGGTTTCAGCCAGCCACTGCTGAGGTCAAGAAAAGATTCCCTTCCCAACCCTACCCAACTTTCATGCATTTTTTAATCTCCTTCCTCTGCAGGGTCAGGCAGGGATGGTTACAGTTTGAGATGGGGCAGAGTGGTACTGAGCATTTTCTCTCTCGGGTGCTTGGCTGGCTGGTTTTTACTCACACGCTCAGGGTCTGGCTGATGCCATATGTGGGCTGGAGAAGGAATTTTCCCGCCAGGTTGTATTTGCAATGACTTCAGTGGTTTTTGAACTTCCTCCGCAGCATGTGGGTGCAAGTCACTTGCCAGCATTATCCGGGTATACTTCACTTAATAATTTCCTCGCCACTGTAGGGCCTCAGGTGTTAGTTCCCCTTCGTCCCTCCTATTCTCTTCCTGTGGCCCATAATCGTTTAATCTCATGCGGGCTGTGATACATTGGTCTCATTTCATTTGTTGGGTCTGGTGTGCAGGATCTGCGTAGCAATGGCAGCATGTGATACACAAGAGGTCAGACTAGATGACCTGGTGGTCCTTTCCAACCTTACACTCTAACACACCTTCATGGACTGCAGCTGCCCCTTCTACTTCAGCCACCCCCTAAGCACCAATCCACCAGCCGGCAACCCAGCACGCCAGACTCCTTCATCAACAGCTAAATGACTCTTCACCATTTGTTCCAATTCACTTGCTCTAATGCCAACGTTCAGCTTTACTCGCCTGCCCTGACTCATCATCTTATCTGATTCCTTCCTCCTTATTTGCACCTCTGAGGCCATGTCTTCATTCGGAAAACAGAAATGTGTTCTTACCATGTGTCAGCTAACACAGGGTAACTAATGCTCTCCCCTAGTGTTTACTGTGACCTGCTAACATATGTGAAATTAACTGCTTTGTCTTCATTAGGATTTTGCTGTGTGTTAGTTACTATGGGTTAAGTGACAAGCACACACCTTTTTTCTGTGTGGACACACCATTTCCCCTCTTTCTTCTCTTTCCCATTCTAATCCCCAATTCCTACACAGGGGACTGAGAGGTTGTAAAGAGTCCTTTACTTCCTATCATGGAAGCATGGGCTACTTGCATTTGGGTACACTATGGGATGGACACCAGCCTTAGCAGTGTCACCACTAAATCTCCCAAATAGGAGGGTGTGGAATGGGGATGGAGGAAGGGCTGGAGCCTTGGCTCTGCTTTCCCAGTGTGTCAGCCAGCTTAAAAGATGAGTTAATTTATGCCAGACATAGGGTTTTTTGAGTAAAGATGGGCCAAATTATGTCGTCGAAGAGTAAATTTGCCAAAAAATGCAGTTTTGGGCAACATACTATTCATAAACTCAGGTCATATTTCGCAAATAGTTTCAGTCAAATAAAAGACAACAACAACGAAGATCAAATACAAAGAGTCAAAAGGGTTTGTTTTGATGTTTTGTTTCTAAATGAACCATTTTGTTTCAAAATGTCATTTTGAAACTCGCCATTTAGCTCAACCCAAATGCATTTTTTTCATTTTTTTCACTGCGGCAAAGAAAGACAAAAGAACAAGAAAAATCCACTTTCATTTGAAATTACTATTATTGGTTCAGCCACTGAATCAAAAAAACCAGTTATTTGCTCAGCTCTGTCTGTGAGTCACGGTCTGGCTCCCATTGTTCTTCTGGGAAGCTGCGCTCATTGCTGCATAATTTATCCCAAATTAAGGTACTGCTCAGCATGGGTATGGATGACAGAACCTGGCCCATTGACTCCAATGGGATCAGCTACTCCTATGAGTAAGTGTCCTCCCACATGAATAAGTGTCCTATAACAGGTCCCTTGGGGTAGATTGTGATAGCCTGATTCATGCTGAGCAGCACCATATTCACATAATAGTCCCCTTGGCTTCAATGGGATCACTTGTGGAAGAAGGTGCTACTAACTCGTCTGATTAAGAATAGGATGACCCTTTGTTCTTAGGCCTAGTCTACCTCTAAAATTTAGGTTAACCTAGCACCGTCACAGAGGGGTGTGGAAAAGCCTAAAAGAAGCAGTTAGGTTGATCTAAGCTCCTGTACAGACACCACTAGTTTGAAAAAAGAACTATTACATCAACCTACCACCTCTTGAGAAGGGTGGTTTGACTACAGTGCTGGGGAAAAAAAATTGTTACTCTAACAAGTGGCTATACTACAATGGTGCAATGCTGTAGCTGTACCGCTTTACTGTCTGTAGTGTAGACATAACCTCAGTTTCACTGGGAGGTTGGCCAAGGACTATAGGATTGGGCACAAATTGCTTGGCATGATGTATTAAACAGCTGGACAATTCCAAACATGATAGCCCTGGAGAATACTGCAATTTACAATTAAGTCTTTATCATGCACTATGCTTTTAAAACCTTTAAGAGAAACCCCACTAAAAAAAATCCTCCTTATAATTCCATGATCAAAATCAGATTTTATGCATAAATAGCAAAGTGCACTAATATAATATATGGTTCACTGGGAGACAATTTAATTTATCACATTATTTATGTAACTAAAACAGGAGCGGGGAGGAATTGTGGTTTAATTGAAAAAAGACAGTGTTATTTGTTCGCACAGGTATTTTACATCCTTGTAAATTTGTCAAATGAAGAAAATGTTTGCGATGCTATAATTGGAAGATCTAATTAATTCTTTTTTTAACTACTTGCAAATATATAAAAGTTGTTTGTTTATTCATGCCTGGAAATTAAGCAATTTCCTTCTATGCACAAGGTAAGAAGTGCAACAAAGTTAACTCTTGTTGTCAGAATTTGTATAGGGGGGATCATACATCTGCTGCTATAATTGTGCCATAAAATAACAAATATTTTTATTATAATTCTAAAAGAAAATCTTATCTGCAAACCATATGTTTCATGATAGCTTTATGCAAATTGTTATTTTTTTTGACAATATTCAGAGATACATTTTTTCCTTCATGGAAAAAGACAAAACAGTGTGCTATTCTGCTCATCAATTTCATCTTACATATTAAAAAGCTTTATTGACTGATAATAGGCTGCATGAACTTTAGTGAGATGAAGGTGACCTTTCAGCTTCATTATTGTTCAATTTATTTTACTTAGCTTGCCCTATTACTCTTCTCTGTATAATAATCACTCTGACATTACCTTGCAGTCCTGTTCTTTAATTATTTTCACATGTACATCAAAAGAAAAATCACTAACAAAATGAAATTAGCAACTTTTTTTTTAAAATCTCAGCTGGAGATGTTAAAAATTCTTATGGGGCTTGGTAATGAAAAGTGCTGAGTGAGTTATTCGACAGTGTGGAGGATACTGTATTGGGGCCCAATCCTGCAAAAACACAAGTGAGCAAGTAACTTGAATGAGCATGTGAGATGAACTCATTGGGATTAGTCAGATGTGTAAAGGGATTTACATGAGTAAACATTTTAGCATCTGGGCTTAATGCAGGGCTAAATGGGGATAGCCCTTACTCAGTTGTAAAGGGATACAATGTT
The DNA here is from genome assembly GCA_007922155.1 of Mesoclemmys tuberculata. Lineage (NCBI taxonomy): Eukaryota > Metazoa > Chordata > Testudines > Chelidae > Mesoclemmys > Mesoclemmys tuberculata. The sequence continues at coordinate 11,158,048 of ML675627.1, read as the reverse complement.
TCCTAAACTCTCTTACTTGGATGTGCTAACATTGTGACTGACTGTGATGGGGAAAGCGTGAGGAGCCCTGGTAAAGACTGATACATAAACTGACTAATTAGCTGAAACAGCAGTAGCTTCTCTTTCTCCTTCTCCCTTTCCTTCCCTCCCATTGCCTTTACCCATCACATCTCTTCCTCCATTAACAGTGGGACTATTAATAACTGCATAACCTTCAGTATAGATAATAGTATATTCCACTCTAGATGCTCTTCACACTTTGGGTGGGATGTGTTTGCCAAAGATGGAACAAAACTGAATGGATGTCATATATTTAAATGTTTGCAAAGCATTTGAGTTAGTACTACATGGCAATCTGATTAAAAATTAGCACAATTCAATGTCTGTAGAGCACACATTGAAGGGATAAAAACTGGATAAAAGACCAGTCTCAAAAAGTAATGATCAACTTAGAATAATCATCAAATAGGGGTGTTTCTAGTGGGATTTTACAGCCATCAGCATTAGGCCAGATGCTAGTCAACATTTTTTTCAAATATCTGGATGTAAATATAGAATCACTGCTGACAAAATTTGTTAATGACACAGATTGATGAAGTTGTAAATAATTATGAGAACAGGGCAGTCATAAAGAGAGCATAAGAACATAAAAACAGCCATATTGGGTCAGACCAATGGTCCCTCTAGCCCAGTATCCAGTCTTCCAATAGTGGCTAATGTCAGATGCTTCAGTGGGAAATCATGGTAATCATGAAGTAATCCATCCCCTGTCACCCATTTCCAGCTTCTGGCACATGTAGGCTAGGGGCATGTCAGAGCAATCTGGCTCATTTGGTAAACTGGATCAATTCAAACAAAGTGTATTTTAGTACAGATAAAGGCAAAGTTACATATCTAGGAACAAGTAATATAAATCATACGAACAAAATAGGGGACTATATTCTGGAAAGCAGTGACTCTAAAAAGGCTTTAGGGATCAAAGTGGACAAATAACTCGACAGGCGCTCCCATGCAATATCATGTGCAATACCATGGCCAAAAAGGCTAGAATGTATAAAGGGGGGAGCAGAGAATGGGAGTAAGGAAGTAATTTTTCCTCTATATACATTATTGGTGAGATAGATACTAGAATACTATGTGCAGTTCTGCTGTACAAAAAGGATGTTAAAAAATTGGAGAGGGTGCAGAAAAAAGACACAGAAATGATGGAAGGGATGGGAGAAAACGCCTTATCGTAAGAGGCTTAAAGAACCCAATCTCTGTGGTTATCAACAAGAAAATCAAGAAGTGCCTTGATTACAGTGTATAAGTATCTTCATAGTAGAGTGGTCAGGAACTAAAATTTCTGTTCTGTGGGAAATGTCAACATTTTGAGAAAAAAAAATTTAATTGAACCAAAAGCTGAAATTTTAAAATGTCCTACAAAATGAAAATAAAAAAAGAAAGATTTACAACCATCAAAATGTTTAATCTTTATTTGGTTTCAATTCATTGTGTTTCAACTTTTATATATTATTTAAAAGTCTAAATTGAATCAATCAAAATGAGAAAGTTAAAATATTTTGTTTCAACTTCAAGAAAACTGCATTTTTGAAGGAAAGCTGTTCCACTGAAACATTTTTTACCAGCTTTACTTAATAGAGAGAAATTACCAAGAACTAAATGGCTCTCTAATCTGGTAGAGAAAAGCCTAACAAGAATGAATGGCTGGAAGCTGAAGCCAGAGGCTGACTAACCATTGGAACAAAATATCGTGGGACGTGGTGGATTCTCCATCTCTTGATGGCTTGAAATAAAGACTAAATGCCTTTCTGAAAGACATGTTTTATCCAAACACAAGTTATGGTTTACTCACACACAAGTGATTGGCCTTTGTACAGGGGTTACTGCATGAAATGTAATGGCCGACAGAATAATAAAATTCAGGGCTGGAAAGGACCTTGAGAGATCATCTAATCCATTCCCCAGCACTGAAGCAGGGCCAAGCAAAGCTAGAACATCCCTGACAGGTGTGTGTCTAACCTGTTCTTACAAACCTCCAGTGATGGGGATTCCACAACCTCCCTTGAAATCATGTTCCAGTCCTTAATTATCCTTACAACTTGAAAGATTTTTCCTAATATCTAATTCAAATCTTCCTTGATGCAGATTAAACTGATTACTTCTTGTCCTACCTTCAGTGGACATGGAGAATAGCTGGTCGCCAATCTCGTTATAACAGGCCAAACATATCTTAAGACTGTTATCAGGTCCCCCAGTTAGTCTTCTTTTCTCAAGACTAAACATACCTAGATCAGGTTTCCCAACCCTCTGATCATTTTTGTTGCACTCCTCTGGACGTTCTCCAATTTGTCCATATCTTTCTTAAAGTGTGGTGCACAGAACTGGGCACTAGACACCAGATTCTAGACAATTACCTCCCGTCACTTACATATGACACTTCTATGAATACACCCCAAAATATTAGCCATTTGTGCAACTGCATCACTCTGTTGACTCATATTTAATTTGTGATCCACTCTAACCCTAAGATCATTTTCAGCTGCACAACCACCTAGCCAGTTATTCCCCATTTTATAGCTATGCATTAGATTTTTCCTTTCTAAATGTAAGTACTTTGCAATTATATTTATTTCTGAATTTATTCTTGTTTATTTCAGGCCACTTCTACTGTGTATCAAGGTCATTTTGCATTCTAATCCTGGTAAATCATTTCTTCTGGCCCTAAACCTCTGTGAATGTGCATCAGTGAAACGATTCCAGTCTTGTTACATTGCAAGTGTGCAACTGACCTCTCTTGTTTTCTGAACATCCTTTTCTATTTATTTATTACAAGGATTATTAGCCACCTGTTATTGACTTCATTGAGCTGTGGATCAGGCCCTTCATTGACCTTTGTTGTTCTTATTATTAATTTGTATTATGGGAGCACCTGGAGGACCCAATCAAGACTGGTGCCCCATTGTGTTGGTATTGTACAAGCAATATGAAGTGACAGTCCCTGTCCTGTAGAGCTTACACTCTAAATAGACAGACAAAGGATGGGAAGAGAAGTAAAGTCACTTTTGCAATGTTGCACAGCATATGAGTGGAAGGACCAGGAATGGAATCCAAGTCTGTGGCCTCCCAGTCCAGTTAATTAGACTCTGTCAGACTATGCTAGTTTTTTTGTTAGGAATCAGTTACATTTTTTCTGTGATTAAACTTCTGCAGTGTTTTAGCATCATCACCACAAAATATACCTCTCTGTTTTCTGTGCCAGTTTTATGATTCCTTATCTGCTGAGCCAACCGAAGCAGTTCAGCATTAAAGCTTAGTTTGGGCAAACCTCCCACTATGGCAGGTTCTGAATTTGGCCCCAGATCTTAAAACATATGGACCTCCTTGAACTGTTTAAATCAGCAAACTCAGTGGGAAATCTCACAGGAACAGGCTTTGTTTGCAATATGCCTTGCTCCCATTTGTAGTTAGGAAAAGCTTTTCTCCAGGTATTTAACCCACTTGGATTCCAGTCTCAACTACAAACTGAAACTCGAAACCCACCTTTCTCCTCAAACCCACCTTTCTCCTCTAAAGTTCACCTTTAGACAACTTCAAAAAAGAGTCAGTTCAAGTTCAGGCCTAAAAAGGAGAAAAGATTCAGTGATATTCCAATTTGATCTGAACTGCTTCGCACAGGTGGGAATTAGACAATTGCCAAGGAAAAAAGATGGACAACGATATTATCACATAAATGAAAGGATGCCACAAGTGAATGCATTTTCAAATGATTCGTGTAGCAGAAATGTTTGCAAACAGACAAGTGGCAATTGGTTTACGATGTCTCTGTTGGGAAAGGCTGTGCAATTATAATCAGCGTCTCTGCCCCTTATTATTGTTCTAACTTTGGTTGCAAGATAGACGGCAAATGCTTTTTTAATGGGCTTGGATGTGTATTATCCCTTTGTTATCGGACCATAACAGCAACAAGAACAACATTCTCACCTAACTCAATCTGCCAAAGTGTCCTTTACACCAGATGGTTTTGACTTCATTGAGCTAAAATTAAATCATGAAATGATTGCACTGTATTCCCCATTATTGTCTCTACAGAATTGACAGCTACAAGTTGGTTTCCATCACTCCATTTCAGTCCAAGGCAAAAATGCAGTCAACAGGGAATGTTTAAAGTTCATGAGGTTATTTACGTTGCCGGCACTTTTATTTTTTCAGATTGAAAAATCACGTTCACGTTCCTGAAGAATTTCTCTAGTCTCATACAGTGTATGATTGATGATTCTTGGTTTTACTGGGCACAGAAGCCCTGGTGTCATCAAGACACTGGGTCAAGAAAAAATTGTAGGCAGCCTTTTTTTATTTGTTCTCACATACCTTAATGTGTCCCAGAGTGATTTCACCTGAGGAAATAATTCAACTGAGCAACTGATTAAGGTGTTTAGGGAAGAGGAAGGGAGTAATGAAATTCGAGGCATTTGACAAATTTGAGCGGAACATCAATAATGAGCAAATACAATTTCACTGCAAAATGTAATATTCTAAATACTATAATGAGGCCTCCTGTTAATAGAAACTACTGGAAAATATTAAAGGCACCTTATCATCATAAAAGTGAGTGATTTCGAGTTATTTTCATCTATTTGCTGTGCCATGCTAATTACTCTTTTTAAAAAATATACCATAGGAAATAGGTTAAAAAAAGAATACAGGGCCCTACAATTCTGTTTTCTTTTCATTAGGAATAAATGAAATATCTCATACTTGTTTCTTTTTGGTATTATTGTAGGAGGATGGAGCAACAAAGCATTCAAAATCTCCACCCCATGTGAGGTGTCATTAATTCAGAAATCAAACCTGGTTCCTAAGTATGAGACTGTGGTAACATGGTCATGCACTTGGGTAGCCCTATTTATTTCTACCAGTGCAAAGTTTTAAAGGAACAGCTGATTCAATGGAAATATATTTTATCTGCCTGTTAATAATTACTATTAGATCTAGATTTTCTGTTTCATGGGAATTTCTGCAATTTTGATTTTTTTTTCCATTCCAAAATGGAACAAAACCAAAAACATTCAAAATTTTCTGCAAAACAATGTTTTGAAAAATATTGAAAAATTGTTTAGCGTGAAATAAAAATTTTCATTTAAACAAAATCAAAATGTTTCATTCCAATTTTGACTTTTTAAAATTTTAGAATATAAATTTAAAAACGTTGAAATGAAAAGTCCTTTTTAAATAGAAAATCAAAACATTCCATTCCAAAGCAGTCAAAAAGGAACAGTTTGACCTTATCAGAATGCTTCATTCCATTTTTTAAACAACACTTCATCTAAATCGACACAGTTCCATGGAATATTTTACTTTTGAGAACACTGGCATTTTCTAATGGAACATTTCCAACCAAGTCTGCTTATTACTCATACTGGATGAAATTCTGTTACAGCATTACCAACCCCAAGCATTCAAAAATTATGTCAGGCCCCCTATAATTAAGAGCTCAGCTTTAAAATCATGAGCTTTTTTAAAAAACAGATCAAGCCAGAGTTGGATTCGTTTTATTTGATTTCCGGTTTCCTTAGAGTTCATATTTTCAAGCTTTTTTCCACAATCGTATGTACTAGAAACATACTAACTTCTTAAAATGACAGCTGATTGTTACCTAATCACATGTTTGCATAAGCTGGTGCCTGAAGGAAAAACACCAAATATCATGAATCTCACGATAAAAGCAAGGGATGTGGCTATACTGCAATTCAGGTCAACTTAAGAAATTGTGATGATGTGCAGAGGCCTGGAACAAGACCTAACCACCATTTAAGTCCTGTTTTGAGGAGCTCATCTGCTTTGTGCTGGTCATCTGCACACGGATGGATCGCTGTCCTTGAGGCTAATAGAAGTGGATGCTCAGGGTAAAGATCCAGCCTGGAGTCTGAAGGGTGGTAAACGTGTATGTTAGCTTGGACTTTTATTGTCTTCCACAATGAAGCCTTTTTAATACTTTGGATAATTCACAGTTCAAAGTGACCTCAAAATGATCCTTAACACATATACATACACGTACTTATCTGTGTGTAATTATGTACCCCATGTGCTATGAGCTAAACTGCTGGGACAAATAAACGTACCTGCAGCTACTTGCATTTATAAAAACAAAGGCCAAATGAATAAAAATTCTGTCCACATCTTCCTATCGGTGTATTATATTGGAGACCACGTCTATTATTTATAGATCACTGTAACATCTCAGTGGCGCTGAGTGTTGAGCATTCTGACCAGGATGCAACACAGCTCTTAGGCACATGCTTATATTTAAGCATACAAGTAGCCCCATTGCCGTAAGCGTGCTTACAGTAAAGCAGGTGCTTAAATGCTGCATTGTATCAGGGACAGGGTATTCAGTCTTGTAGGATCAAGCCCTAAATGTGGTATAAAATACATGGGATATGCTGAACAAAGGATGCCTTCCTCCCTCAGATAGATACCTCAGCCTTCCAGTCGCTATACTGCTACCGATATATATTTATAGAGGAAGTCTAATATAGATGGGTACTATTTTGACTGCTAACATCACATAGTGGAACTGAAGGGAAATTGTACCTATCTAAGGTAACTATATGACTGCTTTTGTGTAGTATCCAAACAACTCACAGTCTTTAATCTGTCCCTTCCAGCACCCCTGTGAAGTAGGGAAGGGCTATTATCCACATTTTCAGATAGGGAACTGAGGCAGAGAGAGTCTAACTTGCCTATGCCAGGGTTGCCAACCTTGCATTTTAGTTTTTACTGACATGAAGATCTGAAGTTAATTTTTTTTACTGACACTGTAAACATTTTACTGACATCACGAAAGATACCATAAGCAATACAATGACACAAAACCATTTACTCGCTTTATGTCGCTTTTTTGAGTAATTGACAACGTTTCCTCTGCCACCTTTTTTCTGGGCTCAGCCATTTTCACGATTACCTATGATATTAGGATAAATATAAACTCTGTGCTAGCGATATTCGGTACACAGGAATCTGGAATTACGCAATTGTTTTAGCCACAGTTAATTGATCAATTGGTTTTTTTTGGTGTCCGCAATAATAGAAAACAGGAAATTGATAAAGTCCTGGTCAGTGTAGTTTTATGATACAAGAAGTGATTCTGAATGATGACAATCAATGTCAAAATACAATGTTTTATTTCTACCCAATTTCACGGACATTTTCATTTATTTAGAGGTTTACGGACAGTGTTAAAATTGTACATTTTTTTTTACTGACTGTCAATAAATTTACAGACGGTTGGCAACCCTGACCCACAGGAAGTCTGTCATGAAGCAGGGAACTGAATCTAGGTTTGTCAAGTCGTAGGCCAGTGGCCTGCTACTAAGCTATCCTGCCTCTTCATGCACTTTCTAGATATACATAGCCATCTAGATGTCACTAAAAAGGGGTGCTAGTTTCAAACAAGAAATGACATGTTTCACTCTTCCATTCGGGCAGTCTCTTCTGTTCTCCTTTCCAAAATATGGCAGTGTACTGCTTTTTCATCAGAAACATAAAAATCCTCAACAATAAAGTACAATTTAGGGCTCACTACAAACACTGAACAGGAAATTGGCAGCAAGAACAGAGTTTCCTCCCCGGATGAAAGCAGCACAACTCTTCCACCCACTGACTGACAAAGACAAGTCAAGCCCTGATAAACTTGCTCCTAAAAGTGACTGGACAAATCCGCAGCTGGTGTAAAGCATCATAGACCTATTAATTTCAATGAAGTGACACCAGTTTATACCATTTGAGGATTTGGCCCAGTGGATTCACCGTGACCTGACAATTCTGCCAGTCATTTTGGAAATCTGCCTACCTGTATCGTTCACTGGACTGGGACACAGGAGAAATGAGTTAATAGATTAATCAAACCAGAAAACTTCACCAAGTGGTTCCTGCATCAAGCCCATGACTATAGCATTTATTTTAGAGACCTAAGGTTGATTTAAGGACTTCAAATGTTTTGAATCCACTGCATCCTTGGAGATGGATTCCTGGTTCTGACACCTGCCCTCTGTGAGCTTGGGGAAGTCACTTCATTTCTATATGCCTATGTTTCCCTTTGCCAGTTTTATCCAATTAGACAAAAAGCTGGAGGCAATGACTATCTCTATCTCTTTCTCTTTCTGTATGCAGTACCGAGCACAATGGGGCACTGATCTCAGTTGGAGTCTGTAGGTACTACCATAAAATAAATAAAATAACAAATGTAACCAGCTTCTACTTCACAATGGAATGTAAAAATGCTTAAATTTTGACAATATGTTGTTAATATTCTGCACCCTTTAGATTTGAACTAAGTCACCACAACTCTACAGGGAAATGTTGGACAAATAACCACCAATCTAAGCAAGAAATTACACCCAACCCCCTTACTCTATAATTAAACCACTACCTATTTCAGTTAGATTTCTTACAACCATGCCATAAAATGAAGGTTCCAGTATCTATGTAAAGAGTTAAAATGTAACACTCTCTAGTCTATGTCTTTAAATCAACATTTCTCATGATCACTATAGGTCTAATGTTTGAGCAGATTTGACTCATGATAGCTAAGTAACAAACATCAATGCATGGAAGGGAAATATAATGAGAGAGGGAAGGAAAATGAAAGCATTGAGAAACAAGCCTTTCTCATTATCAAAACTGCTCCATATTCCTGTTCACTCTTTAGTTAATATTTTGCCTGTACACCCCTTTGTGTCATGTGGCCATATGTTTAACAATTACATCGGTGCGGCTTCTGTTCAATTTTTATTGCCCTTATGTCATTCCTAGGCTGTCTTTTACATAAAATTAGTCAAAAATCTGTGGAAAAGAAATTATGCTTTTAATTGCTAATTCTAGCTTCCTGATCAATATTCCTGACATGTGGGGCTATAATACCAAGAGTCGTCGTAAGAGTAACATTTATATGCAGCCATTCCTCTCTGACAGATTTTCTGCCTAAACTCTGTGTGCCCAATAAGAAAAAGAAGACAGTGAAAAAAATCTCATTCTGGCAACACACAGTGTGATCAGGAGAACAACGTAGAAATCAAAGATGCCCCAGAGGGACAAAGATGCTAGAGTCAGTTCAAAACCCTTTAAACCAACCTTTCAAAAGAACATGATGCTCTTATTCATTTTGTTTTGCAGCAACGTTCTGAGTGGTCCTTGAACAAATTTTAAGAATCTAGTGTGGTAAAGGAGATTGCTTTCTTCTTCTTCTTTGTCCTTAAATTTAAGTTTGCTGGACACACAAACTGACTAAGCTTAGATTGAGTTAAAACCAACAACAAATATAAACCCTAAAACAAGAAGACAAATAAAACACCAGGGCTCATGTGTATGCCTGTCATAACCCCTGCTGGACAGAATGAGAACTGCTCAAGGTATTGGTCCCATACTGTTAACAACTTGTGGAGATTCATCGTTAGCTGAAGTTGTGAGGACCTGTGCTTTTGGAATGGGAGTTTTATTATCTTTTCTTCTACCAGTGACCATGATACTCTGAATATCATGGTGATTAATTGGCATAAAATCCTCAGCAGAACAGCGTGCAGGAGAATAAATCCTAACTAGTCTCAGATGTGTTAAAAATAGTTTGGGGCTTTTTCTTTGCAGCGTCTTCTTTCCAACTCATGATATTGAAAAAAGTCTCACTGAAAACTTGTATTATTGGAGGTTTTCATGCCAGATCCTGAGAATTTTATTCTTTTTTCTTGCCATGAGCAATTTCACTGTAAGCAACAAGGTTCAAGAAAGAACTTTGTTTTCCATCACAGCAGGAGGGGAAGAGAAGAGCCAGCTCTTTGAATAATACAGCTCTTTGAATAATCTCTTTTGTCTATCTTTGAGACCTAGAAGTATAAGGTTCAATTGCATGAACAGGTGACAAAGCAAAAACAGAGGGAATGGATTTTCCTAACACATACCTCTCCCTCCAATATCTGAATGCAAATGACTTCTCTGCACTGAGGGCACCTCTGTCTGGCCATTGGGGTAGTAAGCAGCATTCATAAGAAGAACTGAAGGAGACGAGAGATGAGGCTATGCTTGTTCTAATTGAACTTAGTCAAACATGAGTTAAGAAAGGGGAAGCATGGTTTACTGGTATGAGCATAGGACTGGGATACAAAACTCCTAGGTTTTATTCCTGGCTCTGTCATTGTCTCATTTGGGGAAGACAGTTTACCTCAGCTTCTCTATATGTTAAATGGGGATAATATTTACCTATTGCACCTGAGTCATATGCTATGCGATTTAAATCGTTAACGCTTATAATGCACTTTTGAGATCCTTGATTAAAAGTGCTTCATTAGTGCAAAGACATTATTAATTTCTTATTAATTATTATGATTACTTATAAAGCAAAATTCAAACCAGACATGAGTCTCAAGCTCTTGAACTAGTTTTTGAATTTGTAGAACTAGATCATGTTTAAAGTTTGTTTCTCTGTAATTTAAAGCCAGATGCTCTTGTAATGAAGATTCAGTTTAACCCACCTCCAAAACACATCCATTAGAAACATATTTTTTTTCTTATTAAAGTCTGGGTTAAGCAAAAGTCCAACCTCCAATAAAGGTAGGCCCAAATGAATGTCATATATATATATGGTTGTACTACTTTATTGTATTTATTTTTCCATTGGAAGTTTTCTCATTTCCTTAGTGGAACATGAACCCAATAATATCTGAGTTTGAGTCAAATTTTCGAACCCACATATAAGGTGCACAGGAAGAGTCAGACATTGCTGCTAAGAGGATTATTGTATTGCCTCAAGGCACATTGGTGGAATAATATCAAGTTATACATGTAACTTATTCATCACTTCTTTTGCTCTGTGGAGTATATAATTAGTACAAAATTGTAGAGGATGGGTTTTGATTTTGAAACGATGGGATGGTTTGGTGCACACAATAATGTCTCCCTCCAGTACCTGTTCCCAGTAATTATAACAACAAAACATTTATTCACACTGAAAGGAATTCTCTTTTAGCTCAGTCAGTAGAGGCCTTGGATTTTTGGTGTTGAAAATTCCAGATTCCTCAATGCCAGCTGTAGTATTTACACGTGTTGCAATAGTGCTCTATAAACGAGATATGTCTGCCGGTACGTAAAAAGTTAATAGAGCTCCATCTACTGGCTCATAAGAATATGTAACAGTGTCTATAAATTAGGTTCAATAAAGTTGTTGTTGTTATGTCCTGTTAATGACAACGAATGTACAGAATAACTGTGTATCCATGGGCACAGATGAATACTTTGGCTTTGCCTTGGCTGAAGTTTGACATCTAATATTCCAGTTAATATTTTGCTGATGCTTGGAGCTGTCTTTATCCTGTGAATGTTCCTGGAACCCAAGGATGTCTGAACCTGCTGCTGTATATTTGACTTTGGGTTAGTAGTCCAAATTTTCAATTAATTTCTATAACCCATTGCAGGAATAATTTATTCCACCAATTCTTTCCCCACAATATTAATGTAGGGGTTTTGGCAGCTCTGCAAAACACTTCTCAGTCCTAAACAAGATGGTGGCCAGCAGAAGTAGGAGTCACTGAAATGTCACTTTGAATTAAAACCTTCACTTTCAAATACAGCTCTCCATATTTACAAGATGAGATTTGCTTGGTTTTTTCCTGCAACTCAATGCCTAGAAAAGTGAATGTGGCTCTCTTTTTAAAGGGAAGACTGTTTCCTTGTGCAGGGAGGTTATGTGTTTCATGACAGCACAGCACATAATTCCCAAAGCAGTGAGGAACAACTTCAGCATTTGGGAAACTGACTGTTAGTAAATTTAGGTGAACCAGATAGCAGGCTTTGATGTCTGCCTATGCTTGCCTCAACTCCAAAGCAAAACTTCAAAGCCATCTGCTCTGTCTCTCCTGCTTATTTTCCAAATTTCTGCTCCAGGCTCTCCACCTAGATGGCAGTGAAAATTAAGCAATTTTGATAAAATACTCAGACTTCATATTCACCATCCTGGGATGAGGGTATCAGGACACAATACAACCTCAGGTGACACTAAAATGCTTTGGTTAAATGGAGCGTCAGTACAAATCAGTTTTCTATAGTATATTACCTTTATAGGCTAGCTAATTTCAGGAAGCTTTGTTCAGCTCTGAATTGAAATCAAGTTACATTTAGACTCGGATTTGGTTTTACAGCTGAACTAAGTCTAAAATATGAGTTCTGATTCATAGGTGCTGAAATTTCACAGATTTTCAAAGATTTGCTCCCCAAATATTGGGAGATCATTTATTCTTGTAAAATATCTGCTATCCTAGGACAAGCACCCAAAATGAAACCCAAATATAGTCCCTTCCCTGTTTTAGATCTAAGACTAGGAACCAAACTGTAAAGGCAAATTGAATCAGGGGTTCTGAATCCATGCTTTTCCTCTCTCAAAATATTCTAAGAAATTCGTCTTTAGGGGTCTTGGTTTGCCAATATATAATCTATACAGACAAGAAGAAGGGGTCCAAAGTGCTTTACAAACTAAGGGGGAGTCACTATGAGTTTTGCCTGGGCAAGGACTGCAGCACTAGGACAGATTTGCCTAACTGCTTATTTCACCGACTTTCTAGGTAGAAGACAGCAGATAGATGAAGGAGCAGCACACTGTATAACAGTATGGAGGGGGCAAATTTTGATCAAGGACAACAGGATAAATCCACACTCTTGCAAAAGTGCCACAGGAATTCATCTGTCTATGCACAGTTGACAAGACTGTTGTCTTCAAAGGTCTCATCTGAAAGATATGCACATAGAACTGAGCATGGGGCTCAGTTTATCTATCTTAGAGAGATAAAGGGCTGTATCAAACATGCCAGTCTAGATACTTCAATCCTGTTACTTGGTCCTTTAAACCAAGCCATTCCCTCCAGCTATTTCCAACTTCGTTAGAGGGTTGGGGTTCAGGAAGGCAAAAAAACCCTCCTGTCTCAGAGTTGGCAGTTTCTCCGAAATATCATCTAATTTAACTCAGAAAATTTTGTGTTTATAAAAGAACCCTCTGAATCTTTAGTGTTCTCTCACATCAGATTAACCCAGCATAAGGTTTAATAATGAATTCCACTCAGCATGCAGCAGAACAGAAAAGTTCTTTTGTCAGATCTCAGACAACTTCTCTAATAGGTAAAAATGAGGTCCACAGGGCAGAATATGCTAATGTTATATGAAAGGAATTTATTAGAATTTCTGAAACCCTATTTTACTTATCTCATGGCACATTTACTGAAGATATTCATGATTATCAGCACCATTCAGCTTGTTGAATTAGAAATGCATGCTGAGTTGATGAAAACATGTGCAAAACTTTTTAGTTGCACAACATGACATTCTTCTAAAATTATCCCCACTGCTTGGCTTTTCCCTGCTCTGAATTTTCATTCACTGGGCTGAATGAGAATGCTTTTAGATCATCCACAAGCATACAGCTTGTATACAAAACCCCACACACTTGGGGAAGTCCAGTTCCAGAGCTGAACTTTCTGGCTAACAACTATCACTGCAATGAACTGACAAAAAACGTCCACCAAAACATCCTTCAACTTTAGATCCATCTTCAGATTATTTATTTCAGGCCTGTAATATTTAGTAACATACACAGGAACCTGGCGGTAAGAAGAAGTATAGGATGGCTCCTTAGGGAAGACCACTTTCCGTTTTGTATTTGAGAGCAGTGACTGAAGACATTGCATAGCTGAGCCATCTATTCCTACTGTGTCAAGGTAAGTGGGTTTGCAGCATTTTGTGATTGACAGCATCTAAGGCTGCAGAGAAGTTGAAAATTGACCATTGAGATGTCACCCTATCCTTGGACCTAACAGGTGCGTCTACGCTGCAATAAAAATAACCCGTGACACTGAGTCTCAGAGCCCAGGTCAATGGACTCGGGCTGCACGGCTAAAAATTGCAGCATGGACATTCGGGTTCAGCTTGGATCCCAGTCTCTGAGACCCACGGTCCCCAGATGGATTTCAGAGTCCAGGCTCCCGCCAAAGCCAAATGTCCATGCTACAATTTTAAGCCTTGCAGCCTGAATCAGCTAACCCAGGCTAGCTGTGAAAAAAAACCTTTTTATTTCATTGTAGACATGCCCAAAAAGATGATCCATTAGTGTTAATAGGGCTGCTTAATTGCCAGGATTTAGCTTAAATCTTGAATTTGAGACTGTAAGAGGAATATTTTGATAGACCAGTAAGTGGGCCATGGACCACTTGATAGTGTAATATTGATTATCATATTTGTTGCTAACAACAGTCAAAATTGGTGGGCCTCTCTCACAGGCCTGTACAGCCTTGGTATGACTAAACCAGGAGGGGAAGAGGCTTGAGCGATTACAGGAAAGGAGCCTTTTGATCAACCTTTGCCTGACCATGCACTTCTCCCTGATGCTCTGGTGGATGTGCTGGGATCTGTGTTTCAGAGAAAGACCAAGAAGCTTATTTATGCATGCCTTCTGGGAGATGTTTGTCTAGGCTTCAAGATATGCCGATACTGTAGGAACACATCTAGTTAATTAGTACTTTGAGGTGACCTTTTGATTAGCTTGAAACTGTTGGCCCCACAAGTTCTTTTTCTTGATGTGTTATTGTCTACCAGCAAGGATAAATGTGGGGGAGAGAAGCTTGGACTCTTTGGGATCTCTTCTTGGTCACAGCTTCTGGATCCTCCAATGACAGCTGAAAGATATGAAAGCTGTCACTGTTTCCACTGGAAAGCAGCCCCAAACGTTGTTAATTATTGAGGGCTGAGGTATTTTACTAACCTGCTGCAGACGTGTGGGAGTTCTTGAGCCTAAGTAAAGTATAGCTTTAAAGTAAGAGCACTCTTGTGTTGTGTTTGAGTCTCAGTAAAGCATAGCTTTGAAGTAATAGCACTCTTGTGTTATATTGCTCCTGTAAATCCATCCATCAGCTGGACGGCTGTCTCCATTTGGCTTATTTCCTGACACCATCTTGCACAAAGTAAAGTTACCATGAGTTCTGGATTGGCAGAACCCTGGGAAACAAGGCATCCTAGATTTTTAAGAAAGTTGGTAAGTTATCTTCTATGAAGGAGGGATTTGTGATTTTAATTCATACATGATTCAGTTATTCTTTATTAGATTTCACCAGCTAAGGAGGGCAAATATCTATACTGTAATTAATGACTCTAGCAATTCTAAACAGTTCAACACTTTATAGTTGCAATGGATTTGAAGAGCCGACGGGGAGGTTATGGCTGCTTGGTGTAAGTTAGAATGGCTTGCCCTGAGTACATCCTGAGTAGAGATGATTTTTTCTGCAACCTATGGTAAGGAACTTTTCCCAAAAGTATATGCCTGGGACAGGTGCCTGTTTTTTGCGATCTAGATCGATTAGACTCTTCACTCTTCAGAATAGCTTCACTGGCTGCCATTTCACAGCTGCAACGGCTGAGGGAATGAAACTTCTTTATTGCGTCTGGAATGGCTTACAAGAAGCCCTTCTGTTGTTTGTGGATGAAATTGGATGAGGTTTTGTGCCACAGCCATGCTAGATTGCTGCCAGCATATTTCATCAGCTGTAGTTAAGTGAATTTTGGGAATTGGAATGGCCCTTGGATTGAACAGGGTTATTTTAGCACTTGGGCCTAGAACTGGTCAGAAGAAAATCCACTGGAATGAAATTTTGAAAATAAAATGGAAACAAATGTTTGTAATTTTTACTTCTAATTTTCTGAGCAGATGTAGTTGTAGCTGTCATGTAGTTATAGCATGCTGCTCTTCCAGTGGGACAGAGTGCTCTCTTAAGGCATTATAGAATCACAAAGTTTAGATCTGGATCCAGTCTTCCCCAGAATTTGGGCTAATGGTTCAGATGCACAGGGCCAGATTCTGTTACTTTGGAGTGACATGGGCTTAACTGAGATCAGAAGTTGACTCAGTATTCCAGTCTGGGCTCCCTAGTAATTATATTCTGCCTTTTTAAAGTTTATCTTGTTATAACTGGATACAGAACTCTACATTTATTTTTTGTTTGGTGTATAATGTGAAATACCTCAGCCAGAGGCAACTGCAATTCGGTGGTAAGAACAAATGGCTCATATCAGTATGCTATAGGCCCCAAATCAGAGATGAAATAAGTGAGGCTAAAAGAAAGCCAAGACTTAGCTTCATATCTATTCAGCAGGCATAATTTACATGCATCTTCTCATTAGATATGGCATCTGGGTTTGGCCATAGTTTATATAGCTATTAGGATGAAGTGCGCTATTGCAGTGTATAGGGATAGGGCAATATTAAGTAGTTTCTGAGCCCACTGTAGATCTCACTACATTTTAAAAGCCACCAGAAACCAGCCAGAACAGCAGTGTGTATGCAGACCCAGTATATATTTAGCTAGGCTCGACACGTATTTAGCAAACATAGTTATTTGAGACCCATATTATTTTTGTTGTTCAATGAGTAAAAGACAATAGCTATATAAATCACTATCAAAATCCTGTACTGTACTGAACAATCCTGCAACGGCCAGAGCGAGGGCAATGTGGATGAATACACATATATTTTCCCTCTCTTACTGCTATGATTCAAAACTGTAGGTGGGGAAAAGGACAGGTTTGACTAATTTAGAGCTTGATCATGCTCCCCTTAATGTCAATGGAAACAATGTTGTGACAGTGGGAGCAGACTGTATTATAATATCCCAACACCAATCTTGTCCCCTTGGCTTCACTCTAACTGGGGAAAAAAAAAGAGGTAGCCCTTCTATTATTTAATTCTGAAAGGGCCCCGCCTGCTAATCTGAGAGCCTTAACACTAAACAATACAAAGAAAAAAAAAACAAAAAACAGCAAATCCCCAGAAACTGTCCAGCAAAATTCTAACCTTAAACCCATGTGGTGGAATTTTCACCATCAAATCTCTGACCATCATTAAACAACCTCAACCTCTTCAACTCCCTGGGAAAACACTGGGGTCTTGCAGCATGCGCTGAAGGTATTCAAGCTAACAAGTAATTAATTCAGACGTTCGAGCAGAAGTTATTAGCTTAATGTAGAAATTACTGGGTGAAGTTCTACAGTCTGCTTTATGCAGATGGTCAGACTAGATGTGCTTT
This sequence comes from Mesoclemmys tuberculata, assembly GCA_007922155.1. NCBI lineage: Eukaryota > Metazoa > Chordata > Testudines > Chelidae > Mesoclemmys > Mesoclemmys tuberculata. Next base: position 11,140,943 of record ML675627.1, on the reverse strand, counting down.
GGTGTTCCCTTCTGTCCTCTAAAACCATATAACTCAATCAGCTAATCAGAGCTGAGGAATAATTGATGAAGCCAAAAAGAAATGGGGGAAATGGCAGGGGAGAAGAAAGCTAAGAAAAGAAAAAGTATCAAATGAAGGAAACAGATTAATAATTCAGATAAATAATTATTGTGCCCACATGTGCTCTCACATCTGAGTACAAAAAAGTGGACCTATTTCCATGTTTTTGTCAGTCTTCAGAGCGTGAGGAAATTCTGCACTCATAAATATAACCACATCTTCAGGTGTAGTGACTTTATTACCAGGCTGAAGAGTGGTTGCATGCGTAATGACTATTTCCACTTTGCAGAATATATATATATATGTAATTAAAACTAGAACAGAAACTATGAACCATGCAGAGGAAAAATCCAAACCTTGCTGGTTGAAGGCAGTTGTGGTAGCTTTAAAAATGAAGCATTTGACACCATTTTTTGAATCATCGCCATCCCCACATGCTTTCCAGAGAGATCAATGAACTGTTTTTTCAATGGCTGGGTAACAAGTCAGCAGTTTGAAAATACCATGTCATATTTTTTGATGATTTTAATGATGATTTTAATAATGATTTTTGATCATTTTAATGATGGTGTCATTAATTTCAAATCCATGCAGTCTATCTAGCCTGGAAGCTCCAACTTGCTCATTGAGAACTCTTCTCCAGACCATTGTGTCATTTCTTTAATTTGCCCAGCGCTTTTCCCCTAATGCCAGTTATTTTACTTTTGAAAGAACAAGTTTGTTACTTGAGTGGATTTTAATCTGTTCTTTCAGAACCAGTTGGTCCATGGCACAGCTGTCATGGCAGATGACTATAGACCAGCACTCCTCGATTCTATTCCTGGTCACTACGTGACTCTCCATCTCTATGGGTGAAACTGTAGCCATACTGAAGTCAATCTGGAACAATTGAACTCTCTCTCTACAATAAAGGCAGGAGACAGAACTTTCTCAGGGGCTGTTCTGAACTTGTGTAATGAATTCCCTCAGGAACTACAGACCATCAGAAAACTCACCACTTTGTGCTTCAACTGCTAGGCATGTGCCTTTGATTTTGCATTTTCTAAAATAAATACATAATAGCATGTACAGTAACAAAAACCCCATTTAATAAACCGACCAAAACAAGACATTCTAACTCAGACACTTCTTCCCCTTGGGAGAGGAGGAGAGAATGAACAAGACATTACAGCTGTGTGGATATATTGCTTAATGCATTACTGGGAGGTGCTCAGATATTATGGTGATGAACACAATAAAATAACCTATACAGAAGAGAATGGATAGGCAAATGTCCAAGTGACTTTAGCAGGGCCAGGAAACTATCTATGTTTCAGTGCATCCATCTGCAAAATAGGGATAACAAAAATAGATGGATGCCAATTTCCGAAATTTCATGAATTTAGGCTTACAACACCCCTGTGACGTAGGCAAGTGCTGTTATCCCCATTTGGCAGATGGGGAACTGAGGCACAAAGAGTCTAACAGACTTTCCAAGATCCTAAAGGAAGTCCATGTCAGAGAGGGAAATCAAACCAAGGTCTCCTAAGTTCCACATAACCCCTAGAGCATTATTTCTTCATTTTAGCTCACGTTAATTGATCCTAAAACGATGCCTCCCTTTTATTGTATTCTGGTTCTTATACCACATTCTTATGGTGGTATCCAGCCCATAATATTTGCTTTTCAGTGGACAATTAATTTATTCACATGCTGTGGCAATGTTTATAAGAACATTGTAAATTTTGATAACAGAATACAAATAGGCAGCCTTTCAAACCATCACTTTCCTTTATGCGCCAGTTCTGAACAGGTCAACATTTCTGATTTACGAACTGTGAAGAGTCTCTGACAATGTTCTACAGGCTTGTAGCTCGCATCTGAGCTATGTTATGAATTAACATGGAGTAACAGCTGGAGACCAATTTAGAGCCACCAGGCAGCAGGCGACGAGGAGGAAAGAAAAAGTAAAAACACATTCAGAATTGACATTATCCTTAATGAATGCCTCCTCTGGTTTCTATTGGCGGCAGCTCTGTTCTGTGCCAAAGGTTGAGCTTTTACAGGCGTCTACAATGAAACACGGCCATACTTTGCAGCTGTTTTGAAGCACTAAAACCACAGGACTAAAATACATAGCTATCCCACCTAATCAGCGATAATGATGAACAAATAATGGTAATGACTCTATTCCACTCATCTGCTTTTCCCGGTAAGAATCCAGGTACACCAAGAAGGAGGCACATGCCTTGGCTTCTCTTAACTCAGTTTCAGGAGTTCTGCAGTAGCTGAATAAACAGAACACAAAAAAAACAATAACCTTCATGAACCGTCCTGTTTCTTACTCTCGTAGGGACAGCCTATGCTTATAAGAGCCTAGCAGCGCATCCTTTCCCCCCAGGAGTCAACTGATGAATCTTCTCCTCCTATCCCCAGTAATCAACTGATGGATCCTTCACGTTCAAAACTGCCAAAGTCCTGAACAAGCTGTCTAGGTGGAGTGTCTGTCCAGGAGTCCAATTCTCTGTCTTCCACATACCCAGCGGCATATGTCTTTGTCAGTCTTCATCCCACAACATATCCCATCATACAGTTTTGCTTAATATTTATCCTGTAATGTCATCTTATATCAAAAAAAATTTAAAATCAACATAGTTCCTTCTCCCCACAACCCAACAAGCCTCCATCACTTTTGTATAGTTATGCAAGGGCCTCTCGCTAAAACAGGCTATGCTCTGGGGAGTGCAAAGACTGCTTACTTCTGCTCTCCCTGTGGCTCTGAAAAGGGGTCCAAAAAGGCAGAGTCCCACTCCATACCAGCCCACAGAGAAGGGCTGATTGCTCAGCCACTGTGTGCAAAGGGAAGCTTCTGCCTATGTCTACACTTGCCACCGAATTCATCAGCAGTCGACGGGAGATACGCAAGCTATGTATAGGAGCTTGCATATCTCCCGTCAACTTCCAAACTTCTACTTAACGCAATGTCTTCAGTTCTTTGTGCTGACGGGAAATGTGCTCCTGTTGACACAGCATTACTCCACCTGGCGGAGGTGGATTAATAGCGTCGATTTCCGGGTCGACTGAGCGGGTCTCCACTTCTGCTCAATCAGTCTGGATAAATCAATCTGATGGCACTGAATTTGCCACTGTCAGTCTAGACATAGCCTTAAAAGAGATTGTCCCTGTGCAATTTCTCCAGAGCTCCTCCCAAACCAGTGAGGTTCCAAGCACACCCTAGGTGCAGCTGCAGTGTAACAGCTGCAGTCTTTCCCTTACTTCAACTGTGCAAGTCCAGATTCCAAATGCCTTCCAAAGGGCCACTTTCTAATGTGCCGAAGAATCCCATTAGTCATTAGTTACATGCAAATCTTTTTACATACCCTAATTTGGGTTTGCAAGCAGGTTGCCCTGGTGAATGAGGTCTCCATTCACACATCATACAGAACGCATTTTCCATTGATCACCGGAGCAAGAGCAGAGTTTCTGTGGGTGGCAGATTAGCCAAATCACTTAATCTTCATTGTACCCCTCTGTAATGCTTAATCCCCTTGAAGGTTTACGTTCTTGCAGTCTGAGCTTTGGGGTTTCCAGGCTGTTCAAATGAGGGTTTTTTTGAGGGTCAGGTCTGGTGGAGTTGAGGTGTACAACGTAATGAACTCCTGTCATGGTTATCAAACATGCTGAGACACTGGAGCGAAAAGATCAGTCCCATTGTCATCTCAATGAGCAATGAGGAGCAAAAACTCAAACTCTTAGGCTCATTTCAGATAAGCTTTCAAAAATTGGATATGTATATGAATCTTATCCAAAGCAGGTGAACCATTTCAATCTGCTAAACTGAATTGAAAATCACATCAGAACAGGTTATGGTGAAAGATTTTTCTTGCTTATAGTCAGGTTGTTAAGACTATAAGAATAGCCACTTTTGTTACTTTGGTTCCTGAATTTCTGGGTCTAAATCCTGTTGGCCATACTCATATGAGTGCTCCCCGGGGGACTATTCAAGGGAATCAAGCAAGCAGTATTGGCCATGGGTACAGAAAATACAGAAATGCTGAAATACAGAAAAAGGAAAAGAAAATGGGAAATGAGCTATCAGAAAATATTTGAACTTCGGCGAAAGTTTAGTTTGAGTTTCAGGCTAAGGATCACTTTAGCCCTTATGGTATCAGAATGGATTAACCTGACCTGCAGAGGCTTTTTCATACTTTACCCACAGTTCCTTTCATGTGTCAGAACCATGAGCTCAGCTGCAGAAATACAAAATACAAAGCGTTGTCCGTTTTCCCATTTGTAAATACAGCTGCTAAATTTTGACTCAAAAAGGGTGTTATACAGACATCAGAACTGGGAACAAATCTGAGCTCTTGTTTCACCAAATGGCTGGTAGAAAACAAGGCAAAACTGGTAGTTCTTATAGCATAGTTTTAAACCCGTGCCACAGTGATGCCTCTGATAATCTACTTTAGGACTAGAGAGCTATTTGCTTAAATAGATATGATTATCTTCTAGTAAGGTGGGACAGAACTAAACTGAGTCCCGAGGATGGTTGGAACTATTCCATCTAAACTGTTCTTTAATGTAAAACTGACACACAAAAATATTTCAAAAATTTCTGTGGGACAAGGTAAGTGAGGTAATATCTTTTACTGGACCAACTGCTGGCAAAAGAGACAAGCTTTTGAAGAAGAGCTCTGTGTAAGCTTGAAAGCCTGTCTCACTCACCAACAGAAGTTGGTCTAATAAAAGTTATGACCTCACCCACCTTGTCTCTCTAATATCCTGGGGTAGACAAGATTACAACAACCCTACTTTATTGGAAAAATTTTAACTTTTCTTTGAAAAACCTAAAAACTAAAATGAAACACTGAAATATTCATTTTTTAAATCCAATTGTCAACATTTTTAGCAGCAAAATATCCCCACTTTGTGACCAGACCTACTCATTACCTTTTGAGGAACTCTCTGAAGAAAAGAGGTTGCTTAATAAGTGTGCTGTCTTGTACATATGTTTCTGTATTATATCTTCCATGCTGTGCTGGTTTCAGAAAGTAGAGTGTGGTCGATGAGGTGCTAAATGGGAAGCTGTGTGTGGGTGTGACCTTTCCCTCTGCAATCTGGACTGGTGAATCACTGTGTCACCCTAAACCCCCACTCCTGAAACCTGTCTTACTCTGCTTTGCAGTGTGAACTCACACTCATGGGCAGATCACACACAACCTCCAGCAAGCAAGTTGCTCCCAACTGAGTGAGTGTGTGATCCTGACAAATCATTCTTTAGATTACGCAACAGAATGACCCCAGTCATTATCCCCCAATCCCAGATGCAATCCTAGGAACTGCTGTCATACACTGTTCAGTGCTGCTCACTGAACACTGTACAAGCTCATATGTTCGTTAGTCTATCAAAGAAATTGATATGCACCAGCCGTCACTTGAAATGGAGTCTCTAACACACCTTATACCAAATGCACTGTTTTAGATAAAACAAAGAAAACAAATTTGTTAAGTACAGAAAGATTTTAAATGAGTATAAGTCAGAGAAAAGCAGGTCAGATTTCCTCAAGAGACAAGAAAAAGCAAAACACATGCTAAACTAAGAATAACACTTTCTGCATCCTTACAAACTCAGAGGATTCTCACCACAAGCTGGCTGGTCTGACTTCAGCCAGGCTCTCCCCCTGCGATCAGCACTTCAGTTGCTTGGTGCTGTTTGCAAATGGAGGTAGGAGAGAGAGAGCAGCAAAATGTCTCTCCTTTTTAAAATGTTCCTTCTCCTCTCTGGGGCTTCGCCATCCCTAGCCTTCAGGGTCAGTTGACAATGTCCTTGTATGGCTTCATCCCTGCCCTGAGTTAGTGAGGATCCTCCAAGGATTCCTTGATGCTCAGGCTAGTCCTTTGTTCCTGAAAGAGCTGGGTTTGTTTTATGCATGCCTTGGTGAGGTGCAAATTGTTCGACAGCTCTGTAGAGTTTTGCCTAGATCTGTCTCAAGCCATGAGACCCATATTTGGGAATATTACATAGCGAAGCCTCATAACCATACATGTAACATTGCAACAAACATATTACTATAACAATAATGTTCAGTATGCTATGAGCATTCCAAAAACAGCTTACATGACATATTTTGTATTAAACAATATACAATTACACTATAAGAGTAAACATGGATACAGTGTGTCACAGTGGGTTAGTAGCAGCTAAGTTTTTCATACATGAGAGGAAGGATGGTTTTACTGGCCTTGAAATGAGTACACCTGCACTCAATTCTTGAGGCTAACATAGATTTCCTGTGTGACATTGGACATGTCACTTAACCTCACTCTGCCTTGGTTTCCTGTCTTTAAAAAGGGGTTAATAAGACTTCCTTTCTTCCCCTGTATGTCTTGTCTTATTAGGCTGTAAATCCTCTGGGCAAAAAGACTGAGTCGTTCTGGATATCTTCATAGTGGTAGGGCACAATGGTGCACTGCTTTCAGACGGGGTCTCTAGGTGCCACTGAAATATGAAAGCAATACAACTTGATACTGTTAATGCTGCATTCAGTCATTATTACCATTTATATTTTAATAGTGTCTAGGGAGTTGACAGCAGGGCCCCACTGTATTAGGTGCAGTCCAGACACAGTGAGACAGTTCATGCCTCTGATACTTTAAAAGCTGAAGATAAAAAAGAAGTGGAGAAATAACCTTCCCAAGGTCACAGGTTAGGTCACTGGCAGAGTTGGGATTAGAACACGTCTCACCTCACAGTGCTTTATCCATTCGACGATAGTACCTCTTTTGGTCCCACCCCCACTGCAAAAATTAGACCCTATTTTCAGACAGAACATTAGTAATCTCCATTGAATGCGAAGTGGGCCCTGCCTCATTTTGTAAGTAGTTCATGTTGTTGTTCCATAAGCTACAAGACACTACCATATTGTTTGGTTTAGTGAGATCCCTCTGGGATTAATATAGTTGCACTTCTGATACTTTCATGTCTGAGAGCAATAAACAGGGGGTCCATTTAATGTACTGGCAGGGGGCCCTCAAATAGCATAGACTAAGAGGAAGGTCATGCATAAGGGAGAACAGGTCACCATGTTATTTTTCTATTCTTCATTTTATTGCTGGTCTTGCATTGCTAAGGAAAGCACCAGGTTTTTCAAGCTGTGAGAATTTCTTTCAGCTCAAGTAGGCTTTATCTTGCTTCCAAAGCCAGCTTGTTCAAAATGTCAGTGTCTGCTGACTACTAAATATGATTTGCATCTACATTCATTTTAAATGAAAGCAAATAGTTTGGTTTATTCCACTCAGTTGTCTGACCAGCTACTTCAATATAAAAGAAAGAGAAAAAAACACCACCATCAAAAATACAACCAAGAATGTTCTTATATTTATGAACAACTGAGGCATAGCAAAGCTGCTTGCCCAAGGATGATTGTTCATTCCACTTTTGTTTGGAAACAGGGTGTGTCCACATTAAAAAAATGAAGCAAATATTGAAATTTCCACTTAACCAAGGGGCTACCACTACCCTTCCTAGTTCATAGCTACAAAGTCACGCACTTCGCTCAGTGCGTGGTGGAAGAACAAAACATGTTTACTGTCGGAGACATGGATTAAACAACCAAGCCATTTATTTCATCTTGGTCCAAATTCTGCAGATTTTACTCAGGACAAATACCCACTGATGTCAGACTCTCTGCCTCGGTCGGTTCTTGTATTGGCATCCATTGCCATAATCCACAAGATGTCTTATGTCCTTAATCACGCAAAACTCTTATTAAAGCTAATGGGAGTTTTGATTAGGATTTGGGGCCTGATACAAAGCCTTTTGAAGTTAATGGAAAGACACCTATTGGCCTCACCTTGGAGCAGACCCTTTGTGCATAACAACCCTAATTCAGCAAGGTATTCAAACACATGGTTTCAGCGTGATTACTCAGAGACTTAGATTTAAGTATGTGCTTTAAGCACCTTGCTGAACTGGAGTCAGCTGGTGAAATCCTGGCTGCAACATTAGAGTCAATGGCAAAATTCCCATTGATATTAGTTGGGCCAGGACTTTGGCAAACATTTCCTGATTCCAAATCTGCTGTTACTGATACAGTGGCAAAAATTCAAGTGATTTCAGGAAAAGCAGGATTTGAGCTGTTGCTCTTTGTGGGTGGTCAAACCTTGACACTTTGCTCCACTTTCTGTATTTTCTGTAAGACTTCAGATTCTACATGTGGGAGCTATAAAAGAAAACAATAGAATCTAGAGAAAACCTAGAGGAATAGATCAGTTTGAGCAAACTGAAGATCATAAATATACATATAAACACACAAATATCCCTGTTTTTCATCCTTTTTTTGTATTAAATGCAAGTGTGGTTTTCTTTTCCAGATAAACACTCATATTAGCAAGTATTAAATAGTGCTTAGGAAATAGTGAAATAAATAGTAAAATATTAAAAAAAAAAGATGGAATGAAGGGGGAAAAAAGAAAGACTGTGTGAGAAGAAAAAGAAATGAAAAAAACCAGCATAGATGAAGATGGAAAGAATAATATGATCAGTCTATCTGTATTAGTTTGCTACTCATGGTAGCATTACCTGAGAGTATAAATCAGAAATTCCCAGAAATGCTGACAAAATATATTTAATAAATGGAAGGTGAAATAATATCCAAAGATTATAGGGGAAAATTTTTCCACCCTAATGCCAATCTGATGATGAGTTTGTAAACAGACATCATCAAAAGGGTTAAACCGATTAGCAAATGGAGCACTCATGAGCAAATGGAGGACACATCCTGACACTTTTTTCTCTGAAATAATCCCATTAAATGAACAAAATTTACTGCATACCTGTCTTCACAGTTTTTATCAAGGCTGAAAGCTTTTAAACTCAATATGTGATTAAATAAACCCCATTCACCAATGTGGTAAAAGGTAATAGATGCTGAAGCCATTAAAAGCCATCCTAAATCAGTGTATCTGCTCCACAGCCATTTCCTGAACAGAAGACAAAAATCTCTTTTAACATAAATAAATGAAGGAAAAGGCAAAGGAACAGATTTGCAGAACACCAAGGCTACAGTTTCAAAAAATCAAAGATGTAATTGTTAGTCCTGCCTCAGTACAGGGCCCTGGACCAGATGACCTATCCAGGTCCCTTCCAGTCCAACATTTCTATGATTATATTCAAATTAATATTGCTCTTCAGCACCATGGTGATCAAAAGCGACTCCATCTTTACCCCACCTCAGTGTGTTTGCACTATACTTGTACAGATTGAGAAATACTCTAAAAATCAGCCGAATCAACCCTCAGATCTGATCCTCCCCAAACTGTGGGACTTAATTGTTTAGATGTTTTATTAATCATGCATGTTAAGTGAAACGTTTAATACTGATTGGGGAAGAACAGAAACATGCTGATCAGAGCCAAACGGCATCAGTCCTTCACCTTGAAGAAGAAACAGGTGAGAAGTGAAGTTTGATCAGGTCTCCCTGAGCTAATGAAGCTTGATATGACACATTTGAAGTGTCTGATCTGCAGAATGAAGAGTCAAGTGTTTATGTTTTTTAGTTTCAGTGAGTTGCCTGGTTGATATCCTTCCACCATCCAAACTGGTTTAAAGGACTCAGTTGCCAGAGAGATGGTATATAATAGGTTTCCATTTTGCCTTCAGTAGAACCTATTGATCAATGACCATTCAGTGCCTCAAACGCTTTACAGATGCATTATTTCATTGTTATTTTTATGTTGCTAGTAATGCTTTAATTACTAGCACTACAGAATAATCTATGCATACATTTCTTAATGGAGCTTGAGATGAGTGTAGTGACCCATTTTACACATCATTCTTTGAGCTATATTATTATTATAATAGTATCTGGAATCCCACTAGAGCTCCAATGGGGTAGGCATTCTACACCACATGGCAAAAGATAGGCTCTAGCCTGAAGAGTTTATGGTCTAAAAAGAGAAGACAGGGAAACTGTAGGAAAGGAAACAGGCACAAAGTGATCTGGCCAAGGTCACACACTAAGTCCATGATAGCAACAGGAATAGAACCCAGGTTCCTGAGGCCCGGTGTAGCCCCGTCTAATAGACCATACTACATCTCATGTTAACACCTCCTTTGCTCTTCTTACAAATACATAGGGAGGAGTGGGGCCAATGAGATGGAGAAGAGGGCTTGTTTTTCCACAATCAGTATTAAATGTTCCACTTAACATGCATGCTTAGTAAAACATCTGTTAATGATACAGACAAGTTTCCATCCTGTGGCAAGAATAACAATATGGCATTAAAATTCTTAGAGACTTGCTGCCCCATTTGATGGACAGATCTCCCAGGTTTGGCTCATATGATGATGCATTTTTGTCCTTGGCTTTTTCTCTTTAGGGCATTTTTTTCCCCCTTCTGTTTCAAGGCACTTGATTCTCTGTTGATTTATCTCTATTTTAAGGTCCCTTATCTCTCTCTTTTTCTATTTCTGCTTTCAGAACCTCTCTCTTTCTATCCTTCGGGGGCCTATTTCTCTTTGTTCTGTCTCTCATTTTCTGTGTCTGACACTTTGGCTCCCGCCTCTCTGTCAGCCCTAAACGAACAATGTGATAGATGGAATGCTACTGGAAAAAAGTTTCCATTCCTCTATTGAGTGGAAGGTGACTTGCAATTACTTAAACAATAATGAACCAAAGGTATTTTTTGTGTTCTGATTGCCCCCTATAGCAAGAGGCACAGGCCACTTGGGAACAGCACAAAACACAACTTAAACTACCCTTCTCCCCTCCCCATCTCCAGTCCCTTCAATGCTGTGCACACATGTATATGTGCATGGATGTTTGTGTCAGTGAGCATGCATATATCTGTATCTAGTCATAAACACCCACTCTGCCAATAAAGGACCTGATCCAAAGCAAATGGACATCTTTCCATTGACTTCAGTAGGTTTTGTACCAGACCCCTAAATCAGATGCTTCCATTTTTATGAGCCCATTTGTGGCACATTCAGAAGGATAGAGAACCAAAAAATTGGAAACATCAGTATCCTCTCTCTCACATACATCAACATGTCAATCCTCCAAAGTGTAATACGTCAAGGTTAGAACTGGTCTGAAAATCATCAAGATAGTTTTTCACCAGAAAATACCATTTTGAATAAACTGAAATTTTTCAATGTTGACAAAATTTCTTTTGGGAAAAAAAATTGGAAACCAAGTTTTGAAAAATGTTAAAATGACCCATATCGACACGCTTGGAATGAAAAGATGTGATGAATTACACCCCTGTGTTCACACCCTGCACACTACTCTAATACTCTGTGTATAAGGCATGTCTTGTGAGGTATCATTTGAAAACTCATAACTTGCTGATCAGTAATATTATGGTGAAATTTATGGTGCAGCATTATGTGTAAAGATACAAAATTCCCCAATATAATGCTATTAGCCCATGTTCAACCCTCCCATAGCCCTGTCCAGGCAGAAGTCATCAAACATGTCTGTCTTGGACAAACGAGTGTTTGCTTGCCTTAATTTGCATTTAAGTAGTAAACAAAATCTTTAAGCAAAACAATGGGGAAAAAGGAAAAACAAAGGAAGCTCACACAGGCGAAAAAACCCAGCAGGGAACATCCTTCTTTGTCTTCTGGTTCTCAGCAGAGGGGACTGAAACTGCAAAAGGGAGGGTCAAACACCGCAAGACACCCCCCTCTCTCTGTCTGTCTGTCTGTCTGTCTCTGGCATGACACTTAAGATGAGAAAGGAAAACAGTCATTGCACTTAGGTGGCTGACCTGAAAGTTTAGTTAGTAATGCTGTTGGAAGCATGTGATGAGAAATTTTGCTTTAAATCTAATATAGTTTGTTAAGTTAGGCACTAGAAAGCAATTTTATCTTGATTTTCTTGAAACCATTTCTAACTTCTATGCCTTATTGCTTATATTCACTTAATATCCCTCTCTTTGTAGTTAAATTTGTCTTTATTGTTTTAGCTAATCTAGTGTGTTTAAGTTAAAGTGTCAGGGTAATTTATTTTAAGGTGGTAAACTGTGTATACTGTTCCCTTAAAGGAATAACGGACTTAATATAGTTGGACTGTGGGAAATTTCTGTGGGAAAATCTGGAGCTGGGGGTATGTTGGGGTCACCCTGAAATATAACTATCGCTGGTGAGAGCCAGAGTGTAACCCAACTGTGGCTGGCATGCTGCATTTACACACAGACACCCAGGGTGTGACTTGAAGGCCGTTTGTGAGTGGTCCAGGTAGGAGCTCATGCAGCAAGGCGTTGTTAGGCACACAAGGTTGCAGGGCAAAGCTGATACAGTCCCCCTCCTGAGTGACCCCAATATGTCACAAAAGGCTCAATAATTTCTTTCAAGATGACTTTTTGTTTAGAAATCTACTTTATTTTATATTTTTAAAAAGTGGAGAAGGGTTGAAAGTGAAATGAACTGGTGCAGTAGCTGAAACCCATTTGTAATATGGAGCAATCTGAGAAACTCCCCAAGACTTTATACACAGTATCTATGAATATGTATGCTGCATTTGCTGTGAGTTATGTTGCCCATTTGCATTCTGAGGTTATTTTTAAACATCTTGTTGGGGTGTTGTTAAATGTATCAGAGAAGCTTTGGGCACTGCCACTTGCAGTGGTTTTTGTAAACCATAAAACCGGTATTTCATAAAAACTTTTTTTTTAATCAGTAACATCAAGTTGATTTCCTAGGAAAAGATTAAATCCCGTCCCTGACAAGCCCTGCTCAAAAAAATACAATTCTATGTTTTCAGAATAAATTGTCCCAGGTCTGAATACAGATATGCCTGAACTGTACCTTACTGTGTGCACTTACGGTAAAATACATCCATCACAGTAGGAAGAACAGGTGGTCCTTTATACAGCAAAACCCCATTGATTCAGTTGCACAAGGACTGGGCAACTGCAAAATGATCACTCAGGGGTGCTAAGAGTTAGTGTAAAGAGTCAGAATAGGGGGAGTCTATAACCCTGTATAAGACAATTCTCAATAGCCCAACACAGAGAGGTATTCAATAGGCTCTAGAAGTGTGAGGGCAGGAGTGTGGCCACTTGATCTGTTGCTGGTCTACAGGGTTTATTAGAGAGACGAGGTGGGGGAGGTAATATCTCTTATTGGACCAGCTTCTGATGGTGAGAGAGGTAAGATTTCAGCTTACATAGAGCTCTTCTTCAGGTCTGGGCAGATATCCTGGGACCAACACAGCTACAACAACTCTGCATACAAGGGTTCTATGTTCATTTTTCCAACTCCAGCTTTTAGCACCTCTAAGTGATTATTTTGCAGTCGTCCAGTCCTTGTGCAACTGAACCGCAATCTTAGGAGTAGATTCCTTCCCCTTCCATCCCTGAACAGTTGCAGAGCCCATTTATTTGATCTGAATTTGTTTCATCCTTGGCTGAAAACAAGGGAAATGTTTCGATTATTATTAGACAATCCAGCCCAACCCCTTGGGTACGTACTCAGGAGGTTAGCCCGAGCAGTTACACATGATGCTGGAGCCATGTTGTTATTTTTAGTGCATGTCTGCCTACCACCCTGGGAATTCTACTTCTCATACATTGTGCAGACATACCCTACATCTATTTTTCTCTTAGTGTTACCATCATTACCCTCACTATTCAATAACGGTAATGGTAATATTCAAATGGAAGATGCTGAAAATGACCATGATAGCGTAATGACTAATATTAAAGAATTGACAATGGATTTTAAAGGGCAGGACAAGAGATTTCAAACAGTGACTCTATAACAGATTCTACTGAACATTAGTTACTAATCATTATTATAACTGGGTAAATTTCTTGGTCCTCAGATTCATCTCCATGTAATTTCTGTACAGAGTTTGATGCTTACCATTAATCTAATTCCTAGATATCAATACAAATGTCAGCCTTGCTTCCCATGCCTACCACCTTCACTACAGCCATTTATGCTGTTGAAATATCATTGATAACGATACCCTTGAAAATGATATCCAATCATCAGGCAACCATTATGCCCGGTGTTGAAATGTCATGTTCCAAAAGGCCTTGCTTGAGATGGTACCATAGCTATGGCAAAAGAAACATAACCAATCATGGTGAAGTTTAGCAAGGGACATGATATCTCACTTGGTGGGTACGTAGTTGGTTCATGTAGCTAAGACTTGCCCTACCCATGGATAAATGTATCCAATCTAACTAAGTGCAGCAGCGTTCCTTTCTCCAGCGATGTCTGAACAATATCCCTAATAGCAGGCAGTGTGGTTAACAGTTAGCTCAAGAAAGTGAGAATTAGACCTTGGCCCTGATGCTGAAGATCTCCACATACAGGACTACCTGTGAACCAATGGATGTTCCTTCTGGGAGTGATACTCTTAGGTTCTATGCCCACCTTTGCTACTTATTCACTGTGTGACTTTGGCTAAAGCATTTAACCACCTGTACCCATCTGTAAAATGGGTATGCTACCCCCGTGTTCCTGTTTTGGGGGGAAGGTGCTATAGAAATTCAATGCATTATTATTTATTGCCTCAGAGCACATAGCAATGACATTCTACTGTTTTAATGTGACACAGCACTTTCTCATTTCCTATCCTGTCAGTGATGAACTTTGCCGTGTTGTACATGTCAGGGTAGATGGATAGCTGTGCTTAATCAATTCATTTTGTGTCTGGCATAGTGAAAGTCTAATAATAAACCTCACTATTTTTCTTGCCAAGTTATTGGCAAGTCACTAACTGCCACCTTCCTGTAATTCTCGTGTCAAGACCTTGAAAGAAGCATCTTTAAGATCCAGCATCCAACTACCTGTCTAGCTAGCGTTGAAAAACACATGGTTGTAGAACACTTGGCACTTAAAATAATTCCATTTCCACCTCTAGAACCCAATGATTTAAATGGACTTACACAAGTGTTGGTGAGAAGAGAAGGTGGACTATGGTCTTGCTTATCACAATGTCATCATGATATTCATGGAAAGGCTGAATAGACAGGATGAAATCCTTTTATCTTTACCCAAAGGAACATACTCCCCATGACTTCAAAAGCATAATTAAGTCTAGGTGAAGCATTTATCACTCTGGTTAAAAGTCACAGCAGCATATCAGATCAGAGAGGGAGTCTAAGGACTGGGAAAAGTTAACTTGCAGTCCTCCTACTTTGTAACACTACCTACCTCATAGGAGTCCTGTGATGATTAATTCATTAATGTCTGTAAACTGCTGTGAGATCCTCAGGTAGAACCTTCTGTATAAGTGAAAAGCAAGAAATAAATTAAATACACAGCCAAAAAGTTTAGAAAATTTAGATGGCCTCCAGACATGCAACGTTTTTGAGGGTTTATTCAGATTTACCCCATATCTTTTCAGGTTCCCACTCACTTGTCTTCAGCACAAATACCAGGAGAGAATCCTACAGAGAGAGAGAGGAGGGAGGATATATTGGGTTAAAGGGACTGGACTAGAACTCAGAAAATGTATTCCATTCTAGTCTTTGCCATGGTTCCCCATCTGTAAAACCGGGAGAATAATATCCCCTTTCTCCCACCGTTTGTGGGTTTTGACTATTTAGACTATTTAGATTTAGGTTCTTTGGGGCAGCAATTGCCTCTTACTCTGTGTTTGTACAGCACCTAACTCAATGGTGTAATTATCTGAGTTTGGATCACTAGCCACTTGTTTAATGCAAATCACAATTATTTATGGCAATCCTAGTTCCTCTCAACGATTGAAAGAGATTAATCAGTTTCAGGAAATACCAGAACTGGACAGGTAGGTGTAAGTCAGCATGAAACTAGTACAAAACCAATATACTGGTTATTCAAAAATCTTGATTTAATAATATAAATTTTAGTTTATAATATATAATATTATAAATAGAAAGATCTGTGAAGTCAAATGCTTCACAGAAATGCAAAGGCAGTATTGTGCTAGGATGTTAGAGACTCTTGAATCTCTGCTGTATGAGAGCAGAGGACGCAAACTCTAAAGATGCCAGGAAAAAACAAACAGTAATTTTAGCAAAATATGAAGGAAATGAACTACATCTTCCAAAACATCACAGAATCAGTTCCTTGCATTTGTGTCTGTGGCTTATATCACTTAAATGACCCAAACTCTATTTTGTAGCATCCTTTATATTTCCTTCTATATCATAAACTTCCAGTGAAATGGAAGCAGCTGGTATTTTCAATTCTGAGAACTGCTGTTAAGAGCTTACTCTGGGATCAGATGGCAAATCAGTCATATGTTTGGTTGGTATATTTCTGTCAGTTGAAGTTATAACTTATTCCCCTTTCATAAAAACGTCTGCCTGCTCATCCTCCCCTGTAGCGCCTTTGGAAACTAAAACAAACTAAGCTATCCAAGCTCAAGTGCAAGTTTCATCCAAGCCTGCAAAAGGAGGTGTATTTTACATTGCTGTGCCATCAGGATTCCCTGGCCACCTGGGAGCAGAGGGATTCACCCCAAAGAAGGGCAGGCCATGTTATAAATAAGGACATTTTGTAATTTTACAATGTTAATCATTTTCAAAACACTTTGATAGTCAAAACAAACTAAGCATCCTCCCATAAATGTAGGGCGGTATGGTGTTTCCCAGGAGTACCCAAGGTTGTGAGGCACTTTGCTACCATCTGCCTTTAGCATGAAGCAGTCTGGTCTTTGCCTGCTGAGGGTCAGCTCCTTGACTCACCAATCTTATAACACAACCACTGCCTTCCAGGCCTCTTTCTCTCTGTACAGGTTAGCAATAGGCACCCACCAACCCCCCAATCTTTCGAGCATCCCTCTGGAGTGTCCCGCCCGTGGTCCACTGAATGCTCGCAGAACTCTCAGATTCTCTGCTCCAAAAGGAATTGCACACACCAGTGTACCGGATTTAATTCAGATCCCATCTCTGCTTAACACACAGCACTTGGATTTCTTTACAGAGAAAGCCAGAGTATGCGTTTCTTTAACGAAGAGGAGAGATTCATGTGATAGAAAACAGAGCTATTGAAAACAAAGACAGAGCAAGATAATAATACCACTTTCAATGGTCTAATCCTTCGGTTTAAAGAAGTTTGTCTTACCCAAAGTCTCCCCAGCATTTTCAACTGAGATCTCTTTTTCATAAAGCCAACCCACTGCCAGTTCACTTCCTTGGTGAAGGATGCCAGGGTATCTTTCTAGACCCCCGGATATACCAGACCAGACCTTTGATCTTTTTCTGAAAACAGGGTCTCCCCTTGCCCTGTTGTCTACTTCTGCCCATTAATTTCCTTCTGAAGTCTCTGACTGCTGTTTATCAGCATTTGACTCAATATGCTAATATTCTTCTATTATAAGACACACAATACACAGTGGCCCGCCAGGAAGATAAGTGCCTCCCATTTCCCGTCTGGAGAAGTTTGCCTCAAGATACGGTACCTTTCTGTGACTTGCCTTTAACTACAAGGCCTAGAGATCATAATTTTCAGCATATATGCATGCCTTCTCACATATTTTCCATCCATCCATCTTACAATAGTTATGACCACCAATGCGAAGCAGGCTTTCATTAGAGAAATTAGTTGACATTCTTTGGTGAACTAGTATGTAGAGTCCAAAGCCAGGGGATCTCTGTAACCCTTATATATTCTTCTTCCTCTTGCCAGTTGTCACAAAGAGGTCCCAGGATCACAGAGTGTATTACTATCACAACACACCGTTAACACAGGTACAAGTATTACTGTCCCATTTTTAAAAAAAAGAATAGCTTAAGTAGCCAGGATAAATAATTTGCCCCAAACTACACAGGAATTCAACATGTGTGCACTGAGTTCAGACAGAGTTCCATGAGATGCTTGCAGTGAAACCTGATTCCACATATACACAACCCAAGTTTTTGGATGTAACCTGTCCTGACCCATGACAGACTTTTGCAGGCTATATAGTAGACAAGCTATACAACTCATTGATCTGCATTTGCAGATTACTCAGAAGCTCAATTGCACATGGGACTTTCTGTTCCACAATGTAATATTATACTAAAGTGGACTTCTTTAAAAACAGGGATTTTATGGTGTGAGGCCAACTGTAGTCACACCAAAAATATCTTTAGGGAGACTACTTTAAAGTTTTATATTTTTAAGGTGGAGAAGGACAAAGGGAGACTGGTTTAAAAGGAGAGTGCGTTGCAATACAAAGGGCCCAATACGGGAAAAGCATGAAATCCTTCAGGCAACACTTGCAAATTCGCTGCCGTGAGATCGATTGCTCTAGATCAACTGAGCGGTCTGTGTAGACCCGCTCAGTCAATCCAGCAATCGACGTAGGAAAACCACCCTGGTAAGTGGCGTAGTGCTGTGTCAAAGGGAACGCTGTTCCCGTAAACACAGCGCAGTGTGGACAGCGCATGGAGCAGATGCAGCGAAGTTGACAGAAGATATGCAAGTGATTTACGTCACTTGCGTATCCCCTGTCCACTGCTGCCGAGTCTGGAAGGTAAGTGTAGACCGGTCCTTAGATAAACCAGACACTACAGAAGCATAAATGATATGGAGGTTGAGTAGAGTTTAAGTGAAGGTTGAATTTTTCAGTGAAGTGGAAATTTAAAAAAAGCAGGAAAAATAAAGGTTTGGGGTTAGACCAAAATGAAAATTTTCTAAATTTTTGGTGACTCAAAAAAAAAATATTTTGGGTGGAGTGAAACTTTTTGTTTTGTTAAACTTGAAATGTGTCATTTTGGTTTTGACCATTTTAAAACGTTTTTGCATTTAAAAAATAAATCTAAAGGAAATTTTGAAACAATTTTTTTTCAATGTTAAAAACAAACATTTTATGTAGGAAATGTTAAAACAAAAGCTTTCAGGTTTTTTTAGTTTTTTTTTTTCATGATGATCAATTTGGCAAAAAAAAAAACTACATGAATTCATTTAGTGTTGCATGATCTGCATTTTTTGCCCCAGACAAAAAAAAACCTTGAATCAAATGTAAAAAACCCCCAAACCACAAAAACAAATAAACATCCTCCCGCTCTCAGAATATGTCATCACCACACCACAGGCAATAATGTAACATTTTTGAGGGATTCAAATACACTTATAGTAGACGAAGGGCCAGTAATGACTCTCCTGACAGCCATCTCACATCTGTATGCAACAGAATCAACCTGGTTGTCAGAATTCTTCGTCTAGCCGCTGGGACTCTTGATTATATTTCTAGCTTTTTCTACTGGTAAAATTTAATGTACTGCATATATTTTGTCACATCCCAAATAGATGTAAAATGCACAAATGTATGTTGTTGAGGAACAGCACATAAGTGGGAGGAAAATAGCCAGGCACTGACCTGACTTATTTATGCTATTTTTTAAAGCTATGTAACAGCACATTTTACTTTTCTTCTCATAGACAGTACTTCATCAGGAGCCATATTAGCTACTGTTTTCTGAAGACCTTTTTCAAGCTGCTTTGAAGCATCCATCATAGCATTTATGTCCTCACCTTTAGTGCCATAAGGCAAAAGTTTCACATCCAATCTCCTCTGTCATATCCAGTTTGCATGTGGGAACTGTGACGAAAAATTAGAGACTGAGGTGTCACGGATATCAAGGCTTTCATCAAGTGCCATGCTAATAAATTCTGCTGCAGTCAGATTGTTCAGTAAAGTTTGATTTTAATGTCTCCATCACTCTTAGCCACAGTAGAATCAGAGAATTGAATTTCATTCAGCTCCTTTTCCATTTCTCTGACTTTCTCACGGAAAACCCGAGAAGGCAATCAAGATTTAGCCCTTTATCGTTTTGCCTTTATCATTTGCCATCTACAACAGGTTTCATTATTTTGACAGTTTCATATTCACCCGTATAGGAAGCAAGAGTAACTTGCTTAGGCACATTGGTAACCTTGAAAAATTACTTTGTTAAAATAATCTTTCCTCCTGCAGGCTTTTGAGTGCTTGTCATTGGTTGCAAACGGCCACATGGATATTTATTTTCATTGGCACAATGTGCTTTCCTCAATATAGATCTTGGAAACGCAGCAAGAATTGCATTACAAAGCCAGCAAAACAATTCAGCCTCTCCTTTTTTGTCTCTCTCCCGCACATATAGAATCATAGACACACAAACACACACAAAATTGTGCAGAGAGTTATGCACTCACACACAGTGAATCATGCACACAGATAGCCACTCATAGGCACACACGCTCGCATGCATAGAGACCCATGTACAGAGATCCTGTGGTGAGTTGGGAAATCTGTGTATATACACAACTTATTTGCAATATCCCATGTTGATTCAGGGATGGGTGAGAGACAAGGTAGGGGAGGTAATATGTAGTATTGGACTGTAGACTGGAGAATCTACCCAACAGAGGCGTCGCGGCCCTTCCTCAGGCCCAGGCTCCGAGGAAGGTCACAGCACCTTGCTCCACGGGGAAAGTTAGTGGGTTGCAAGAGTCTTTAGCTCCCAACCCCCAGGTGGGGTGGAGCTGGCAAGGACTTTGTAGGCCCCGGGCCCTAGGCGGGCGAGGCTGGTGAAGGGTCTGTAAACACAGCACTTGGTATCCTCTTTGGCTGCAGGCCCAGAGGAGACAAGCACTCCCAGGATGGCTAGGGAAGGGGGGAGTGGGACGCAGGCCCGCCCAACTCCACTGCGTCCCAGTCCAGGGCCCTAGCAGGGGCAATGCTCTGATGTTGGTATGAGCGCAAGCTCAGCCGGACTGTAGTCGGCTGCCCCTGGGTTACTTCCTCCCAACCTGAACCCACATACCTGGAACCAAAGGTCTTCGTCAGTTGCCCCAGGGTAGACAGCTAGAGGGAGTCCCACTAATCTCTCACTGGTAGCCGGTGGCAGGTCCAGGATCTCCTCGGGGCCATCAATGGATGGCAGCACCTCCAGGTCACAGGATCCCGGTATTCAAATTGTGAAGACTTGAATTCACAACATAGGCTTGATAAGGTACTGAGAACCCTGAAAATGTGCCAGAGGAGTGGTTACAAACACTGGATGCCTCTTTGGACTAACAAGGAATCCAAGCTGTTAAAAAGAAGCACAACCTTTCATTGCTGTTTCCAAGCGGTGATTTCATCTGCTATGTCACTGTGCACTGTGAATGATGAAAGAAAAGACGCTAGAGATGAAAGAGGCCTATTCTTCATTTATTTGGATTTTTACAATCTAAAATAAAGCCTAGCACATACACTCTGTATCCTTGACAATCTTTGGGATAACAGCCCACTGGATAAGTAAATAGGCCTGTCATTTTCCCCAGAGCAAATCAAAGAACCCAACAACAGAAAAATAAAAGGAATTAATCAGTCCCTACTGCACACCCATACACAACTAGTGGGGTTCCATTACACCATTTCCCAGCTCTACCTCCAATCCCATCTCCCGGCAATCTTTAGGTAACCATTTAATTCCATCCCCTCCCAGTATCACTATAATCAGCAGCATACAATCCTCTGGGTCTCTGCACCATGCACGGAGCAGGGCAGGAGCCAGACACTTAGTTAGAAAGGCCTAAGTGTAACTAGAAGGGTGTGTAATGCAGCAGGTTTCCATTAGGGCAAGCAGTATGGTAGGTACCACAATCTATTGTGGGTATTTTTTTTTTTTTAAAGTGGAGAGGGACAAAATGAGACAGGTTTAAAGGGGGAGTGAGTTCTGAACCAGCAGAGCTCAGAAGAAGAAAAGCATGATTGCCTGCTGGCTTCAGACGGAATGGAGAAAGCATAAGCATTAGGCAGTGTGTGACAGCAGAAACCCATCAGCTCAAAGCTTTTACATATGGGTTGTTTATTGTGGTTCAGTGGCTTCCATACCAAACATACTCATTTTGCAAGTAAAAAGATGTTCAGAGCTCAGTGGGGAAATGGTCCTAAATAGGGGGCGCTGGAGACAGCTGTGTTAACTTGATGGCTAAGAGACACAGGTGTGAGCTGCGTTCCAGAGCCTGCATCATTTTGGATCAACACTACAGACTCTCTCTGTCTCACTGAATGCTGGGGAGACTCAGAGCTGGAAATGGGGCTGGCCATGAGGATCTTTGGGCTGCTTTCACTAAGGAAATTTTGAGAATTTTGGAGAGGAACTGTGGGACTGCCATTCTCCTCTGGCTCTGAGGAGCCCAGATGGCACATGTGCACTTTTGATGGCACGCTCCAGAGACTGAGAAGTCATCTCCACAAGAAGATTAGAGGTGTGCGTGAGTGTGTACACTAAGGCATCCCATGCACTACAATTTATGTAACACCAACAATGTGTAAGTGTGAAAACACCAACATAGTTACAGTATAACAGTTGCTTAAAGAGGTTTTTACAAGCATTCCAAATGCTGGGTGCAGATGTTTATCTATAAACATTATTCCTTAAGAAACTCTATGGCAATCTCTCTTGGTGTTTTAACTCTGTGTAAGGACTGAACTCTGGAATGCACTTCAGCAGAGAAGTAAGCTGAGGTGCAGGAGGGGGAATCTATTAGTTTTACAGAATTAATACCTGCAACACAAAAATTTCAGAATTGAGCTCATGTTTATATTGTTACTGTCAAATGCCTTCAAAAGTGTCAGCCTCCAATGTACTTTAAAGTGCCATGCCAAACACACTGCACCATGGACAAACGTTATAACTATCAATTAAATTGTTATTTAATATTTATATTGCAGTCATGCCTAAGGTTCACAACCCAGTTGGATTCCATTCTGCTAGGTGCTGTACAAACATATAATACATGACAGCCTCTGCCCAAAAGTAGTTGCTGTTGTTGAAATTAGGATGAAACAAATGCAGCTACTGTTCTATTGCCATAATAATACTGCATTTTTAAAGGAAAGCTTGAAATTCTTTATAATAGCGTCATGTCCAATAAACTGATTTGATAAAGTTAAAATGCAGTGCAGATGGCTTATAGTTTCGACAGCTGTACATTTACATCTGATTTAAAACATATAGCATATTCTTTTTAAAGTTTAAAAATCAAATGTTCCGAAAGCTTCTGTTTATTAATGTTTTATTCTCTCTTGTGGTTTTTCATGTCACTGGAAGGAAAAAAATAACCCTAAATTTCAAACATAAAAGCCCTTTTATAGATTCTGCTCCCCTACAATTATATTTGTTTTCAGTAATAGATGGGCCATGACTTCAGATCCATTTGGGTATGGAAGCAACCTTACAATTAGCTGCATGAAGTCATCTAATTGGACCCAAGGGTTTCATTATTCATAATATCTTCAAAATGGGAAGTAAAAAAGAACTTAGTCTGATAACATTCTACAGTGACTCCACTCAAATATATCCACACTAAAATATTTATATCTCCTCATATTTGTATTTTCTATCCTAGTGAGAAGCTATTTAATGTCCTCAGTGCAGTGATGTGGTGCAGAATAATGACACTGGAAGCTACTTTGCTGAACATATCTGTAGGGAAAAAATAAGTAGGGCCTCCTGGACTCCTTTCCCTTCCCATAGCTTCTAGCACATATGAACATTTCTCAGGCACACCCAGGAAGGAAGTAATATATACATAAAGAGATATTACCTGAGTGACAAAGCCCTGACTAATGGTGAAACATCACTCTGCCACTTCACCCATCTTACTTCAGTGAGCAGATCCAAAGCCTAGGGTGTGTTTCCATTGACTTCAGTGACCAAAAATTATTACCGAGGCCTGGAATGGTCATCGAATAGCACTTACAAACTACATTGATGGGTGCTCCATATATTCCATAGACAGATGTGATAAGAGCTATACAGAATGTGCCATTCAAACATATTGGGGTAGTGAACAGACACAGCATTTACAGGGGAGGCAAAAAAATGGTCTTATGTGAAGGCATCAATCTGGATTTAATTCCTGGCTCTCACAGACATCCTGCGTGAGAGTAAGTACTCAGTCTCTCTTTGCCTCACTTACCCATTTGTAAAACGGAGATAATGTATTTCTTTACTCCCCGTCTTGTCTGTTTAGTCTGTAAGCTCTTGGGGGTATGTTTGTACAACACTGAGCACATGAGGCCCTGAACTCAGTTTGGTTCTCGAGATGTGATTAATAAAAAGGGGGAGCTTCTGGCATGATCACTAAAGGTTGCATCTGTGTGTTCTCATTTTGCTTTCCAAAATTATTTAAGACCCCTTCTTGACATCTAAATCTCTCCTGAAGGCTTTGAAGTTGAATCAAAAAGTCAAACAAAGAGCTGGCTGAAGCCACGCAACTAGCCTCAATTTAAAGAAGAAGTAGTAATCCAATAAGTACCGGGAGATCTTAGAATCAAAACTAACCCTCTCCACCACCCCTCAAAAAAAAAAAAAGAACAAAGCTTCTGAATTTGGGCCACATACTGGAGCAGTGAAAGCGATCAAGGTGAGAGGTGAAAGCACAGAATGTATTATTAATGTCCAGTTCAGCAAGAGGATTCAATGAGCGTCATTCCAAACAAG
Source organism: Mesoclemmys tuberculata (assembly GCA_007922155.1). NCBI lineage: Eukaryota > Metazoa > Chordata > Testudines > Chelidae > Mesoclemmys > Mesoclemmys tuberculata. Next base: position 11,116,496 of record ML675627.1, on the reverse strand, counting down.
CTGGGGAAAAAATCTGGAATTGCAACTGTTCAAAAAGGGCTTGAAGCAATATCAAAGAACCACAGGTATCTGAGGCGCTCGCTTATTCACTGCTGTTTGTTTCAAACTTTACTTTCTTGTCTTTCTGGGGAAATGTGACAGAGAAGTTAATTACAGAAGAGTAATTTAATCCATGTAGGCATCTGTCATACCACTGACATGAGCCCAGAATAAGAGGAAGCACTCAGGAGCAGACCAGGAACAAGACTGCAATTTTGACTCACAATCTCCCTCCCAGTTTCTCTGCTGCTCCAGGAAGCAAATAAACTGAGCTGGACATATACTCACAGATTATATTCCCCACCACACTGAAGTAGCTACAGTGGCCAGAGCACTGAAGGAGAGACAATTTCCCACTCACTCCCAATCCTGTTCTCTCTCTTCCTGCTCTCCTGCATGAGTGGGGAAATAGTGTCTCTTCAGAGCCTGCTCGCTACCCGTAATACCGTAGCCAGCCCTTCATGTTTGAGCACTTTGTCATAGGGACCACGTCTTTTATGTCTGTTAAGTACCAGGTACATTCCTAGTGCTATGTAAATAACGAGGAGCAGTAACATAATACAAGTTGCTCAAAGGGAACAGCACTTTCTCAGGTTCTGCCTGGAATCGTCCGCAACGAAAAATAAATCCAACATCAAATGCTTCAACGTTTCAAATTACAGAATAGCTATTCATAAAAAGCTTCTGAATAGGGAAAAGAGTGGATAGAGAAGGGATGGCCAGATTTCCCAGAGTGTTATGTAGTGTGATGAATGCTAATATAAAGACAACAGAAGAATTATCATAACTGTAACCCAAGCAGAGTCAGCAGCAACATGGGGTGGGTTCAATATTGAGGGGCTCCTCTTAACAGTACAAACAGAACTGGCTTAAACTGCGATGCAGTAATCTGGGAAAACTAAACACCATCCCACAAGAAGCAATATTTTCCCTCTCTCAAGCACCGAGTCTGTGTATATCAAAGAAAACCTTTATTCAAAAGGGAAAAGGAATCCAGTATTAATGTGGGAAAACAACTGTAATTCTGAAGCAGATGACCCTGAGCAAACACTCACCCCAGATTACCTTTGCCTCAGTTTCTCACCTTGTGGTGTGAAAGTTCGACCAACCAATTTTCTTTTAACGTGCCATTCGCCTCTCCCTCTGCCACACCCCACTCACAGCTGCTGTCCTTGGTCAGTGAAGAGCCACAGTTCAGAGGTGCATTGACAGGACTTCACTTCCCATGGGGGAAGTGGCATGGGGAAGAGTGTCAAGCAATGCCTCAGCTTCTACACTGCCACTGGCTTACCATTGCCGCCATTCATTATGCCACTGCTGCTGCCACTGCGCCCTCACATACTGTGCTGCCATTGGCCACTGCTGCCTCCGCCCACTGCTGCCGTTACCCGGTGCTACCACCATCTCTGTGATGAAAGTCATGTTCTGAGTTCCACCTCTTCGCCCAGCTCTCCGTGATTTCCGCAGGCAGTGAAGTACAGGTGCTTCTACTGAAACACCATCCAGTATCACATCTGACGTTCAGAACCTAGTTATCACTAAATCCAGCTGTAGGGATCATTGAACAAAACAGGGATTCTCAAATTGCATCTAATTTGCTCTGTCTTTGAACAGAGGAGAGTCAAATGGTACCCAGGACCCATTAGACAGAGCCCACACCACCAAGTAAGAACACTTGCCCCCCACCCTTTCGACTCTGCACTGGGATTTGGCATCCCTATCCCCTGCTTGGTGAGTGAGGTTCAGTTTTGGGTGACCCCTCACTCAGGGCAAGAAAAGTTCAGTTCTGCTGCCCTTTACTCATGCAATAAGGATAACAATATTTCATTACCCGCACTCAATGCACTAGTGATTTGTTACCCAACACCAGCCAAAAGTGATCATTGTGGCAAGGCAGTTCCATCATGCTGTGCACCTAGGCAGAGTAGTCATGTCTATGCAACACAGTCTGTTCCTGAAGTCTTTTCCCTCAGCTCATCATTAGATGTCAGGCAAAGTTCATTCAGATCTGCTCAAGTAATTAATCACTTTATGGGTATTGGGATAGCGTTTCTTCCTCCATGAAGCTCAAGTTTCTCTCCCTTGTTGTGAAAGTTCTGACCCTGTCTAAGGCTATTTCTACACTTAAACCACTACAACAGCTTATGGGTTTTCCCATTGAAGAAGTAAATCTACCTAGCCAAGAATTCTTCTGTTGACCTAGAGCTATCTTCACTTCATGTTAGATTGGCTTAACTACATCACTTGGGGTGGATTTTTCTGACCCTTGAGGAACATAGCTGGGTCGACTAAACTTTTTAGTGTAGACCTCTCTGGCCACATTTCCCATTGTCCATGCCTATCTTGGCTGCTCTTTCTTTGCTTTTCCCTGTCCAAACTTTATACCATCCATCGAATCCTACATGTCAGAGGGAAGCTGACAAAATGGATGATTTTCACCTCATTTGGTGTGAAAGTCAAACAACCCCATAATTTTGATATGATGTTGACTCATAACTATATTCACTTGAGGTTGTTAAAAAAATAAATGTTAAATCTAAACTGAAGATGGAGAAAAATCCTCTTCATAGTCACACCAGTGAAACTCTGATGGAAAAGTCAAATAATCTCCTTTGAGAGCAAAATCCAGCCCTATATATCTTTAAAAGCAAAGCATTACATTTTAACTGAATCGTTGACTGTGAATTTTTGTTTTTGTGAATTTAAATTACACTCATCAGGTTTATAAAATCCATTGTAAATTCAAGGGATCCATGTACAGAAACTTCCAAATAGTATATTTTGATCTTTGCATTCCTGTCTCCCACCCAAAGTTTACTGGGACTTAATTAAGTTTTGATGGTCCATGCAAGTTGGATGGGGGTGAGTATCAATAGGGAAGCGGGAAATTAGCTGTATCCCTTCACTGTTCATCTCCAGACCTCTTATCATCTGGGTTTTGGGGTGTAGATTTTTTCTTACATAAGTTATCATTGGTTTTAGGTGTCAGGGGACTCTGTTGAAAAGGGGCCTGGGGTATCTGGCTGGAAGCATATGCTAGTTCAGGAAAACAGAGGTTGAGAGCTTTTTTCATGTTCTTATAGATTATGTCTCCTGGCAACTTCCCTTTTATCGTCTGTGTCTCACCATTTTTTTTTAAAGTGTGGGCTGTTGGGGAGGCTCAGGAGTATATAACAGTGTTAAACCTATGTTTATGTTCACTTACAGTGCCACCTGTTGGGAAAGTTGCTTTGTTCCATGCTAGATAGTAAACATTGTCTACTGACAAAAGGTTCAGTAACAGATTTCAGACGGCATTGTGTGAAGTCCTGGTGGCGAAGTAAATGGCTAAACTCCCTTTGACTTTAATGGGTCCCGGATTTCACCTATTGCATTTATGCTTTTCCCAATCTTTTCCAAATCCTAAAAATATCATTCTCTGTGAGAGGACTGGAAAGCAATGTAGGAGACCATACAATACTTTCATGATAAACTCAGAGAGCCAGATCCTTCTCTCCCCTGCCATGTGAACACTCACTAAAGCTGTGGAAATTAGGTGTAAATTTGAACACTCGTTTGGCAGCATGTTACACTCATTTTTCCAACATAAGTAATTACACAAGGGGCAAGAAAGGGGAAAAATCAGGTCTATGCTATTTCATACACATTGGAACATAGGAACTGCCACACCAGTTGAGAATAATGGTCTATTACCTGGGTTAGTAACCTGGCTTTGACACTGGCTGGTACCAGAAATTTCAGGGAAAGGTGACTAAATTTGTCCTTCAGAATTTAAACCAGTCTCTAAATTTTGGAGAACAGGAGAAGACCTATGTAGCAGGCAGATTATGTTTGCCTACTGTAGGATTTGTTCACAATCTTCTGCAGTATGTGGTGCTGCACAATGTCACTGATAGGACACTAGTCTATATGGGCCATGGTTTTAAATCCAGTACAGCAAGTTCTAATTCCCTCATAATTGGCAATGGTGCAATAACACCACAAACCCAATCCCTTTTTGGAATAAAGAATAATAAAACAAAGGTGATAATATTTAACTAATTAATTAATTAACTAATTAATCCTCATGGCACCCAGGCTTGTTACTGTAGATCAAGAAAAATTAATCACCAAGAACCGTGTGTCTTCGAGAGTGTTGCCTCTGTGTGGGGATGCTTGTTGGCTATGCCCCCTGCTGCTAGGAAGCTTCAGAAGACACACTACCTATCTGGACTTTATGAATGCCTCTTAAGAGTACTAGTCCAAGGGAGCTAGGGGGAAACAGTTTTCCCATCTCACCAGAATCTGAGATGTTGAAAATATTCTCCATGCTGAATTGGGACAAAAAGTAAAAAATCTTTGTGAACTAAAAATCAAAAAACATCTGGGGATTGGGTCATTCAAAAGCTTTTACTTGGATGGAAAACTCAGGGAATTACAGACCAGTCAGCTTAACTTCATACCCAGAAAGATAATGGAGCAAATAATTAAGCAATCAATTTGCAAACACTTGGAAGATAATAAGGTGATAAATAATAGTCAACATGGATTTGTCAAGAACAAATCATGTCAAAACTAACCTAGTAGGTTTCTTTCACAGGGTAACAAGCTTTGTGGATGGAGGGGGAAGTGGTAGATGTGGTATACCCTGACTTTAGTAAGGCTTTTGATACTGTACCACATGGTCTTCTCATAAACTAGGGAAACACAATCTAGATAGAGATACAGTAAGATGGGTGCATAACTTTTTGGAAAACCATTCCCAGAGACTAATTATCAGTAGTTCACAGTCAAGTTGAAAGGGCATATCAATTAGGGTTCTGCAGGGATCAGTTCTGGGTCCGGTTCTGTTCAATATCTTCATCAATGATTTAGAACAGTGGTTCTCAAACTTTTTAAATGCAGCCCCCCAGCATGGACTTTTGTATAACAATTGCCCACCCCCCCTGCCACTGGACCCCTCCCCCACTTTCAGAAAAAATACAGGGCAGCAGGCAGGGGAGCAGAGAGCAAGGGCTGAGGCAGCTGCAGCAGCAGCATGGGGAGCGGGGAGCATGTCCAGTAGCAGAGTGGAGGCTGCTGCTGCAGGAGGCAGCAGTGGCTGTCAGGAGCAGCCGTAGCATGGGGAGCATTCCCTGGCAGCAGCGGGAAGCTGCGGCGGCTGTGGGAGGTGGCAGCGGCTGCTGGGATCAGCCCTGGGACCAGTGGCTGCATGCCAAGGGGAGAGCCTGCCTAGCAGTGTTGGGAGGGTGGCTGCTGCTGCAGGAGGTGGGCAGTGGCGGCTGCACAAAATACAGAGTCGGACCAGCTCTGTCCCCCTATCCGCCGGCAGGACAGCCCGGGAGGTTTTAGGAATGGGGGATGCTCAGGAGGGGAGCGGTGGTGGGTGGCAGACTGCTGCAGGTGGCGAGCCGGGCACTTCTGGTAGTGGAAGGGGAGCGGGGGTGGCAGCCATTGGAAGAGCTGGGGAAAGAGCTGGTCCAGCTCCTCCCTCAGCATGGCCCCCTAATTCCACCCATGGTGCCCCCCACAATCCATCTCATACCCCCCACTTTGAGAACTGCTGATTTAGATCATGGCGTAAAGAGTACATTTGTAAAGTTTGTGGATGATACCAAGCTGAAAGGGGTGGCAAGTGCTTTGGAGGATAGGCTTAAAATTCAAAATGATCTGGACAAATTGGAGAAATGGTCTAAAGTAAATGGGATGAAATTCAATAAGGACAAATACAAAGTACTCCACTTAGGAAGGAGCAATCAATTGCACAGTTACAAAATGGGAAATGACTCCCCAGGAAAAATGTTGCACATAGGGATCTGTGGACCATAGTGGATCACAAGTTAAATATGATTCAACAGTCTAACACTATGCAAAAAAAAACACAAAAAGCATTCTGAGATGTATTAGCATAAGTGTGATAAGCAAGACATGCGATGTTATTATTCTGCTCTACTCCACACTAATTAGGCCTTGCTGGAGTATTGTGTCCTGTCTGGGTGATACATTTCTGAAAAGATGTGGACACACTGGAGAAAGTCCAGAGAAGCACAACAACAAAAAAAGTCTAGAAAACATGAGCTGTGAGGAAAAATTGGGTTTGTTTAGTCTGGAGAAGAGAAGACTGAGGGGGGATGTTACAATTTTCAAGTACATAAAAGGTTGTTACAAGGAGGATGGAGAAAACTTGTTCTCATTAATCTCTGAGTATAGGACGAGAAGCAATGAGCTCAAATTGCAGCAAGGGTGGCTTAGGTTGGACATTAGTAAAAACTTCCTAACTATCAGGGTAGTTAAACACTAGAATAAATTGCCTAGAGAAGTTGTGGGATCTCCATCATGGGAAATTTTTAAGAACAGGTTAGACAAACACTTGTCAGAGATTCTGTAGATAATGTTTGGTCCTTCCATAAGTGCAGAGGAGTGGATTAGATGACCTCTTAAGGTTCCTTCCATGTCTATGATTCTATTATTTTAATTTTGATCTTTTAAACTTTTTTTTTAAACTAAAAATAAACTTAATTTTGAAATGAATACTCTTTTTGAACTGAAAAAATATAACTTTTTCATTTAAAAAAATGTTAAAATGGGACAGTTTGACAAGTACAAATATTTTATTTGTCCAAAAATATTTGTAAATGGGAAATTTGTCAAAACCAGGCTGTGACAGATCACCAGCTCAGCTACTGTGGATCCCCCACTTTTCCTTTTTGTGGAGGGTCAGTGTGTCTGCATGGCCCCTGTGTCCAAGCATTAGCCAGCCCAGTAATACCCTTTGGAGAAAGGGTGGGGGGGACCTAGGCCCACACACTTTTCTAGGTCGTAGGCCAGGGGCCCTAATAGTAGCAGCTATTGAACTGACACCAGTGCTTCCAGCTACTTTCCCCCCACCATCCTGTCAGCTTTTCAGGTTCAGCAGGGAAGCCTCGCCCCAGCAGTCTCCTTTGCCTTGTTCTCTTGTATGTCATTAGCCATCACAATTCTCTCACCACCTCTCCTTCCTCTCACCAGCTGCCTGGCTGGAGCAGGGGTTTTTTATCAGGCCCCTAGCTGGATCTTAATTGGCCTCAGGTGCTCCTAATTAACCTCCCCTCAGTTCACAGGGAACAAGGCTTAGATCATTCTAGCACTTATATATCTCCCTTCTATCGCTCTCTGGCTGTTCTTTAGCCCTGCTGTCTCAAACAGGCCTTTGCTTAGAAAGTGTCTGGGGTTTGACAAATCTGCATTTTCTGACAAAAAAATGTTTGTCAAGAAATTCCTGACCAGCTCTAGTTCCCAGCTGCCTCAGTTCCTTTCTCTAAACCCAACAGCTCAAACCAACTTACTCCTAAGGCAGGAGAACTCTGAGAAATGCAGTGCAGTGGGTGTGTAGCATGAATATCCAGAACAAGCTTCTAGGCAAAACAGTTAGTAGTAAATAACATCTCTTTCTTCCTCAAGGTGACTTCTACATATTACTATTTCTCACTCTATCTGCCAGCTAATACATCTCTCTGTTTGCCTACAATCCATATGTTTATAGCCATTGCCACAAATAACTGGACACTTTAGGACAGATTTTTAGCTGCTGTAAGTGGGCATATTCACTGAAATGAATGGACCTGTGCCTGTTTTCAAGAAACAAGGAGATGGACCATCCCATCTTATCTGCTAATCATGGGGTGTCTCCTAACCATGTCAATGCTCAGCTGAGTTCCTTGCATCAATTTTTTTTTAAATGGCCATTGTACTGCATCCTTTTGTCCATCTTCTCCCTCTGCCTCAGAGAGCAATTGTCATTGCAACAGAGCAGCTAGTAAATAAAGCAAACAGTACAGAGCAGCAGTGACAGCTCTCTTGGGAGACTGGAAGATTAAATACAAATGTAGTTCAGCCCTGGAAAATAATTTGAAGATGTTTTCACACTGTTTCTCAGTAACCTTGGAGATGAACCGAGGGCTCCTTTTGCCCTGGCATTTTATTTTTCCTTTTTTTTTTTTAATTCCCAAGGAGAGGATTTTACAGAACACTGAAACTCTACCTTGCAGATATTATACTTACACATCTGCGGAAGTTAAGATGAACGTTGAATACATAAAGGTATCTAATAGATAGTTTGCTAGTAAGTAGCAGCAGTAGGGAATTTAAATAATGGGTTGCATTCTCACTAATGATTAGTATAGTATCAGACACTCCCACTTGGGTACTCCGTAATGTGTGTGTGGGCAGATGAGTAGAAGCAGAATGGTTTGCAGGCGTGGCCATGCATGAGAAGGAGGCAGGAGAGACCTGGATGTGGTGAAAAGCACAGGAGTGTTATGTCTACTGCTCTGGTTTTATATAGTGGTCCAAAGGTGGATGCATGTTTATCAATCGTTTAAATACAAATACATTTCCATTTGCAAGCGATACTTAAATACTGGGTAGGTAGATTAACTTTTCTAGCATTGAATCTTCTTTAATGTCTATGAAGGAAATTGCACTGGATATTCCATAATTTTCCTGGGGAAGGGCCCTCTAGCTCATCATTATATTTATTAGCTTGTCATGTTTCCATCCTGGTCAAGTCCAAATGATGGCATTGATAGAAACAGGATGGCATCAGGATGTGCTTCTCTGCAGTTTCACACACAAGACCAGATCCTCAGATGCTGTAAGTCAGCATAACTCCATTGACTGCAAGTCCAAACAATGGAGCTAGCAGTCTGCTGAGGAAGTACTCCACATTCACACACACACATTGTTTGGCTCGCTATGGTCCTGTTTCAATATTTTTTTAAACATTCTTATAGTGCAGCTTTTGCCCTTTGAATCTGAAGAAAGGAAATATTAACATAGAGAACTGGGAAGAAGTTGCCAGAGATAGATGTAAATGGAGATCTGCAGTGTATGATTCCAGGCAGCTGATACGCGTAGAGAGGCAGTGTATCAACAGCACCATCTTTAATGGCATAATATCAAGCAGCTCTCCAATTTCTCCTGCCCAAACTGTCACAGAGGCTTTATTTCAAATGCTGGTCTCACTTCTCATCGCCGAGCTAACAAGTGCTAAATTTCCCTCCTCCACAGTCATCGTCAAGTACGACGGACAGTTGAAGAATGGTCCTGTTTAGGGATATGGAATCATTTCACCTACATTTCTTCTCTTGTCCCCATTCTTTTCCTCATGGTACAGCCTGTCCATACACAGTTACTCTTACCACTGTCAGAAAGGATCTGTAGGTTTACTGCATGTGAGTATGATGATCACATCAGCTTTGTCAAGCTAGGCAGCATTAGCCTAAGTCAGTGTTTTTATAAGAGGCCTCTAAGGAAACATCTAAGTTCTAAGGTAACTGTTCTGTCTAAATCATTTCTTAACCCAGGCCTCAACATCTTGTAAGGTGGCATTCTTATGTAGTTACAGTTAGATGTGAAGAAAAGTCAACATGTGTTTGCAAAGTTAGGCTTCCAAGTTTCTATTGTGGAACCTAAAGGGCTTGCTTTTCAAAAGTGTGGTGTGTTTTTTCCATCAGCTCCCTTGACTTTAGTGGATCTGCTGGGTACCCAGCACTGATTCCTTTTTGAAGACGTTGGTCTCTGCCATTTTTTATTATGAAATATCCCAGTCTCATGCCATTTTTTGCAAAGTGGGGGTTAACTCTGGTGTCCTGGACAAATCTAATTACAGTGATGTCATTCTTCCTACCAAATTTATTTGTCAGTTTAATACTGTATACTTCCCGACTTCCTTCCAGAAAGGTGTGGAATGCTCTTATGCACAGTTGAATCCTTGCCACATTTCACTCCAGAAGTAAGAGTATTCCATGGTGGACAAATTGATTCCTAAATAGTTTGTGAAGCACTTTGAGATTATTTGAGATGAAAGAACTTATATAAAAATAAGATATGACTTTTACTGAAGGAGAGGTAAAGAAAGGAAACCTTAAGCCATGTAAATCACACAATTCCCTTGTATAATAGTCACATAAACTACTAACAAACAAACACACTATTCCTCTTCACTCACAAATAAATTCTCCACATCAGAATCACAAGGACAACAAAGGAGAGGCAGCAGTGATCAAATTGATGTGTTAATTAACTGCTCTAATTTAATGTATATGGGCAAACCAATTTAATGGCTGACCTGGAAGTTTGCAAGGTGCTATTGACATACAGAATGATTTGAAATACTGGTGGAGTTTCGCTATTTTCTTCTGAACTAAGAAATGCAGGAAGATTTTAGGTACATCTCCAAAAGGAGGATAAAAGAACTCCCTCATTCCCTGTTTTGCTAAACATGTATTTTTCCATCTGGAAAAAGTCTTCCTCAGTTTGTCAATTTCTGAAGCCTAGTAAGTTGAACGATTCAATATCCACATACATTGAGTAGTCTTGTCGTTCAATGCTATGCTCGCTATTGTCATTTCACGGAGCAACTGGGGGCAGTACATTCATAGACATGAACTCAGAAAAATACTTCTCTATTAATAAGACCTTCATGGGCTGAGTGAATTCAATATAAACACTCCTTCTGACTTCAATGGACTTTGGATCAAGCCCTTAATTCTGGAACTATTTTCACATAGAATAATACTTTGCATTTATATAGCATCTTGCCTGTGAGTATCTCAAAAGCACATTTCAAACAGTTAAGCACTGTACACTCCTATGAGGTGCTGTAGGTAAATAATGTAATGAAAATATTTGGCACTGTATCCATAGACCTCAAAGCATCTTACAAAACTTTTTTGCATTTTACAGATAAGGAAACTGAGGAACAGAAAGATGTGAACAAGGTCACTCAGTAAGTCAGTAGCAGAAAATAGAAAAGAACCCAGGGACCAGATTCTCCACTGTCTTGCACCTTGAACAGTCATTTACCTGTGGGCAAAGTGAGCGTAAAATGCCATGAAACCGGGAGGGCAAAACTAGTGAAGAAGTACATAGTAATGCACATGCAATAAAGCACATGCTTTCATTGAAGTCTCTATTTTAACTCACATGAACACTCCTGAAAAGAAAATGTTAAGATCAAAGGCTCCAAGAGCAGATTTCAGATTGTATCAATATAGTCAAACTCAAATGTCTTTGTAAGGTAATAGAAACAGTGTTTTCTTTCCTCTCATCAAGAAGCTGGCTGTGTTTCTGTCTGCAGCTCTGACAGCAATGGGCCTGATCTACATTTTTTGCATTATTCATTGAACCGAGCTTTCCCTCAGGAGCCTTTTCCAGCAAAGAAAGGGTATGATTTTGTTTTGCTTTCTGCCTTATGCTATGCACATCATAGACATGATTTTGCAGTATAACAGGCTACTGGTCACCGGTAACAGAAATAATCATTACTTGCTTTGGACTCGCAAAATATTAGAAAACAGTCATCCTCAACCTTGTTATTTATTTTTACAGTATACAAAAGGGTCTAGACATCGAGGGCCTGATCTAACTCCCATAAAAGTCTACAGAAATATTCCAATTGGTGTCACTCGGAGTTACAATGAGCCCCTATAGAATGAAGAGAAAGACATGGTCCGTGTCCAAAGAGTTTGCAATCTAATTCTGGATGTGACACAAAGAGTAGTGGTAACAATCAATAGGGCACTGATGTGGAGCTGATGCCCCTCATGTTCTTTAGAGCATATCTTTGTGATCCAAAAAAGAAAAAGAAGTGAAAATTCTATTTGATATTCGGTGTGTGTGACTAGGGCTTTCCTTTCCCTCTTTATTGCCTGTCCATGTGCTTAGCTGCCTGTTTTTCACCTATGTGGCTGATTTTTCCAAACCACATGTGCAAATCACATATGCATTTGAAGTCTTAATTTGTTTTGGCATATGTCTCAGATATTTACCCAGTTTGTGCATGTGCTTGTTTCAGTTGTGGGCACAAAAATAGGTAAGTTATGAGGATCTAATGAAAATGTGAATTTCCCAATGTCAGTTTTCAATTTGTGGCCTTCCTGTTTCCATTCAGATACTTAATTGTTAATTCAGAAGTCTCACTTTATCATCTATTTTTTTAAACCTTGACTTTTGCCCATCAGCAGCCCAGCTAGAAGTAAGAAACATAAAAACATGACACAACGAAACCTCTAACTGTCAAGATTTCTAACTCCATGTTGCATATTAGAAAGGGTCAGATGGTTTGAATGAGCGGATGAATCTACTGGGACTTCTATGAATGAAACTGCCAAATTTTTTGAAGCTAACGCCCAAGGCTAATGTTCATTAATCTATAGGTTCAAGAAACCCTTATTACACTAATTTGAAAATAATAAAGCCAGGATTTATAGCACTATCTATTTAGAATATAATTTGCTGAGCATCAAGCTTTCCCCATGAGTTTATATAGAACTGTAAATGACATGCTAATTAACCAAAAAGACTTGCTTATATGCCATAGTGTTACTTGCCTTACAGTAAATCCTGACAATTTCTTTGATTTTAAGAGATGTGGTAATGTACTGCATTTAAGTACGTCTCCATGGGCTGTGGTTTGCCACCCTTCTTTACAATGAGCAGGCAGTGTCATATTCTGTGAGCCGTCCCTCTGTAATCAGTGAGATTGCATGAGGATGAGGGTGCTATGAAATGTGAGTAACGGTGTGGGTCCATTATTCATATTTGTTAAATATCAGTGCTGTACAAAACACACAAAAGGAGGTAGCATGTTTACTGGGCACTAGTAAATCTGGGAGCTGAGACCTAGGTTCTATTATAGAGCCATTTCTGTTGTGTGATCTGAGGCAGGTCAAAGGCACAGAGAAGTGATGTGTTTCCCATCCACTTTCTATAATTAGGTTGCAAGCTCTCTACTGTGTGCTTGCACGGAGCATGGCACAGTGGGGGCCCATTTCCGTTGGAGCCTTGTGGTCCTATGGTAATACAAAAAAAAGTAATAATGGTGAATAAAAGCTACCCCGGCCATAAAGGGTGTTCAGTCTAGAAGATAATATGCAGAAGAAGCTTACATAAGGACAGCCACACTGGGTCAGACCAATGGTCTACCTAGCCTAGGATCCTGTCTCTGACAATGGCCAGTACCACGTTTCAGAGAGAATAAACCTGAATAAGAAGGAGGTCAGGGCCCATCATTTTGTTGGTGGCACTGAAAAGCTGGCAGTAGGGTATTTTATGTTATTGAACGGTAAGAGGAAGGAGATATTTAGGAAAGGAAATTTTCCTTCTCACAGTTTCTTGAGCTGCCATCTGAATATACAGTAAATGCTCAATCTACCCTGACATTTCAATGTATAGTGTGAAATGGGGAAATATATGGAGTGGTGTTAGAAAGTGAAGGGTAGTAATGTCAAGGGGACATTACAAGAGACAGCAATAAGGAAGAATGAAGAAAAATGAAACCCAATGAAAGGCTCTGAGAGACTAAAATGGATAGATTAGATTAGCTTGTTCTGATAAAAAAAAATCAATAAGAGGTTCAGATGGGAGCTTTACAAATGCTAAACAATTCACTCTAGTCATGAACTGAGAAACAGCCTGATTCACAACTGTGTCTGCATTATTTTTCTGTGGCAGTCAGAAAATAGCTCAGGCTTTCAGATAGCATCCCAACCAGTTCTGCCACAGAACTCCAGGGAACCAAATCATAGGAATAAAACCAAAACTTTGTCCAATGTGAACCGCTGTACTAGATTAAAAAGGCCAGTTTTGTAGATAAGTATTGCTGTCAGTTAACCTGTACATTAGATTATAATGGCATTAATTCTACTAGTTGTTTAAGGGGTGGATCATGCTGCATGGTAATGGGTGGGGTGTTACAAATGCAAAAAAATAAATGAAAAGAACGGTGGCTCATAGAGCCACAATTCTCTGTCAGCTCCCCCCGGTAACTTGTTTCTGTTTCCCTCACCCTCGCACTGGTTCAGTCCTACTAGCTGGTGCATTGGGTGGGCAGAGATGTGGTAACTTGCAAACTAGCCCTAAGTTTTACAGTTATGCTATTTTATTATCCAGGTTAGTTCTCGTGCTGTTGCTCAGACAATATAGAGGCCACCAAACATGTTATGCACCTCTATGATGTTCTGTCCTGAGCCAAATCTGGTGCATTTAAGGGCAGTATGCCAGATGTCTGTTGCCATCATCCAGCTGTTGTGTGTCAGATTTTCCAGGGGGTCTTCTCTATCCTGCTTTCATTGATTCAAAGTTGGATATGTTTCTTGCAGGGAAACAGGTAGGCATTCAGAGTAGCTGGGCAACCATTTGAGAAAGCAGGACCTGGTTAGATAGAAAATGGATCTTTTTATTTTACTTCAGTTCCCAGCATTTGATCTTTTTGATCATTCAGAGATGCTTCATCTGAATGGTGTCCAACCTCTTTTTAGTCTTGACAGTGAAGGGTTGTTTCAGTCCCGTACGTCAGAATAATGACCACTGAAGCATTATATAGTCTCAGCTTCATCTCTGTACTTCTCAGTGCGTACAGTTTGCAAAAGATGTTTATTAGCCAGAGGCACCGAAAAACGTTTAACCTTTTTAGCCACCAGAGATGATGTAGAATATGAGGTAAGCTAGGCTCCCTTTACCTTAGGACTTGTCTACAGAAACACTGACTGCCTGGGAAGCTGGGGTCTAAATCTACAGCACTCCAGCATGCTGACCACTAATTATCCATGTGCATCCTGTTGTTGCACACTAAATGTTCTAAGTGCACAACAGCTGAGACCACAAGACCAGTTGATGCACAGTGTACTGGAGCACCATACATTTACACTTCAGCTTGCCTGCGCAGTAAGTGTTCATATAGATATGTCCCCAGACTCCCTTTCTCCCACCTACATCCTCTCTTTGAAGATCAAATAAGTTTCAAGTGAGTCTAAATGGTATAACTTTCATTCAAAGGTGTAGAAGTTGAAGTAAAGCGTGCATGTGAGACAGATACTGGAGTTCTGCACAGTTCTGGAGTCCACATTTTAAAAAAGGTTCTTGAAAAATTGGAAAGGGTGCAGAAAAGAGCCACAGAAATGATTTGAAAGCTGGAGTGAACAATGCCATAGTGAGAGATTTCAAGAGCTCAGTTTCTTTAGCTGATCAGAAAGAAGACTGTGAAGTGACTTGGTTGCAGTGTATCCATACTTCATGGGGAGGAATTATTGGTCACTAAAGAGCTATTTAATGTAGCAGAGAAAGGCAGAACAAGAACCATTGGGTGAAAGCCAAAAGCAGACCAGTTCAAACCAATCAGAACAAATATATGACAAAAGCAGAATCAGAAGGTGTGTGTATGTGGAGATCAATGGCACACGTAAAGAGTGAGAAGTAGTCTGTGGGAGTGTAATCTCCCTGACAGAGTGCGAAGCAAAAACTGGAGCATCCTTCCTCAAACCACTATTCAAAGCTCCTATCTGTCAGGATGCATGCAGGCAACAGCTATCTCTTCTTGGCTAGCCAGGTGGCAAGTATAACTACTGCCCCGAAGGGCTATCTGTTGCTTACCTATTATTTGTTCCACTGCCTCCCCCACCCAGCCTCGTGTTTGTCTCATCCACCTTTCATGTCTTGTCTTTTAGGCGGTGTGTTCACTAGGAAAAGAAAAAGGGTGTTCTTAATTTGAGTTAGCTCTCCCACAGTCTTTAACTTGACTTGCTCATGCGTGAAAACTATAAACTGATTTACCTTCATTAGGATTTTACATCAAGTTAGCTAATTCCAGTTAAGGACACACCTGTTTTAGCCTAGTGAATACAAGGCCCTTGAGTGTTAATGACATGCATCCTGGCTGCCTTCCTGTCTCGTCCCCTATGCAGGTGGCCAAGAGTATCCCTTATGCCACCTCTACTTCAGGCCCCTTTCACAGGGTATGTTCTCAAGGGGCCACTTTCCACCACCTATAAGGCCTCTTTGTTTTGCCAGACTGGTATAAAAGGGCCATAGTGTAACAGACCCAGCTCCAAAGAATCTTGGTCTTATCTGCCCCCCACTCTATTCCTGCATTTGTCGTGTCTGTAGCAGAGCACTAAGTGAGGATTACATAGGACTCAGTCACCATGCTATCACATCTCAGAATTATATTTTTACATTTAAAGACAATTTTGTCTGCCCTGGCCTTCAGATATCTTAAAATAATGCTTCTCTGACTGAATGTTCAAGCTTCCTGTAGCCAA
The DNA here is from genome assembly GCA_007922155.1 of Mesoclemmys tuberculata. NCBI lineage: Eukaryota > Metazoa > Chordata > Testudines > Chelidae > Mesoclemmys > Mesoclemmys tuberculata. The sequence goes on along the minus strand of ML675627.1, from coordinate 11,100,399 downwards.
TTTGAAATGTCAAAGCCTGCCCACACCCTCCCAGGGGTTGTCTTGCACTCCCTCTCTGTGTGTGGAGAAATCTTGTTATAATTCAAGCAGACATCAAATTCGGATGGCTGAAAGTCCTTAACAAGCTTCAAAAGACTTTGACTGTGAAATGGTCTGGGAGAAGAAGGATGAAATGCCTGTCAAAGGTCACGATGAAATCTTGATAAGAGACATCCTATTTTTCCAACCATCTAATTAGATGATTTGTATTCAGGTCCAAAAAGTGCAGAGGCATGGTTTGTTTGAAATGCAAGGAAGACAAGAACACAGACTAATCAATATGGATATTTGTTTTCTGCAATCAATGAAAGTTGTACTTTTTAATCAGCATAACATCAATTCCTCCTTTTTTAAAGATAGGTGTAAGGAGACATCAAACGAGATGCTGTCTAAGTTGTTTTGATGTATTTTGCTTTGCTACTACCAAATGAGCAAACTACATTGGGTAAAATTAAATAAATAAATAAATAAATAGGGTAAAAAATGAGCAAAAGGGTAAAAAAAAATGCATTGGGTAAAATAAAAAAAATTATCCTAACCCTTTGTCCATTCCTTCAGTCAGAAAGCACAAATATTTCTGACATGCATCTGTAGCCAGTATATGTTATATGTCCTGTTCTGTACATAAATTCACCAAGAATATAATCAAGCAATAAAGTTCAGCTCTGTAAGTCTCTAGTTCTATACCTGGTCTGGCAACCATGGTGCATCCACATCTATTTTTTAAATACTTGATTACATTTATTGCAATTTAAAATCTGTTTGCTTTTAGCACACAGAATATTACTGTGTTATATCTGTCCCCAGATTTCATGGAATCCTCTCATCCTGATTATTTTGTGATTGCCGGGTTGCAGCTACCCATGATTCTTCTCCAATATAGTCCTGGGGTTTTGGCTTCATCATCTGATATGCCACATAGGTTCTTGAGGCTTAGAAGTAGATTTTAAATATGCTCACACATATGGAACTAATCTGTGTGTGTGAGAATGAAACCATATTGCAAATTTCCTGTACAGATTCCTGATTCCCCACAGTGTCCAAGGCTAGGTTTGGCCTGTTACATAATACTATATGGGGAACCATGGATCTGTACAGGAAACATTAAGGTCTGGCTGGAGTTTGGTTGTAGATGTGGTCAGTTATTTATGGGCCTCTTATTTTCTTTCAAATCCATTTCCAGTAGCTGAAAACATATAGCGGCTTGCTTTTTAAAGTATGCAGCGGTTACACTTAAAATCTTCCCACTATGCTACAATAAGTAATACTTGTACCACAGAATTTGCAATATCGCCTGTACTTCTGAATTTGAATCCTGCCTGCACCATAAGACATTGCTGAGAGCCTGAACACAGCTGTCCCATAGCTGTCTGGGCTGAGCTGTTCTTTGCATATCCTGTATGTTGTTGTGTTCCATACATTTTCCCTCTCTGCAGAGCTCAAGACAGATTTTTTTCAGTCAGCCCCTCTTCCTCCTCATCGTCGGAGTCCTCATCATTGTCCATGGACTGTGATCTAGCAGAGGTATTAATGCTACAGCATGACACTGTGGTGGGCTCACCACCAAGAATTGCATGCAGCAACTTGTAGATGTGAAATGTTTCTGGTGAGGAGCCAGAATGACTGTTAGCTTCCCTGGCTTTCTGATATGACTGCTGCAGCTCCTTGATATTTACGAGGCACTGCTGCACATCCCTGTCATGTCCCTTCTCCAGCATGCCCTAGGATATCTTCCCATAAACATCCAAATTCCTTTAGCTTGCTCTGAGCTGAGCAATGACGGACTCCTCGCTCCAAAACCAATGAGATCTAAGACCTCTGGTCGACTCCATGCTGGAGCGCGTTTGGGCCTTGAATTAGCCATGTGGAGTCCAGCGACAAAGCTCTCTCCATGCTGGCCGCACAAGAAATGAAAATTTTAATTTTCCCGGGGCATGAGGGGAGAGGCCATTTCCAGGTCGCGTGAGCACATAACAGCAGAGTGTGAATGTCCAGAGCGGTCACAACGGGGCATTGTGGGATACCTCCCGGAGGCCATTAATGTTGGATTACATTATACTGTCTACACTGAGGCAAAATTGATTTAGGCACTATGCCACTTGCAGAGGTGGTTTTATTATGTCGACTTTTGCTACGTTTTAAGTTGACCAAACTGACATACCAGTGTAGATGCAGGCTTTCAGAGATCGATGTAAGTGATGTTATGTCGACCTCTGTTGCGAGTGTAGACCAGGCCTAAGAGTCACTCAAGGAGAGGGAGTATGAGACAGCTGGAGCATAAATCAAGCAAGGAAGCTAGAGCTCTGGGAAGGGAAGCAGGGGATCCCAAATGTGCAACTGACTAAATAGCACTATGGTGCCTCCTGTTATGTTGTCCAGATAAAGAGAAGATTGGTTGCCTTTGCCAGCAGCACACAACAGGAAGAAACTGGGTGCCACAAATAGAGATGGGAGAAGGTGTTTGCACAAATAGTTTGTTGAAAAATGCAGTGGCAGCAAGATACAAAATTGACCTAAACTATTTGCGATTTCTTGAATATTTCCAGCTGGAAAAAAATTCTGATTTGAAATGTTTTGTTTTGAAATTTTCAGTTTAAAACATGTTGACTCTTTATTTAAAAATGATATTTCATTAGGCCGTTTAGCTAGATTAATTTATTTTTTAAATATAAAAAAAATAGTATAAAGCCCCTGAAAATGAAAAAAAAACTAACCTTTTGTTTTGGGTTGAACAAAACAATTTTTTTTCAGTCCAGCCTCCTTGCGTGCAGGCAACTGCTGATCCCAGGTGCTCAATCTGGATGCAGCACTAGGCCCATGCACGAGGAATGGCAAGAGTAGAGCAGTGCACCAGTGCAAAGTGAGTATAAAATGCTACCATTCTGATCTGATGGCAGCTCTCACCTGCAGTGGGGGGTGATCCAGATCTGGAGCTCCCAATCTCAAAACATGTTACAAATGACCCAGTTCTGTTAGCCCAAAAGCTGTAGCAGATTCATGTCATAAACCTCTATATGGCCTAGCCACAAAAAGGGGACAGATAGCCACATTGTAAGTCTGGGTCTACACTATGAGCCAGGGGTGTAATTCCCCTGCTCATGCCCACATATTTCCACTAGCTGTCATCAAGCTCATGTCAGTATAAATAGCCACAGCGGGGGCATGTCTGAGCCATGCCAAGTACAAACTCACTGAAACCTTTAGGTACGTACTTGGCACTACCCGGGCTAGTACAGCTACGCTACTATTTATACTAGCACTAACTTGAGAGCTAGTGTGAGTGTGTACACAAGCGGAAGAATCACACATGTAGCTCGTAGGGCAGATGTAGCCTAATTGTGAGCCACACACTCACTTTGCACTGGTGTAACTGACTGGATGTGATGTGGCAATAGTGCATTCAGCACTTTTCATTATACAATTGATGAGTAACACTTACTCTGCATTACGTGTGCAAATTTTGTCACCAGCTAGTTTACTTGTCTTTGGCATGGAGTACATGGATCTATCTTTATTTCAAGCAATACACTCTCTCCCCCCTGTCATCCACTTTGTCTGATACCAAAACAGCTTCTCTGCTCCGAGTGGATTGCCTCCTATCTTTACCGATATCACAATTTTCTGATTTTGTGATCATCATACGTTTAAATTGGACAGTAACACACTGTGGGGGATTTCAGTATTTAAGCTGAGAATCCATTCGATTCACTTGCTCTACAATTTTCTTTCACTTTGAGAATGTTTACGGTCTGATTCAAATCATTTCTGTGCATGCTTACTTGTGGTCATGGTCATGTTCCTGATGTAGTCATTTCACATTGTGTCACACACTTTCAAGTCTTCACATCATCAAATTAACCAACTGACTGTTTTAGCACTTTTCTTCTCCTCCTTAACACATTATTTATCGCCCTAAAGGTTGTTGGTATCTGTAGTCACCCTGACCCAAACTTCTTTTCAACTTTCATCACAGAATCATAGAAATGTAGGGCTCAAAGGAACGTTGAAAGGTCATCAGGTCCAGCTCCCCTGTGCTGATACAAGGACAACTAAACTTAGACCATCCCTGACAGTTCAGTCTATTTTAAAAAAACTTCCAGTGATGGGTATTCCATGACCTCCCTTGTATCTACCCTTAGAAAGTTTTCTTTCTAACCGAACTCTCCCTTGCTGAAGATTAAGCCATTACTCTTTGTACCTTCAGTGAACATGGAGAACAATTAATCACCATCTGCTTTATAACTGTCCTTCACATATTTGAAGACTGTTATCAGGTCCCACCCTGTTAGCCTTCTTTTCTCAAGGCTAAAAATGTCCAGGTTTTAACCTTTCCTCATAGGTCAGGTTTTCTACAACATTTATCATTTATATTGCTTTCCTTTGGACTCTTTTCAATTTATCCACATCTTTTCTAAAGTGTAATGCTCAGAATGGGACACAATACTCCAGCTGAGGCCTCACCAGTGCTGAGTCGGATGTGACAATTCCCTCTCATGTCTTCTATGTAACTGTCCTATTAATGAACCCCAGAACATTAGCCTTTTTTGCCATTGCATCAACATGTTGACTCCTCTTCAATTTGTGATCCACTATAACCCCAACATCTTTTTATATGTACTACCACATAGCCAGTTATTCCCATTTTGCAGTTGGACATTTGATATTTCCTTCCTGAGTGTAGTACTTTGCACTGGTCCTCACTGAATTTCATTTGGTTGATTGACAAATTCTCTAATTTCTAAAGATCATTTTGAATTCTAATCTTGTTCTCCAAAGTGCTTTCACCCCTTCCCAGTTTAGTGTCATCCACAAATTTTGTACATACATACTCCACTCCATTTATCCTAGTTATTAATGAAAATATTGAATAGAACCAGATCCTTGACTGACTGCAGGACTCTACTAGATATACCCTCCCAGTTTGACAGTGAATCATTGATAACTATTCTTTGAGCATAGGTGATGGAACTAAGAGTGCTGGGTGTGTTGGCACACCCCCTGCCTTGAAGTTGTTTCCATCATATACAGGGCTTACAATTCGGGTCAATGGAACTCAACACCCCACTATAAAAATTATTCCAACAACGCTGCTTTTAAGTACTATCTTTCAACCAGCTGTGCATCCACCTTATAGTCATTTCACATAGAACACATTTCCTAGTTGGCTTATAAAGAATGTCACGTGGGACTGTGTCAAAAACTTTACTAAAAACCAAGATAAATATTTGGTCCTTCTTATCCACTAGGCCAGTAACTCTGTCAAAGAAGGAAACTGGTTTTGCATGGTTTGGTCTTGATACATTCATGCTGGCTATTCCTTATAAACCTATTTTCTTCTAAGTGCTTAAAAACTGATTGTTTAATATTTTTTCCAGTATGTTTCCAGATATCAAAATTAAACTGACTGGTCTATAATTCCCTTTGTCCTCTTTATTCCTCTTTTTAAAGATAAGTAAAGTGTTTGCCCTTCTTCATTCCTCTGGGACCTCACTGGTCCTCCCTAATTTCTCAAAGATAATTGCTAGTGGTTCCAATCTTGCTTCAACTAGCTCCTTATCTATTCTAGGATGAATTTGAACAGGTCCTCCCAATTTTAATATATCTAACTTATCTAAAAATTTTAACCTGTTCTTTCCCTATTTTTGCTTGTGTTCCTTCCTTTTTGTTATTAATGTTAATTATGTGGAGTGTCTGGTCACTGTTAACCTTTTTAGGGAAGACTCACACAAATTAGCATTAAACACTTCTGCCTTCTTGATATCATCAGTTATTCACTCCTTCCTTGCTAACACTTCATCTCTCTCTGGCTCCTAATGTATTGAAAAAACATCTTCTTATTACCTTTTATGTCACTTGCTGGATGTAACTCATTTTGTGCCTTAGCATTTCTGATTTGGTCTATGCATACTTGTGCTGTTCTTTTGTACTCCTTATCAATTTGCCCATGTGTTCACATTTTGTAGGATTCCTTTATGATTTTCAGGTCATTAAAGAGCTCCTGATGGAGCAAAATTGGCCTATTACAATTCTTCACATCTTTCCTTTTCATCAGAATAGTTTGCAGTTGAGCCTTTAATATTGCTCTCCAGAAGTCCTTTTTTCCTTAGATTTAATTCCCATGGGACCATACCTACCATTTCTCTGAATTTGTTAAAGTCTGCTTTTTTCAAGTCCAGTGTCCTTATTCAGCTGTTCTCATGCCTAAGTTTCCTTAGGGTCATGATATTGATCATTTCATGATCACTTTCAGCCAAATTGCCTTCCACCTTCAGATTCAGAACCAGTTCCCACCTGTTGGTCAGAATCAAGTCTCAAATGGCTGTTTCCCTTGGTTACTTTTTCCACTTTTTTGAGACAAAAAATTGTTCCCAATACAGTCCAAGAATTTACTGAAAATTTTGCCGTATTACTTTTTCAACAGATGTCTGAGTATTAACATTCCCCACTGCTACCAGGTCTTGGGTTTGGGATATTTCTGTTGTTTGTTCTAGAAATGCCTCCTCCTCTACTTCCTCGTCCTGATTTGCTGGTGTGACATGTGCCCGAGAGGCCAAATACATTTTCTGGCTGCATCCATGGGGAGAGCCAGGCTTAACCGAACATGCAGTTCAGCTCGGCAGGAACATGCTGGTTAGCATAAAGCCAGGAATTTGACAGCAAAAGGAGGCTGCAGGGGGAGAGTCTGCAGTCAATCTCTGGGAACAGAGACATGGGAAGGAGGCAACCCAGAGGAAGAATCAGCCCTGGGATTCTAGCCCTGGAAGAAGGGGCGCTCCTCTCAGGAGAGCTGGGGGAAAGAAAACCTGAGAAGGCAGGATAAAAAGAAGCCCAGGGAAACAGCAGCAAGAAGTGGGACTGTATAGTTCTGAGCTGCTGGTTATAAGGACCCTGGTCTGGAACCCAGTGGAGAAGGAGGGCCTGGGTTCCCCAAAAGGTCACTGAGAAGTGGTGCAGAAGTTGGAGGTACCACCCTGACAGCTGGTCCAGCATGACTTTGATACCTTGGAAGGGAGGACAATATAGTGACCTTGTCAGAGGGCTGAGTCATGAAGAGGGATCACTGGGAATTGTGACAAGAAAGACCAGCACTGTAAAGGTGTGTAGCAGAAGGGGGTGCCAGACTGGATAAAAGCTGATCCCCCGATGCCACAAGAAGCTGCCACCTGTGGGGAGTGTACTACTTCATGGGTGGTCTACAGTAGGCCCCTACCACAACATCACCCCTATTCTTTTTCCCCTTTTATCTTCACCCAGAGACAATCAACTGGTCTACTTTTAACCTCCTCATGAACCTCAGAACAAGTGTATATATATATCCTTGATATATAATGCAAAGCCTTCTTCCTCTTTTCCTTGCCCATCCTTTCTGAAGAAGGTACACTCCTCTCTAGAAATATTCCAGTCACGGGATTTATCCCGTCAAGTCTGTAATGCCAATTTAGCCATAATTTAGTTTATGTAGTAATATTCCAGTTCTTCCTGTTTATTCCCCATAATATTTGCATTTGCATATAGACATTTAAGGTGTTGAGCAGATTCTCCCACTGATTTACCCCATGTTACTCCTGTAACCCTACTGTAATTCTCCATGCCTACCCCCCAACAGCTGGCGCACTGTTAAAGCTGCCTTTTTTATGCTTGCCTGTGGGCTTTTGTCATCCTCCCCCTTTTAACCTAATTTAAAGCCCTCTTCACTAGGTTGGCAAGTCAGTGTGTGTAGATGCTCTTCCTTCCCTTCTTACTCAGATGGACCACATCTCTTTTCAGTAGTCCTCCTTCCCAGACCAGCAACCCATAGTCAAGCAATCCAAAGCCCTCTCATTGACACCATCTGCACAGCCATGCATTAATCCCCTGGATGCATGTGTCCCTGCCTGGGTTCTTACCGTCAGCTGGGAAGATGGACTAGAATGCAACGTGAGCTTCTGACTCCTTCACCCTTGCTCCTGGAGCCTGGTAGTTGTTGCTGATCAGGGTCAGACACAGAGGCATCATTAGTGCCCACATGGATAAGTAGCCTGGGGAAATGGTCAGAGAGATGAATGAGCCAAGGAAACCTTTTTATAATATCTCAGATGTGCACATGAGGCAGGTAGCACATCATGTCAGATCAGGAGAGGTATGCCTCCATCCCATCCTAAAGAAGTCTCCAGCCACCAGCACCTTTCGCCTCCTCTTGGGTGATGTGTCCCAGCCTTGGGGTCAGGTGGCTCCTCCCCCTTAGCCACTGGAGTCTGTTCCTCCCCTCCTGTGGCCAGTACAGCATTCTGGTTCTTGACGGGCTTGGAGAGGGGACCTAGGTGAGGGGTGGAGGACTCTTTACTGCCTAAGGTGGCCAGCAGCTTGTCTTCTCCCCGTGGAGCAGCCAGTTCCCCTTTCTCCTCCAGTGCTGCTATAATCATCTGTAGTTGGCTAGCATCCACCATCTCAGGTATTTCCACATTTATCCTGTTGATGTAGTCGTCATGCTTCCTGTCACTACACAGATGATCCTCCTGCAGCTTTCTTACCAGTTTCCTGAGGGACTCCAACAACCGGAACCTCTAACACCAGGTATTTCCCTCTGCCTGGCTTTCATCTGTGAGCACAAGTAGGCCATATTCCCAGCAAGTTATGACCCCGTCCTGGGTCAGGATGCCTCCAGGGTCAGGATGACTATCTGGCAGGGCCACCCATAGGTAGAAGCAGAGGAAGAGCTAGCAGTGGCCTTGGTAAAACGGTGTTTTCCTCCTACTGTGGGTTATTCCATGTGGAGTACCTGAAAGTTAAGAAAAAGAAATGAGAAAAACAAACAAAATCTACCTCCCTGCCTCATCCAACTTCCATTCCATTGAGGAAGCAGGTCATAAATACAGACTCTTTTGTTAATACTGTTAATTATGTTACCTGTGTGGGGAAAAAACGGCATCAGCCTGAACTATTAGATCTCTTAATGTGGCACTCAAGTCCCATGATTGGTTCATTAGGATGAAAGTGGATGAAATTAGAGATACATTACCAGTGTGATAAGATCAACTAGTTAATTACAGGCAGGCCCTTGGAGATTGCTTACTTTTGTGCTCTAATTACTTCAGCTGAAGACAATCCTCCTCTTCCTACCTTGCAAGTCTATTAATAATGTGCTACACATGGCAAGTTTGTCTTTTAAGATGTGACAGTAAGTAAATGAGAGGATTCCATGCACTCTCAGCAATAACGCTGATCATATCCAAAGCCAAAACTAATTGCTCACCTCTTTTCTCTCCTCCCAATTTATATTTGCACAGAGGAAACTTTATTATTCTTGTACAATTAGAATCAGCTTGCCTCTTCAATAACACTTAATGTAATATGGTCACCTAACCTAGTGTTGTGGACTAGATCTTTTGCTATATTAAGTTAAAGATCACCAACCATATATTCATTCAGTCCATTACAAACATTACCATAACCTTACTCCAGCTCTTCTGAAGATGGAATTTATCACACAATGTGTTTAGTTAAAAATAAAGCAAAATATTTTAATTTTAGACAAACACATATTCTTAACTCCTTATAAGGCACCGTTTTCAGTCACATCTTCCCAGCTGTCATTTTATCAGATCTCATAAATTAACTAAAACGGGCCCAAGGGTCAGAATGGGGAAGAAAGAGTGGTACACTATTCCCATGATCTGAAAGTCTACTCAGGGACTACAGTGTCCAGGATTTATGCTAAAGGAGCCATGGGAATAGCTGAGTGTTGAACACTTTGGGAAATCTGGGATAAAACCCTCTCCTCAGTGAAATCAATGTGGAGGTTCTGAATGGAAAGATTCCTTTGGAAATGAACGGAGACAGGATTTCACCTACTGTCTTTAGATTGCAAGTATGTGCTTTGCTACTTATGTATGGAACCTTAACAATACTTTTCCATCTGACTAATTGAATCAATAGCCAAGCATGTTGAGAAGGCTCACAAGGTATCTGAAGATGCTGACCTTTGGTGCAATGTAAATTCAAGGCCCTAGATGATTTGTGGTCATTAAGGAATTTATGGCACTTTTAAGCAGAGATGGGGCATTTGCACTGATATTCTAGCCAATTTCTAATTTGGAACATGTCTGACTTAACAGATTTCCCATACAGTTTTACATGGAAGTGGTATTCTTCTTGTGTAAAGTAAAGTAAAATGACCACATATGAAGAAATGAAGGTTCCCTTTAAACAGATAGTATGGGATGATGACAGTGCTGAGGGAACTTTGGCAAGGATGACAAATAATTTACTGAACTCAAATCCTGATAAATGGTGAATGCTTGTTCTCTTTGACTAAAACACAGCTTTAATATAAATGAGTCATGACATTTTACTGCATTAAGAGAAACATTTCATGGCTACAAGTTTTATTTGTATCAAGCAGATGCTCTATGACATATAGAGGTTTCTGCTTTATAAACTCTAACCCTCTTTTTGGTTATGTTCCTCAGCCAACTAAATCAGATTAGTTTTGGTAATAATGATAAATTGTAATTCTCAATAAAAAACAGCATCTAAATATTGAATTTTAAAATAATATGAATACCCAATGTGAAACACTAAATCTACAAACAAACCCTAAATTCCAGAAAGTCAGGATCTTTACTGGTAAGATTCAAATATCAGACTTCATTTTACCTCCCTATCATTTGCCAGACAATACTGAAGAGAAAAGATGGAAGGGATGGAATTCAAGATAAGGAGATATTTTTCATCTCCTAGACTTATAGATTTTAAGGGACTATCATGATCATCCAGTCTGGCCTCCTGTACATCACAGGCCACCCACACCTGTAATAGACTTATATTCTCTGCCTGAATTACTGAAGTCCTATAATTAGGAATTAAAGACTTCAAGTTACAGAGAGCCCACCCTTTACTCTAGTTCAAATCAGCAAGTGACCCATGGCCCACACTGCAGGGGAAGGCAGAAAACTGTAATGGTCTCTGCCAATTTGATCTGGGAAAAAATTCCTTCCCAATCCCAAATATGGTGGTCAGGAAGACTCTGAGCATGTTGGCAAGCTCCACCACAACTAGGAAAGAATTCACAGTACTAACTCAGAGCCCTCCCTAATGTCCCATCTCTCTCCATTGGAGATATTTGCTATTAGCAGTCACAGCAAAGCCACATGCCATTGTAGGCAACCTCATCATACTATGCCTCCATAAATTTAGTTTTTAAATGAGTTAGGTTTTTTGCCCCCACTGCTCTAATCGAATGAAATAGACTGTCATGTAAATGATATCAAGCAGTGCAAAGCTTATGAAGTTTCATCCAGCCAGCTGGCTGCTCCCTACCCATGGTATTTATATGGCCCTCATTAGTCTAGTATCTAAGCACCTGGAATTCTGTAATGCATTTATCCTTACAACACCACACAGAGATAGCGAAATGCTATTTGACAAGAGAGCTCTTGACAAGGTCACCCACCAAAGGCTCTTAAGCAAAGTAAGCAGTTTTGAGATAAAAGAGAAGGGCCTCTCATTGGATCAGTAGCTGGTTGAAAGATAGGAAACAAAGAATGTGACTAAATGGTCAATTTTCACTATGGAGAGGGGTAAATAGCAGGGTTCCTCAAGGATCTGTACTGGAACCAGTGTTGTTCAACATATTCAAAAATGATCTTAAAAAAGGAATAAACTGTGAGGTGGCAAAATTTGCAGACCATACAAAATCACTCAAGACAGTTAAATCCAAAGCTGACAGAAGAGTAACAGAGGGATCTTACAAAACTGGTGACAGCAACAAAATGGCAGATTTCAGAGAGGTAGCTGAGTTAGTCTGTTTTCAGCAACACAATGAGAGTTCTGTGGCACCTTAAAGACTAACACATTTATTTGGGCATAAGCTTTTGTGGGCAGAACCCACTTTGTCAGATGCATGAAGTGGAAATTTCAGTTAGGTAGGTATATATATATACACCTGCAAGGACGGGTGAGTTACATCACAGTGAGAAGGGCAAGTGTTAATGAGGTAATTCAATCCGAGTGGATGAGTCCCATTCACAACAGCTGATGCAAAGCAGTGAATGCCAAAAGAGGGCACATTATTATTGTAGTGGGCTAGCCACCCCTAGTTTCTATTCTGACCTAGTCTGTTAGTGTCATGTTTGCATATGAGTTCCAGCTCTGTAGTTTCATGTTGAAGTTTATTTTTGAAGTGTTTTTGTTGAAGTATGGCAACTTTCAAGTCTGTTACTGAAGAGATTGATGGAGATTCAAGTGCTCGCCTACTGGTTTTTGACTGTTACCATTTTTGAAGGCTGATTTGTGTCCATTTATTCTTTTGCATAGAGACAGTCCAGTTTGGCCAATGTACAAGGCAGAGGCACTTGCTGGCACATGATGGCATGTATCACATTAGTAGATTTTCAGGTGAACAAACTCCTGATGGTATGGCTGATGTGGTTAGGACCTATGATGGTGTCACTTCAGTAGATATGCATGCAGAATTGGCAATGCGGTTTGTTGCAAGGATACATTCCTGGGTTAATGTTTCTGTTGTATGGTGTGCAGTTGCTGGTGCGTATTTCCTTCAGATAGCTGGGCTGTCTTTAAGCTAGGACTGGCCTGCGTCTCAAGGTTTGTGAGAGTCAGGGATTGTCTTCCAGGGTAGGTTGTAGATCCTTGATGATGTACTGGAGAGGTTTTAGCTGGGGCCTGGAAGTGATGGCCAGTGGCGTTCTGTTGTTTTCCTTGTTGGGTCTGTCCTTTAGTAGGTGACTTCTGGGTACCCAACTGTCTCTATCAATCCATTTCTTCACTTCCCTCGGTGGATACTGTAGTTTTAAGAATGCTTCATAGAGATCCTGTGTTTGTCTCTGTCTAAGGGATTGGAGCAAATGCAATTGTATCTTAGGGCTTGGCTGTAGACAATGGATTGTGTGATGTTTCCTGTGTGGAAGTTTGTAGGTATGTATAGCGGTCAGTGGGTTTTCAGTATAAGGTGGTGCTTATGTGGCCATCACTTATTTGCATTGTAGTGTCCAGGAAGTGGATTCCTTGTGTGGATTGGTCCAGACTAAGGTTGATGGTGGGGTGAAAATTGTTCAAATCCCATTGGAATTCTTTGAGGGACTCTTTTCTGTGGGTCCAGATGATGAAAATGTCGTCAATGTAGCATAGATATAGAAGGGGCACTTTGGGACAAGAGTTGAGGAGCCATTGTTCTAAGTCAACCATGAAAATGTTGTTGGCATACTGTGAGGCCATGCAGGTACCCATAACCCTGTTGCTGACTTGAAGGAAGAAATCATCTCCAAATGTGAAATGTTTGTGGGTGAGCACAAAGTCACAAAATTCAGTTATCAGGTGTGTCATGGCATTATCGGAGATACGGTTCCTGATGGCTAGTAGTCCATCTTTGTGTGGAATGTTGGTATAGAGAGCTTCTACATCCATAGTGGCCAGGATGGTGTTTTCTGGAAGATCACCAATGGATTGCATTTTTTTCAAGAAGCCAATGGTATCCCAAAGAAATCTAGGAGTATTGGTGGCATAAGGTCTGAGGAGAGTCCACATAGCCTGATAACCCTGCTGTAAGAGTGCCAATGCCCAAGTTGATGGGGTGTTCAAGATTCCTGGATTTGTGGAATTTGGGTAGCAGATAGAATATCCCTGGTCGGAGCTCTACGGGTGCATCTGTGTAGATTTTTTCCTGTGTTTCTTCAGGGAGTTTCATAAGCACATGGTGTAGTTTCTTTTGGTATTCCTCAGGGGGAACAGAGGACAGTGGTCTGTAGAATGTGGTGTTGGAGAGTTGCCTAGCAGCTTCTTGTTTGTAATCTGACCTGTTTATGATGACTATCTCACCTGTTTTGTCAGCCTCTTTGATTATAATGCCAGAGTTGTTTTTGAGGCTGTGGATGGTGTTGCGTTCTGCACGACTGAGGTTGTAGGGCAAGTGATGTTGCTTGTCTACAATTTCAGCTTGTGCATGTTGGCGGAAGCATTCTATGTAAAAGTCTAGTCTTTGGTTTTGACCATCAGGAGGAATCCATGCAGAGTTCTTCTTGCAGCATTGGTAGGAAGGTATCTGAGGGTTAGTGTGCTATTCAGTGGTGTGGTGGAAATATTCCTCGAGTTGGAGATGGTGAAAGTAGGCTTCCAGGTCACCGCAGAATTGTATGAGCGCCTGGGGGTTGTGGGGCAGAAAGAGAGTCCCCGGATTGAACAGACTCTTCTGTTGGGTTCAGTGTGTAGCTGGATAGATTTACAATATTGTTGGATGAGTTAAGGGTATCACTGTTGTGGTCCCTTGTGGCATGTAGAAGTTTAGATAATTTTGTGTCCTTTCTCCTCTGTAGAGAAGCAAAGTGAGTGTTGTAAATGACCTCTCTTGTCTTAGTAAAGCTCAGCCATGTGGAAGTTTGTGTGGAGGTTTGTTTTTTTATAAGAGTCTCCAGTATTGAGAGATCTTTCTTGATTTTCTTCTGTTTGCTGTACAGGATTCTGATCAGGTGATTTCATAGTTTTTTTGAGAGTGTGTGACATAATCCCTCATTATAGTCTATGTAGTATGTCAGTCGTAATGAATTTTTCACCTTCAGTCCATTTGGTATGATGTCCATTTGTTGGCACCTTGAAAGGAAGATGATGTCTGTTTGTATCTGAACAAGTTTTTTCATAAGCTGGTAGATTTGTCAGATGAAATTCATTGTTGATAAATGCAAAGTAATGCTCATTGCAAAACATAATCCCAACTATACATAAAAAAATTAGCACATGATTTATGAGGAGAGGCTGAGGGAACTAGGCTTGTTTAGTCTGCAGAAAAGAAAAATAAGGGGAGATTTGATAGCAGTATTTAACTACCTGAAAGGAGGTTCCAGGAAGGATGTAGCTAGGCTGTTCTAAGTGGTAGTAGATGACAGAACTAGGAACAATGGTCTCAAATTGAAGTGGGGGAGGTCTAGGTTGGATATTAGGACAATCTTTTTCACTAGGAGGGTGGTGAAACACTGAAATGGGTTACCTAAGGAGGTGGTGGAATCTTCATCCTTAGAGATTTTGAAGGTGCAACTTGACAAAGTGCTGGCTGGGATGATTTAGTTGGGTTTGGTTCTGTTTGAGCAGGGGATTGGCCTAGATGGCCTCATGAGGTCCCTTTCAACTCTAATCTTTTATGATTCTATGAACATGATGGGTTCTAAATTAGCTGTTACCACTCAAGAAAGAGTTCTTTGGGTCATCATGGATACTTCTGAAAACAACTTCTCAATGTTCAGCAGCAGTCAAATAAGCTAACATAAAGTTAGGAACCATTAGGAAAGGGGTACATAATGACAGAAAATATCAGAATGCCACTATATAAATCCACTGTACACCCATACCTGGAATAATGTGTGCACTACTGGTCCCAGATCTCAAAAGAGATTTATTAGAATTGGAAAAGGTAAATAGAAGGACAACAGAAATAATTAGTGGTATGAAACAGCTTCCATATTAAGAGAAATTAAAAAGAGTGGGACTGTTCAGTTTAGAAAAGAGACAATTAAGGGGTGATATGATAGAGATCTATAAAATCATGAAAAGTGTGGAAAAAGTGACTAGGGAAGTGTTATTTACCCTTTCCCATAGCACAAGAACCAGAGGTCACCCAATGAAATTAATAGACAGGAGGTTTAAAACAAACACAAGGAGGTACTAGTTCCCACAACGCACAACCTGTAAAACAAATTGCCAGGATATGTCGTGAAGGCCAAAAACTGGGTCCAAAAAAGAATCAGGTAAATTCATGGAGGACAGGTCCATCAATGGCTATTAGCCAAGATGGTCAGGGACACAAAAAGGGATAATAGCACTGGGTTAAGGATGGGAAAACAAATTTCAGAGAAACTAAGTTACTTGTTTTAAGTCTTCTGAGAAGTTTGTGGCAGAGCACGGAATTGAACCCAGGTCATCTAAAGCCTAGGTATATGATCCAATCACTGTACTATCTTTCCTCTGTTTGCTGCCCCAGATGAGAACTAAGTTGAGACATAAAGGGTCCTTATTTTTCAAGATCTTAAATGACTAGTGATTTAGGGTAGTGTTTCTCAACCTTTCCAGACTACTGCACCACTTACAAAATCAGACATAAAGATACACAAGTATCACAATTCAATATTATTGAAAAACTGCTTACTTTCTCATTTTTACAATATAATTATAAAATAAATTGATTGGAATATAAATACTGTGCTGACATTTCAATGTATAGTATATAGATCAGTATAAACAAGTCACTGTTTGTATGAAATGTTAGTTTGTGCTGATTTCGCTAGTGCTTTTTATGTAGCCTGTTGTAAAAGTAGGCAAATATCTAGATGAATTGGTGTACCCCCTGGAAGATCACTGTTCAGCAGTATGAGTACCCATGGTGGAGAACCACTGATTTGTTGTGCTAGATTTGAGGGGACCTGATTTTCAAAAGTGCTGAGCGCTCTCCTTTTGGAAATCAGGGCCATTTAAGACAATTCAGGTTGGGCATCCAAAAATCACTAGGACTGAGGACAGAGTGAAAGCACAGTCCATCTGGGGGATTATTTTCTAAAGGCTGCTCATTTTAAAGTCCAGATTGTAATATCTATTCAATAGAGCTACTTTTTCCTACCAGTGCATGTTTTCAAGATCTTTCTCCTCTTAAGCTGTGATTTATAGGCAAAATAACCTGAGCCACCCATCAGTCCTTCACACTAGAGTCATAACTCTTTGTTAGGAAGCTGTCAGGGTGGATTTAGGGTAGATCCTTAGGTCCCAGCCCCTGTGCTGGAAAAAGTCCCCATATTTCTCAGCAGGAGGTTCGTAGCCAAAGGGTGATGGCCAGGTGCTTAATGCTGCTGCAGTGTGGAAGACCCGGATTGAGGCAGTGATAGCCTTCACATCTGAGCATGTTTTCAAAGATGGGTATAGTCCATCACAGTTGCAATACACTTCGGGTATGCCTCGATTTGGAGCTGGGTGCATAGTTCCCAGCTTGAGGAGAGATAGTGCCCTAGCACTCACTGAGCTAGTGCCCTCATAGTACTGTAGCCATGGTAGCATGGACAGCGGCGAGTGGTTAGCTGTCCTGAGTTCAAACCTGCCCGGACCCTATGGATACATACTTGGGCAGCTAGCCCAAGCCTCTGCCTGTGCTACCAGAGATACACTAATATATTTAGCATGATAGCTTGATGAGAGCTAGTACAAGTATGTCTAGTTGAGCTGGGAGTCATATTCCCCAGCTCCAAGTGGAGGCATAACCTCTGTGTCCCTATTAGAGCTGTGTTAAAATTTCTGACATCTTTTTTTGATGAAAAATTCAAACTTGGCAACCCCAGAACATTTTGTGAATTCATGCTGATTACACCAAAGTGTTTCAGTCGAACAAAAATAATCCAATAATCCCAAAACACTGTGTTTCAGCATTTTCAAAATGAAATGTTTTGATTTTTCCATTAGAAATGACTTTGTTTCAAAATTGGAGAGACAAGGTGGGTGAAATAATGTCTTTTATTGGACTGTTTTATGTTAGTGAGAGAGACAAGCTTTTGAGCAACACAGAGGCACTTTGTATTTTGCTGTGGTGCTGGGAGTAGCTTTCCCAAACCAGAAGAACAGCTCTGTGTAGCTCAAAAGCTTTTCTCTCTCATCAACAGAAGTTGGTTCAATAAAAGATATTGCCTCACACACCTTGTCTCTCTAATATCCTGGGACCGACATGACTGTAATACTTTGTTTCAAAATGTCCTTTAACTTTACTTTAAAAAATATAAATAATGTTAGCTGCTTGGGATAAAACAAAATGTTTTGGGTCAAACAAAATGATCCATTTAACCCAAACTGTTTTTGTTCTTCAAATATTAAGTACTGAAAAATTTGAAAAGAGTTGGTTTTGGCTCAACCCAAAATGATTTTATTTTTTCTGAATTTCCAGCAAACTAAAAAAATCCATTATTTGTCCCTTGAGATATTTAAATCAAGATTGGATGTTTTTCAAAAAGATCTGCTCCAGGAATTTTTGAGGGGAAGTCTTATAGCCTGTGCTATACAGGCGATTAGACAAGATGGTCACAATAGTACCTTTTGGTCTTGGAATCTATTAATCTATAAATATGGTTTCTAACTATATTACTACTGAACTATTGTTATTACTGTAATGTTTACAAGCCCTAGTCAAGGACCACATCCCCATTGTACCAGGTATTAGATGAACACAGACAAAAAGATTGTCCCCCACCCAAAGAGTTTACCATTTAAGGGCTTTCCTACACAGGGATACTCAGGAACATTAATTCAAATTAACTTCAGATCTGAATTTAAAGTGGCTTTATTACACAATATTAAACCCTTGTGTGGGCTCTTCCATTCAGAATTGAAGTGGTCTCAATTCAGTTTAGCTTACTTCACTTCCAAAGGAATTTAATGCAGTTTAACTAATTCACTTCAAATTCATAACTTCAGTTAATTTGGATTAATTTTCCTTAGTGTCCCCGTGTAGACAAGCCAGAAATAAAACACTATCATAGCCTAGGGCTATGATGGACATAGGAGTTCAATGGTATCTGAGCCCCTAATTTCCTTAGTTTCCTTTTAAAATTCCAGTCTATTTTGGTTGATCTTCCAGGACACATAGTGTGGCTTTTATAATCCATAAAAGAATGAGTTCAAGAGTTCTGAGTGGGTTGAGAATTCTATTTGTAGTAGATTGGTTGATGGGAGTGAAATGTTTAGGGGGGATTTCAGAAGAGTTTTGTGGACTGAATTAATAGAATGTGTGTGTTTATTTATACATTTGTTTTTAATTTCTACTTCTTCTGTAATGGAAAAGTGCCAATCCCAAGTTCCAGGCACCCCATGTTCACAGTACCCTTACAACAGCAAAAATGTGAGTACAAAAATATTGACTGTAAACCTTCCAAGAAGCTTGCCCTCCCAAATGCCTCACTTAACTGGCTTCCCCGCTTCTTGTTCTGATTTTATTTGTTTGTATGCCTAGAATTTTGAATAGGCACATTCGAGCAAGTCAAAGGAACAAAATGGTCAAATTTAGTGCAGATAGCCCTTAAAAAAAAGTAAAAATATGTAGGTCTGCTTGTAAATTGACCACATTACATAGACTAAAGACCTGAAAAGGAGCTCTGTGTAGTTTGAAAGCTTGTCTCTTTCACCAGCAGATATTGATTCAATAAAAGATATTCCCTCACCCCCCTTATCACTCTTAAATTCCATTGGCAGTTCTCCATGCACATTACTTCCAAGATGATGTGGCTCTTAATTTCAATACACTAGAAATAATGACTAGGCTCCTCAGTATTCAAAGTGTCAAGTGCAGAAATGCCTTTGCTAATGAACAACTGTGCTCCTAATCTGCAGATGCAGATGTCTTGAATGCATATAGAAACTGGCTGTTTCCATGTACAAATGACCAATTGTGCATTTACATTAATATGATTTTAGAAGAGCCTAAAGGGGTTGAGACATGTATATTTTCATGGGAGTTTGGTACCTGAGTCTATTAAGATCTTTTGAAAATTGGAGATTTAGCTGTCCATTTGAATATGCAAATACCTGAATTGCACACACAACTGTGCTAACAGCTTGTACAAAAGAGCTTTACATCCTTTTGGGGCATGATTAACTTTTCAGAAAGCCAGGCCCTAATTGTTTAAATGGAAGCCTTAGGAATGCTTTGATTTGATTATTTTTTTAACCTAAGTTTCTTCCTAACAGTGTAAATATTCAGAGTCAGGTTTTTTGAATTTTTTTAACTATATATATTTAAGACAGATTGCTTGTGTTTGCCTCCGTTTGTTTTATAATGATATTGAAACTTGAGATCAGGTATTGATTTCCTTCCTCTCTGCTCTCCTCTGGCCACGCTACAAGCCTGTATCCCTATATTTTCCTTTTAAGTACAAAATTCAGGGCTAGATTTTTGACTCACACCAGGTCTTGGGAATGCATCATCTTAATGGCTTCCTGTCCAATTTCATATTGATTTCAAAACTATATTTTCTGAGCGTGCCAGGCTGACGTGGGCATGCATCTAAGGGATAAACTGGATTGGCAGCTTCCTACATTTCTGGGTGCCTGGATTCATCCTAAAGTGTATTTCTTTGTCGTACTTTAAAAATCAAGAGACTTGGACTTTAATATTTATACACAGAAGTTGTGGAAAGTCACGTCTAATGTACAAGCTCTTTCAAGGGGAAGTGCAAAGAGTTAAAAAAAGGAAAGCAAGAGCAGGATGCTTAGTTCCAAAATAAGAAAAAAAAAGCCTAGCTCTTATTTATAAATATAAAATTTGTCTTTTAACAATGATTGAAACAGTCAGGAGCTAGTGCACTTCTACCAATACAGAGGAATACGAAATTCAGCCTTCACAGTAAAAGACATCTCACAACCATCATAAATATGAGTAGAAACCCATTTTGTTTAAAACTTTTATTTCCATTTCTTCATAACACAAACATTTGGGGAATGAGTGCTTGAAGAAAATTATGCTTACCTCATCTCCACTATAAATTTTGGAGGATGAATATTTCAACACAATCCATCCAGCTGGCTCTGAATTATGAATGGGTGGGAAAATATGTGTCCAATTAAAAAGATCAGACTGCCTTTTGTACTTGCATAGCTCAAATGCATATCGATGCCCTTGTCTTCAATGAAAGCAAAGTGCCTTTGTTATATTTAAATTAAAGAAAAAATGGTTCAGAAATAAAAGGTTTATATAGTAGAACTGGGTGAAAATATTCCATCAACTTCTTTTTAAAACAGGAAGCAGTGATTTTAATTAAACAAAGAATAAAACAAAAAAAATGCCAAAAACATTTGCTTTCTTCAAAACTTTTCATTTAATTGGAAAACCAGATTCCTAAAACACAAAAATTGGGGGACAAAAACCAAAATTTTTTTTTTTAATGAAAAGTTGGAAATTTTCTGTAGGAAGAAAGCCAAAACCATTTTTAGACCTGCTCTGGTTATAAACAAAGCTGGGCAAACTCAACAACAACAAGTAACATTTCTGCAAGTATTTCACAACATTTCTGCAAGTATTGGAAAGAACCAGTTTTATTTGCATATTCATCTAAAACATATTTTAAAGCTTGCATTGCATATTCCTTAAGTCTTGATCTGAAGCCCATTACTCTCAATGAAATGGCTCTCGTTGATTCAACAGGCTTTGGTCACACAATCTTGTAGAAGACCAGAATTAGTTTCTTTAAAAATATGAGCCATTTCATGTGGAAGTATATTATTTTGCTGTATTTTCCCAACTTTGTTTACAACTTTTTATTTCTGAAACATCTTTCTTTAGTTTAACCATGACAAGGACAATTGTTTTCATTGAAGGATAAAGCCTTCGATATTCATTTATGAGCTACGCAAGTACAAAAAGCATCCGGATCATTTTAATTGGGCACACTTTTTAAACCCAGTCATAAATTCAAAGCTGGCTTGATGCCTTTTTGTTGAAGAGTTTGTCTCTCAAATTTACCATTGGATCAGATCCTTCAGGTGGTTTCTTTGGTATGTGATGCACCACTGCTTGACACATCAGATGCAGAATGGTCCTGAAATGCCTCATCAAGGTTGCTACTTAGCAGCAGGGTGTGATTACACACTTCACAGCTTGAACTGTACACACAACCTATGCAATTAGGGGTTGATTCTGCAACGATTGGGAGGGACTGATCCAAAGCTTACTGAGGTCAACGAGTGTCTATCCACTGGCTTTGGAACAGCCCCTCTAAGCACTCTGGCTTCAATCCAGCAAAGCACTTAAGCACATTCTTCTCTTTAAACAGGTGCATAGTCCCATCAATGTACTGATATTCTTGATGTCAGTGGGACCACCCCCTGCTTAAAGTGAAGCCCATGCTTAAGGGCTTGGCTGGGTTTGGGCCAGAGTAATTGGCACCATTCAAGATCCAGCACATTCTTCATATCAGGGAATATAGTGATTGCTTACAATTGCAGGCCAATTCATGCAATGCATTCAATATATTGGGTAGTAAATATTACATGTAAAAGTATCCTCCGTGTCCCTTGTTAGAGGCCTTATGCAGCAGTGATTAAATAACCCAGATAAAGAACCGACAGCTCCATTTTTGCAACTAGGGCTATGTAAGCACATGAAGTTATTTTGTGCAAATGTAACTGGCCAAAAGCAAATGTAAACTCTGCATCCAATCAATAAATCTTACAGTACTTTAATTTTTCTAGAGCTGATGCCCTGGCCAAGGCCTGTGAGACCTAAAAAGTTTTTAATTTTTTTGAAAATTCCTTAATCAGCTCATCTGCTACCTCTCCTTAAAAACTGCTACCTCCCTGCTTACTTGGATGACAAGTTCTTTGGGAGACCACCTTTTTGTTCTCCGCTTGGACAGTGCCTAACACAATGAGTCCTGGTCCGTGATCACAGCTCTAGGTCTTACCACAATACAAATAATAATAAATAATGGGAGATTCAAAGCTCAGGGATTTCTTTATGTTCTCTCTGGTTCTAAAAGTTGGACTTGTCCTGTCAGACAACAGAAACAATACGTGTGACGTGTACATACAACCAACCAACACGGTTCAGTCTTGAAGCTCACCTATCACAGTGAATAGTTCACAAATAAACGACAATGTAAAAACCAAAACTCCTCCCCAAAATTATGTATATAAATAAATATTATATAAATTACATACATCTCTCTGCACAGAACTTAGAACAATGAGGCCAAACCTGGCTGCAGTCTTTTATGTGCTACTACCATCTAAATTGATAACAAAATACACATTGTTGAATAATCAGGCTAATGGGAAAATCGAAGAAGACTGGCATCTTATCGTGAGCATTCTGCAAATGGGAAAAAATGTGTAAATGTATCAAGTAAAATATTTACTGTGAATTATTTGGCCATTTCTGCTGGTAGCTGTGTGAAGAACATTTTCAGTGGTGCAAAAAGAATGGAAAATACTTTGCAGGTGTTCAGGAAAAATATTATTTCTTACTATTATTTGTCTTGTAATGGAGTGTTAATTGTATATTATTTGTATTACTGCATGTCTAGGCAGGCATTTTGTTAGGTGCTGTATAAACACAGAACTAAAAGACAGTCCCTGCCCCCCAAAAGCTTACCATCTAAGCATTACACAAAAGGCAAAAGATGAATACAGACATGCTGACAGGAGAATACAAGGAAACAATACTGGTCGACATGATAAGCTATGGTCACAGCACACCAGTAGCCTACCTGTTGTCAAGACCCAACTCCTTCAACAAGAATCAGCTGCCCCAACGAACTAGGCACTATGCAAACACTCCTTAAAATAATAGGATATGGCTTTATGCCCCAAAACTTAATCCAATGCCCTTGTCATTGGAAGTTTTTTCCGTTGTCTTCAGTGAGTGCTGTATCAAACCCACAGAATTTTACAATCTAGATTGCACCAGAATATAATAAGGGTCAGGGAAAGCGGGACAGAACAGTACAAGCATGTACTAGCACAGTGAACATTAGACATGGGTCAGTGCCTGGCAATCCATTACATGAAAAGAGAGGAAGTTATTGCAGTGGGAATAGAGAGCACCACTGAGGAGCCCCAATGTAGGAGGAAGGGTAAGGATTGGAGAGACAAGTGGCATCATGGGAGGATTTTCTTTCAGACTGGAGTCTCATGCTACAGATGCAGGTTGATAGAAAGGAGCTGGAAGGGAGAAACAAAGACAAGGCAAGAGTTGAAAGGGAATAGGGCAATGGAGAGAAGCTGACAGTATAGGTTTGTTGGAATCCCTGGTGTGCACCTTGACTAGCTAAATGGAGATAAAAGGCATTAAACCTACATCTACACTTTAAAAAATAAGGTCAAGGTGATGTTGGGGTTCTAACCCTAACACTGACCACATTTCTTAGTCTAGAGATATACCCTTAGAGACCAAAGCCATTTCATTAAAACTGAAGCCAAAAATACCTCAGCTCCTCTTTAGCTGGTTTAAAAGAGTGAATCTCAGAGCCTGAAGAGTGAAGTCTGAATTTTCCTGGTGTTTTCATTTGCTGTTGGAGAGAGAGAGAGAGAGACCATAAAGCACTTTGAGAAGAATAAATTCCATGAACCATGCTTGCAGAGATGCTGCATCTAAGCGCTTGTCAGTATTTCCCATATTTTCAAGAGGTTTATGACATGCCCATAAAAACACACTCCAAGATGGAACTTGGTATACAGCAGCTCGTAGCACCAAGGACTTCTTCAGAATTTCTTGCCATCTCTTCGGCAGCTTTAAAGTGACTTAGCTGGTCAAGAAAGTTGATCTGTATTGGATAATAATTCAGTAACCATTAATAATTAAAAATAATTAAAATGTATATTATGATGCATTACAATACTTTTAAGAACGTGGAAGATACTGTTGAATTGCTACATATTATTATTACAACATGTGGCAGCTTCAAAACACCTTATCCGTATTAAAGAATTCCCATATTCCCCTTGTGCAGTAGGTAAGTATTAAACCTATTTTTACCAAGCAACGAAAATTAGCTGACTGTGAGGGAGAAGGTGTCAGAAACAGGATTAGAAGTCTAGACTTCCTGGTTCTACTCAGTGCTTAATTTGTAATGAAAGCAGCGCCGGGGCTCAAGCAAATTTTTACTTCCATAACTGATGCAGCAAGCCCGGAGCTGCTGAGGCTACGAACTGCCAAAGCTGAGAGGTGGCAGGGCTGAGCCCTGACAAGTCCTGCCACAAATTAAGCACTGGTCTTACTTCAGCCCACTAGACTATTTATCTAATTTGGGCATCACTGGAGGAGCTGTGTCTCAAGCTATGTCCCTGAGCCGGCAGATGGATTCATGTAAGTTTAAGCAATATTTGCACAGTCTCGGAATACCAGAGAATTACAGGCCACTCAGTTAAATTCAGTACCCGGAAGATAATGGAGCAATATATTTGAAAAAATCTACAAGATAATAAGTTGATAAGTAAAAAATCAGCATGGGTTTGTCAAGAACAAATCATCTCAAAGTAACCTTAACAGTTTTCTCTGACAGGGCAGCAAGCCTTGTGGATGGGGGGATGTGGTAGATGTGGTATATCTTGACTTTAGTAAGGTTTTTTAAGCTTCTCGCCTGGCCTTCCCGTAAACAAGCTAGGGAAATACAACGTAGATAGAGCTACTATAAGGTGGATGCATAACTGGTTGGAAAACCATTCTCAGTGAGTAGTTATCAGTGGTTCACAGTCAAGCTAGAAGGGCATCTCAAATGGGGTCCCACAGAGATCAGTCCTGGATCCAGTTCTGTTCAATATCTTCATTAATTATTTAGATAATGACATAGAGATAATCACACTTATAAAGTTTGCAGATGATGCCAAGCTGGGAGGGGTTGCAAGTGCTTTGGAGAATAGGATTAACATTTAAAATGATCTGGACAAACTGGAGAAATGATCTGAAGTAAACAGGATGAAATTCAATAGGGACAAATGTGAAGATCTCCACTTAGGAAAGAACAATCAACTGCATACATACAAAATGGGAACTGACTGCGTAGGAAGGAGTACTGCAGAAAGGAATCATAGTGGATTGCAAGTTAAATATGAGTCAACAATGTACCTGTGTTGCAAAAAAAGCAAAGATAATTCTGGGATTTATTAGCAGGAATGTTGTAAGCATGACACAATACATCATTTTTCTGCTCTACTCCACATTGGTAAGGCTTCAGTTGGAATAGTGTGTCCAGTTTTGGGCGCCACATTTCAGGAAAGATGTGGACAAATTGGAGAAAGTTCAGAGAAGAGCAACAAAAATGATTAAAGGGCTATAAAACATGACCTATGAGGGAAGATAGAAAAAAAATGGGTTTCTTTAGTAGGGAGAAGAGAAGACTGAAGGGGGAGACATGATAACAGTTTTCAAACACAAAAAAGGTTGTCTCAAGGATGAGGAAGAAAAATTGTTCTTCTGTACCTCTGAGAATAGGACAAGTCATTAGACTTAAATTGCATCAAGGGAGTTTTAGGATGGACATTAGGAAAAACTTCCTAACTGTTGTAGATAATCACTGGAGTAAATTGCCTTGGGAGGTTATGGAATCTCATCATGGAATGATTGGCTATGGTTATGGAGGAACCTGGGCCCAAGGAAGGGTTGCGATGCCCCGGCTGGACCATGCCACCAGTCTACAGTCTTGCAAAAGGTAGTTGTAAAAAAAGCCCTAAATAATAAAGTGTACTTTAAAGTCATTCTCTGAAACTATCCTGAAAAAAACATTTTTTCCCCTGACACCCTACTCTCTGACCAGGAAGCAAACGGCCATCATTGACATGCTGTTAATTACTCAATACCGTCTCAGACTTTAGGTAATTATTTGGGATGTTCTAAACCTCTTGAGGTTAAAAAACAAACACGAAAAAATGTTAATTTGAAGGCAGAATCCAATACCCGCTGAGCCACAACCCTCACTTAAGCAGTGCAGCTAGTAGCCATGCAGAAGCAAGTGTGACAGTGAGGGAAAAAAAGTAATAGGATGGAGCAGAAAGTAGTGGTATTAAAACATCAGAAAGAGTGAATCTGCTTTTAGAGCCGAAATACAGGAATCCCATTCTACAGCTTAGGCCGACCATGGGGAATGTAAGAGGCAAATTTGTGCTCTCAGAGCCATGTTGGGAGAGCAAAAGGAATTGTGGCTGTGCTCAGAGAGTCATAGCCTGGGGGTGTGTGAGAAGAGGATCTTGACTTGTATCCTTCTCATTATGATTATGAGACAGATAATGCCCATGAGCTTCCTTTTCCTTTGGGCACTTCCAGGCAATCTCGGTATGGTCCTTGCTTGAAAAACTGGAAGAGTTGTGGAAGCCCCAGCCCACGGCTCCATAATGACCACCTCAGTATGAAAACAGGGTCGTCAGAGGAGGAGAGGAACTGAAGAACTTAGACTCTTTTCCCCATATCAGGTTAGGGCTGCAGGGAAATCAGTTGGCCCATTTAACCAGAACACAGCTTTGGGATGACAGGCAAGGATGGCTGGCACCCCTAGAGTTACTCCAACAGAAGTGATGGCTTTGGTCAGGGAACGTATGACCCCTCAGGATTTTGCAGGGATTTCTTATTGTACCCAGCAGGGACCCCTCCTAGAAATGATGATGTCCAAAGGCATATTCAATGACAAAGGAAAATATTAAAAGCTCTTTTCCCAGGAGAAAGTCTTGTGGTAATATTCCATAAAGAGAAGTGACAAGTGAGGGAAAGACCAGAAAGCTATGTGGCTAAGAAAAGTTTGTCATTTATATACTCTGGGTTAACTAATTCACAACATCCTGAATATTAGTCCCATTAATTTAAATGGGCTTTGATCTAAGGGTTTCTTCCCTTGATTCGAATGACCCTGGTGGGTATTGACCCAGTGGAAGTTTTCTTCAGAGACATTAAGGCTAGCGCTAAGAAGGCCTCTAAGCTCCAGAAGGAAATTCAGTCTCCTAAAAAGAAATTTGACAAGGTAGTGGCAGTTACCATCCCAATGCTAGCCACAAGGAGGGCAAAAACCACCAGCAGGCCCTTCAAGGGTTGAATCAGAGCTCCTGATACCAGGTGGATAAAAAATTAAAAACGTCTCCTGAGATATGAGCTGAAAAAGAAAATAAATAGGCCGCCCATTTCTGAATTATTGTTAAAGCTGGCTAAGCTCAAAGAGAAAACCCCAAGTGTTTCACTACCGCCATCACCAGCCGCCACTCTATAGAGTGACCTGGCACCATGAGTTCCCCAAATAATAGCACATTTGGATTCCAGTAGATGGGGGTGGTTCATAGTTTATGTAGAGTTTAAAGGAGAGGCGTTCAGACAAAAGTTGTTGCTAAATACAAGTATCATCTATTTCCTAATGAGTACCCAGAAAAAGAACTTGTTTAGCCCTCTGCCTGGAATTGAGACCTTACAGGGGTTCAGTTTTTTCCCTTTTGCAAAAATGTTTTGTATAGGTAAAAAAAATAAAGGGCAATTTGGTTTAATAAATATCAAAAAAAGCCTAAAACTTAATGTTTAAAAATATTAAGTGTTAGTTGATTTTGCTAACAGGGTTCTATGGAAAATGCTTCCTGGCACATCCTGAAAACCAGTAAAGATTTCAGCAAGCTACTGAATAGTGGTCCTTAAGGCATCCAAAAAACTAAAGTGGCCCACATGAACTCCAAAAGTTCTAGCAATTGCAAAAAAACAATCACCAGAAGGTGTGGGCCAAAAATAAAATGAAATGAGGCAAAAATCCTAGTTACAGGTCCTGAACCCCCACCACAGAAGCAGTACAGGTATCCAAGGAAGGCAAAAGCTAGTCTAAAAGAAACAATTAACAGGTTTTTAAGCCAAGGACTTAAATTTCCAGTGGAACAGTCAAACCGCATTAATGCTGCCCTCTGGCCTTTAAAGCACAATTAAGCCATAAGGACCTTATACAAAGTCCATTGAAGTTAGTGGGGCTGAGATCCTCAAAGATGTTTAGTTGCCTAACTTCTATTGATTTCAGCTTAAAGCAAGGTGGGGATGAATTGTGCATCTCTACCTTAGGGAGATGTCTCTCTCTCTAGTTTTGGTTCTTGTTTGTTAAGGTGCTGGATTTAAGCAAGAAAGTGGTGTTATGTCACAACCTTCCAAACAAAGGTGCTTAAGCCTCTGCGGGTATGGGCTTGGGATCCTTGCCACTGACTTCAATGTGTTTTGGATCTGGCCCTAATGTAATAATGAGAGGGCTCTCTTATTGTTACCCACATGCATTGGAAACATAGGCAAACACTTGGGGGGAAATACTTTAAAAAACTGTTAGTAAATGAAAGAAGAAAAATTACAGGATTCCAGAAAGACAGACAAGCTGAGATCACTAAGATACATTCCAGAAAAAGACAAGGGTATCAAGTCAAAAAGCTAAATAATGCTATTTATGCACATGGCAAAAATTAAATCTCTCACACATAAATTCCCTGGACACACAGCTCCAACAGGAGCTCCTGTCTTTCCTTGCATCTGCTCAAGCTATTGAAAATATTGGCCTCACATCTTTGATTTTAATTCCAAACTGTTTTCACAGAACTGCACTGTTCATATGATGTAGTATTATATCCGTGCTTGTCTACTGCATCCCCTAAAATCAAAGCTGTGTTCAAAAGTGTTCAAAAGCGCCGTTAACTGGCGATCAAAGGAAAAAGAAAAAAGTAAGGGGGGGGGGACATCTAAGCGTATGTACGCTGAAACAATGAGTATGGTCAGGAGTGGAATCAAAGGAAGAGCTAGTCTAGACCCAGAATCCTGGTTAAACACAGCATGTGATTTTAAATTGATTTAGTTGAACCAGTGCAAGAGGACACCCAGTTTAAATCGGGTTTATTTTGGTTAGCTTCCGCTAATTATAAACAGGCTTAAGATCAACTGAAACAAGCCATTCTTAAATGGAAGAGTGTTTGCATTGGTTTAATTAAATTGGATTAACTTGGTGTATAGACAAGGTCAAAGGAAGCATTTATAAGATTAAGTTGCCCCCAGGGCTAGGTTTGGTGTCAAGTCTTTCAAAAATGGATATGTGTGTTTTTGTAAGAGGATCTATCCTGGCTGAATTCCAGATAAATCTACAGTAGACGATAGGTGGCAGAAAACTTTTGTGCAGCCATGCAAGAAATTGAAGTCTGGGGGAATTGTTTTCCTGTCCTCACATTAGACCAACTTCTCTTAAAAAATTTAAGCTCCTACTTTTAAACAAAATTGGGAATCCAATCGATTTTATTATCTCACATAGATAAAGCATCCATTTTTGGCCTTATACAACTGAAGGAGAGAAACAATAGAAATTATATTCCTCATGTGGAACACTTAACAAATGACTGCATTCTGAAGCAGATGATTGCAATAATGAGTCACATTTGAATGCAGTAATATTAATGGCTGTGAGTGCTAAAAAAAAAATCAACTGGCCAGAAGCATTTCCAGATTTCACTTGTTTTTGTTTTGGGTCCTTATAATAGCTATGGCTAAAATAAAATGCGAATATTGCAGGAGTTACTTAGGTACTAGTGGTATGTCAGTGGGTATATGAGTTCATAAAAGCTTAATTATGGTAAATGGCTTCAGAGAGGTTTAATTATGGCGATTCCTATCACCAGACGCCCCCTACTCACGTGCTACCAATTAAGCTCTCCTTGTTGCTCCCTTTAGCTGCAATCAGCCTCTTTTTCTCATACCTCCTTCCTATGTCTGGAATCTCCTGCTTGAGTCTGTTAACTAAGTAATCTCCCTTTCCCTTTTCTGGCTCTTTTCTTACATTTGGCTTTCCACCGCTAAACTCGTTACCAACTTTGCTGAGTCCCACTTGTCACCAGGATGCACTCAGTGGCCATTAACGATTGCATATGCAACAGCTCGATAGAGCTCAGACCCACCTGCTCCAAAACCAAAGGCTCTTACAACTTGAATGAAAGGAGAAGTGCTTTATCAGTACAGAGCCTATGATAAAAAGTTGAGCAGTTCTAATTCTACCTGGTACAGGGCAGTGGAACACAAACACCATAGTAAGAATCATTTAAAGTTCCTTGACTAGCTCGTATACCTAGTAAGCATGGACTCATGATTTTAAAGTGTCATGAATATGATTCAAATGATTGGAGGCTAAGTTCTTGCTCCCCAGTGCAACTTAAGTTATGATCTTCACATGTAGGTGTTTTAGGAAAATCTCTAGGCTGGAATGTCCAGTGTGTGAGGAAGGAAATATGCAACCTTGTATTTCTATTACTGACATCCATGGCTTCCCCTGTTGTGTTCTACATGCACTTGTGATTTATTCCTAGCTCCTTAATGTAGGGCCTGTCATTTATTTTACCATGGGGATCCAGTCCCCACTGGAGCTTTTAAGTACAGCTGTAAAACAAATACATATTACTTCCACCCTTCACCCTTTGCTCACGTGCACACCCCTAAAATTTGGGAAAATATTGATCTATCCAGATATCTCAGGTTCTTATGCTGTGCAATTTGAGCATCTCACAGTCTTTGATGTATTTACCATCACAACACCCCCCATGAGACAATGAAGTGATATTATCCTGTTTACAACTGTGGAGCTGAGACATAGAAACTAAGTGACTCGTCCAAGGTCACACAACAAGTCTGTGGCAGAACTGGGAACTGAAACCAACTCTCTTGGGCCCCCAGTTGGAATTCTAACTACTGAGCCATTCTCCCTTTCTATAATTGAGCTTTATGGCTCATGCCTATCTCTAGTTAAAACTGAATTTAATAGGCATCTGAAAAAGAAAAAAAAAGGAAGACTGAGGTTTTAATGTTCCAAGCATAAATACCCAGCAAGTCTCTGAAGAGGAAAATTATAATTCTTAAGCATGGTAACTTTGAGCCTGAAGGTTACTAAAAGGTAACTTTGAAAAGAACAAAGACAAGTACTGTGCAGAGAAATGATAGAGGCAGGGATGCCAGGCTGCAACGTACAAGAAAAATAATCAAATGAAAGAGTCGTAATTGTTCTAAATGAGACTAGGCACTAACAATGAACGCAAAATACAGGAGGTAAATAATTGCAAAGTATTTAGCAGAATGATAGAATTGTAAGACTAAAGCTCGTAGTTTAGAATGTGTCACAGTAAGGGGCTTTTTTCAATTAACTTTTTTTTCCTTTATTCACCTTCAGCTCTGGAAAGGAAACATGTCTTTGCTGAAAAAATGTTACTTTTTAATCATCACAGAAAATGCCCTGGTTTTTCCCCATTCCCATAAAGGAAAGAAAGCAAACTATATATAGTACATCCTGGGTACCAGGTCAAATGGAATTCATAACAAGCCCCAAGGAGAGAGAGAATCTGGTGTAGGGTGTAGGACATTAGATTAGGAGGCAACAGACCAGACTCTGTTCACTGATCTACTGTGTGATCTTGGGTAAGTCACATCACCTCTGTTTTCCCTCTCACCTTCTGTCTTTCT
Organism: Mesoclemmys tuberculata; assembly: GCA_007922155.1. Taxonomy (NCBI): domain Eukaryota; kingdom Metazoa; phylum Chordata; order Testudines; family Chelidae; genus Mesoclemmys; species Mesoclemmys tuberculata. The sequence continues at coordinate 11,068,439 of ML675627.1, read as the reverse complement.
TGTCTATTTTGATTGTAAGATCTTCAGTACATACCACAATGGGCCCCCAATCTCAGTTGGGGCTTCTAGGAGCTATTGAAATACAAGTATTAATAATAAAGAAGAGTCTATATATTTTTTAAAAACCCTGTCAAGGTACCATGAGTCTTCCTTATTCCATCTATTATAATAATATATTATACAGCAGGAGTTTATAACAGAAACGGTGACAGCCTCTCCATTTTGAATAGTCTGTGCTATTATAAGTAGTGTCCTAATGAACAGAGAGATAACTTAAGGGATGTTTCTGCTTTAATAGCCTTTAGAGTTTTATTTTTCATCCAAGCCACAAATCCTTTACTTTGTGTGCTTGCAGCCTTAGGGTTAAAGGTGCTGAGGAAGATAACAAAGGATGAGTGCATTAATTAACAGCAGGTGGGCAAGCATTGTGTCTTTCTCTAGTCTGATGCCAGTTTTGGCTGTCTAGCAAATACAATCTAACTTATCTCCCTGCAGGATCTTCTCCACCGATGCTTTTATATCTCTGCTGACTCAGCTGGAGATGAAGGGAGTGGTTATTCCTCACAAGCACATCCCCACACTGCAACACCAGACACAAACCTGTGTGAGTAGAAGATGAATAGAAGATGTAGGTCAGTAGAAGATGTTGTGGGAGCAACCAAGGCAACTCTAGGATGACTAAGGTAATGGGCAGACAGGTGGTATGGCATTCTACAATGCTCCTTAATGGGGTAATGAGTTCCTTCTAGTCCCAACTGGACACTGAGAGTATATGTGCGGGAGGCTGGGGGTCATAAGACCCCTACCCTGAAGGTAGTTGACCCAACGTCCTCAGGGTTGTGCAACACCACCAAATCCATTAGCTGGGCTCATGGTCAATCATTCGGTGGAAGGATAGGTTGGAACTCCCTTTTGACACACTCTTCCATTAGTCTGAGGATAGAGAAGAGGTTCCTGATGCATTGTCCTGACACACAAGAAGGCAAATTTTTACTGCTTCTTCATTGATAATAGAATAAGTATTAATAATAATTTAAAATGGTTTACACTTACATGTTGCTTTTCATCCATAGATATCAAAGCACATGGCAGATGTGGAGGAACATTGACCACCCCCACTTTACAGCTAGGGAAAATAAGGCACAGATTCGTGAAGTAACTTGCCCAAAGGTTACAAAACAAGTCCATGATAACATCAGGGCTAGCATCCAAACCTTCTGACTCATTGTCCCCAGTTCTAGGCACTAGTCTGGAGTCGAGTTCGGAGGAAATTATCTTGAGTTTTCCATTTTGAGTGTTACAGTCTGACTTATAAAGACCGTGACAAATGAACATTAAATATAAACAGATGTATTTTCCTTTGCAGGCTGAGCAAGAATTGTTGCACTCACAAATATTTTCAGGTAATGACGTATCAAATCAAAATTTATAATCTAAGGCCCTGATCTTGCAAATATGCAAAATTTTACTCATGTTGAGCATCCAATTGATTACTCATGGTAATAAATTATTCACGTATCTAAATGAATGCAAGGTCACGTAGTAAATAAAATATTTAAAGTAAATATTTCTAGGTGATTTTTCAAAGAACTTAACATTAGGATGTTGGTCAAATTGCTTAATACAGCACTAGCGGGTGCTCAGATGCTACGGTGCTGCGAGCTGTATAAAAACCTATGTAGAAAACAACAGAATAAAACTGTACTGGTGAGGCGTTTCCATCAATATGTTTTTGATCATGGAATCTGGATGCAGCTTATACAGGTTACAAATGAAAGAAAACAGCTCCAAATTATACACAGTGAAATTCTCCAGGCAACATCCAAGCCAGACCTAATGGCAACATAGCTCATATTGTGCAGCAAATTTATGAGGTGGTGGGAACACGTCCAGGACTGGCCTCACCAGCTGGCATCTTCTCACAGCTGTACACTGTGCTTCAAGTAGTCTGTTTTCTCCCATCCCATGAATAATAACTTAGTTCTGTGTCTGGTGGGTTCCACTTCCAACTCCAGCCCAGTTACAAGTTGTCTCTCTTCTTCCAAGGCCATAAAGAGTCTGGTGGACCAAGAGATGATTGATCCTAGAAGAGGGTTTACAATCTTAAAACATCACAGGGTTCTGCCCCCTTTCTCCAAAGTCCTTACTATTACCTCTGCTGGGGAAGGTAGGAGACCTGAGCCTCACCCACCCCCTGGTTTCTGTGGTATGTTGAAAACTGTGTTCAAATTATATGCTATCAGTTTACGTTCTCAGTGTTTTTCCTGGTCCTTCTTGCAGGCGAGGAGGCTCTGTAGGGAAGCATGTGATCAGGCATTTCAGTGGTCAGTCTGCAGACGCAGCCTAGGGCAAGATAGGGAGAGTTCTGCCTCTCTGCCTTAGGGAGCAGTCTGCTTTGTCTTCCTCTGTTTTTTATTTTTTTTTAAAACAACAAGAGTTCTGTAGCACCATAAAGTGCTACAGAACTCTCCTTGTTTTTGCTATATACAGCCTAACACAGCTACCCCTCTGGAACTTTTCATCTGTTTTTTTGTTGTTGTTGTTGTTCTCATGAGTAAAAAAAGAAAGAGAAAGAATTGCAAGAAATAAAGTTGTGTTATGCTGCAGTATTCCATCCTCCCGCTCTGGTGGTGCAAGTTCCTGGGCGGTTTTTTGCCAATTTGTTGAGGAATGAGATCCTTTTCAATAACCCCTCAACTCCTCTGGCAGTTACCCTCCTCCTCTGATCTGCAGCCTTTTTATCCACCTAGCTGTCAGGAGCTCAGCCCTTAGCCTCTACTGAGGAGACAGTGAGGCACTCTGTTAACCCCTTAGTGGCTGGAGTAACAAGACTCCATGACAGACCCCCTAAATTCTCAAGGACTACAATGTTACCTCTATCCCCGAGCTCACGTATTGGACTGCTAGGAAACTTGCCACACCCACATATTAAATAGATGGACTGAGCCTGCATGTGGGCTCACATCTGAGCTCCAATGCAAATATCAAGCTCATCCTTCCACCTTGATGCTCCATGGAGTTATAAGCTAAGAGAGGACTGCATCAATATAAGGCCACGTGAACTATCAAGCCAGGATTCAGTGCTTCATAAAAGCTTTAGGCTTCACCTAAGGCTCTGCCTATTTTCCATCCCAGGAAGCAACTGGCATCCTGCATCTGTGCATCTCCCAGCGTCTGAACAGGAGAGAAGAAGGGAAGCCATACTCCCTCCTATTCCTCTGTGCAGCCTTGTAAGTACTAGACGCCATGTAGCCCTAAATCAAGTGATGTATGAATCAAAAAAGCAACAGTGTAGTTTGCTCTATGGTACAGTTGCATCCAGTATAATAATATTAAAGGGCTCTTTTAGATTTGACTTTGATTTCCTGACTCTATGTTTAGCTACAATTGCTTGTGTGTGTTTCTTTTTCTCATTTAACAGTAATGACCAAAACAATCTAGTAAGAGCAATTGGCGTTCTTTGGAGGAATTACTAATCATTCGATGTTTATAGCAGAAACCCAGACTATAAATCAGAGCAGGCTATCAAGAGTATTTGACTTGCAATGCTGAGCTGGTAAAAAAAAATTAAAAAAAGATATACTGGGGAAAACAACATAGGATTATTGGAAAAAAAAACAAAATTAGAGGCAAAATAAAATAGCTAGGAGCTTTTTCCCCTCCCCTGCAAGGAAAGCCTTGATTAAAATAGTGATAAAATGATGCCTAATGATGGGAAGCCAAAGAACAGAGTATTGGATTTGCTCTACTTAGAGCTCTATAGGTATTATTCAGTCAGAACATGATTTCTATGGTTGTTGGTCATGGATCTATGACTTGTCACCCCAAGACACTAATCCTTTTTCAAGAGACAAACCAATTATTTTACTTGGTCTTGAGCTTCTCTTTCTACACTATAGTCTCATGCATGCACAAACCCCTTTACTGGATTATTTATTATTGTGGTGGTCTTCACAGGCCTCAAGCAGGATCAGGGATACAGCATACGAAGTGCTATCCAAATATAAGAAGATCTTTTCCTTACAGAAACAAAACCAAAAAAAGAAACTAATTAGACCCCCAATTCAGTAAAAGACTCAAATACAAGCTTAAGTTTCCTGAATTGACCTAAAATGGGATGGAATAAATATTAACAGTATGTATTCATTGTCAAACTGGTTTGTTTAAAAGGTCTCCATCCATTTTCTAGCAGTCTACAATTGGGTAAGTCAAGGTCTTCATCTATCCTGTGCCTCAGCTTCCCTCCTGTAAAATTGGGGCATTTCCTACCTCAGAAGGATGCTTTGATGATGAATATATTAGTGAATGAGAGGCATTTGGATACTATGGTAATGGGGGCTGTATATGTACTGAGATAGATTTTCTTGTCCAAAAGTGTCAGAATAGAAATCACTGTTAGTTTCCATGGCTAAGATTGAGCAAATACTTTACACTGTCTCTGAGAATGAAACACCTTTAACAGCCATATACCATGAGATTTGGCTCCAGTAAATTGCATTTTGTGTCCTAAGGATGATTCATTCCTTTTCCCCAACTTGCAACACTAATTACCAATTTAGGAAAAAATTCTCAGCCCTACCTTTTCACCAGAAAAAGTACCAATTAGTAAGTCAGACATTTGTTATCTTCCACTTTTCTAATTCTTAATTGTCTAGAAAGTAAAACAGTAACATTCACAGAGCTGAAATATTTAGTCCTATTGCAGATCTGTTCTGGCTGGGTTCAAACCAGATCCTTCTTATTTGAATTCTTGCATTGTTTAATTACTGTCCAAATCATGGATAGAGTATCCTGAAGACAGCCAGGGCAATTAATTGAAATCAATGGCAAAACTCTCATTGACTTCCAGGATTTCATCCCCAGTCTTGATATATTGCTGGTTTAATATTTGCTACATTTGTTTGGGTTTTAATCCGTACCTGTTACTTTGTCCCACATATTTTCACAGGAAAACCTTCCTTCCTTCATAAACTCTTCCTAATGGAATTCTCCAGTAGTTCTTGGAGCACATTTCTGGCAATAAGTTCCACTTCTCAAGCCTATAAAGTGCATAAATTCTGTTGTGTCAGAGTCCTTTATAAGATTATGTTGAATGAGCGAATTGATTAACCATAGAGAGAATGAGGTTCTCTAGTTACAGCACTTAATAACACTTACATTAAAGTGCAGATTTACCACGATCAAAACAGGAGACACAAAAGTATAAAATGGACTATTCACCAGAATCCAGTTTCATAATCTCCTGTGTTCAGTGTCATAACTTCTAGCGAAATGAGAAGTTTTATTTTCTTATTCTTTATTTCTTTTCTCTTTCTTGTTATATGAAGGTCAATGACCTATGTTTTGCGAAATGTTCTCCAGTTCAACTGTATAATCACAGCAAACTGAATATTTTCTCCACTTCAGAGCCAACAGTCAGCTGTTTGTTATTCTCCTGCAGTACCGTTCAAACTTTTCTCTCTCATGCATCTTTCATAAAGTCAATAGCAATTACACACTAAGGGTCAGATTTTCAAAAGGATTTAAGACTGGATTTTCAAGTGTTCAATTGGGGTAAGATTTTCCAAAGAGCTGAGCACTCCCATTGTGACATCTATGACCGGATTGGCAAAAGAGCCCCGTGCATTGAGTGCTGACTTCTTTTAAAAATCTGGCTACTTCTTTTGGGAGCTGAGATCTTTCAAAATCTGGTCCAGACAGTGAGTGCTGAAGACTTTTGAAAATCTGTTCCCAAAACCCTAGTTTAGCAAAATCTCTCATTCCCATGATGTCAATGTAAGACTATGTCCCATGACTTACGTGGAGGAGCACTTTGCTGAATTGAAGCTTACTAACCCAAGTTTCATAGATGTTAAGGCCAGAAGGGACCATGCAATTTCTCTTGTCTAATTGCAAAGGAAATAAATAATAAGAATAGGACTTTTCACTTTGATAGCACTTTCTACCCTAGGATGTCAAAGTGCTCAGCAAACATGAATAGATTCATGCTTAATACGTAGAGGGATCAGTGCTGCCTCCGGGGATCTTTGGTACTGACTTCAGTCAGAATTCACATAGAGCCCATTGCATTTTTTGAAGCACTGTGCAAACACCACATCACCCTGAAGATATAGCGAAAAGATATTGTTTTCCACTTTAGTGATGTTAAATGATTTAGGCCATGTCACCAAACTCTTGTGATTTTATGTGTTTTTCTTAAAGCCATGCTCCTAGAGATGTGATTTCATGAGAATTTCTGGTTTTTGTTACAAAAAATAGTTATCAGCCCCTCATTGTTGTGGAAAAAAGCTAGAAAAGAGCTCAAAAACCAGAAGGCAAATAAAAATCTAATTAAAAAAAAAATCCGCATGGTTTTAAGTCAATCTAGTGACTTTGGAGGCCTGACTAATTATTTTGAAGATTTGGGATTGGCTGTACTGCTTAGAGCCTGACACAAAGTTCAATGAAGTCAATGGAAAGACTCCCATTGACTTCAGTGAGATTTAGATCCGTAAGTCCTAAAATGTTACATGACTCGCCCAAGGTCACAGTGTGAGCCAGTGACAGAGCTAGTATCCCAAATCCAAAATCTATTAATAAAATCACCAACCTTCTCTGCTTCCAAACTTCCTATAATAGAAAGCATGAATAGATTCAATAATTTTGCCCAGCATTATGGGGGGGAAAGATATGAAATAGATCAGAAGATGAAAATAGTATGTCTAAAGTCTTTAAAGAAAACGTAACAACTAGGATGAATAGATTTCTCCCACAATAAATAACAATGGAGAATGTAAAATCATATTAATGTTTTTAGAGGCTACTTAAAGAAAATTCACAATAACCATTAAAATAATGCTAAATATGGTGGATTTAAATATTGTAACCAGAATACCTTATTTAGATAGATTGCTCTAGAAATTTGAGCTGGTGATTTATGATTTGTTCAGCCTGTAAAGGAAAATTAGTCATTCCAAACACTTACACATGTGACTGAAAGTGAGGTTATCATTAATAGTGTTGATCCAGAGGTCTTAACTTGAGATGTAAATATGCAGAGGTCTTCAGATCAAAACTATTCATAAGTAATTGGAAGTAAATGCTAAGAGCAGTTCAAGTAAACATAAAAAACTACTATTGTTTGGGGTATAAAGCCTCACAATAATTTTGTGACATATAGCACAGCTTTATATCACTTTTTAGGTGCTAAGAGGTTCCAGTTTGAGATAAATTCTTAGGCTCCAATCCTGTATCGGGATTCACGAGCACAGACCCCAGCAGCACCCAAATAGGTTCACTACCTGGAAAGATAATGGAACAAATAATTAAGCAATCAATTTGCAAACACCTAGAAGATAATAAGGTGATAAGTAACAGTCACCATGGACTTGCAAAGAACAAATCATGTCAAACCAATCTGATAAGCTTTTTTTGTCAGGGTTACACATCTGTGGATAGGGGGAAAGCAGTAGATGTGGTATATCTTGACTTTAGTAAGGCTTTTAATACTGTCTTGCATGACCTTCTCATAAACAAATGAGGGAAATACAACCTAGATGGAGCTACTATAAATTGAATGCTTAAATGATTGGAAAACTATTCCCAGAGAGTAGTTTTCAGTGGTTCAAAGTCAAGCTGGAAGAACAGATTGAGTAGGGTCCCGCAGTGATCAGTTCTGGGTCTGGTTCTGTTCAATATCTTCATTGATGATTTAGATAATGGCATAGCAAATACATTTATAAAGTTTGCAGACGATACCAAGATGGGAGGAGTTGCAAATGCTTTGGAAGATAGGATTAAAATTCAAAATGATCTGGACAAATTGGAGAAACAGTTGGAAGTAAATAGGATGAACTTCAATAAGAACAAATGCCAAGTACTCCCTAGAGGAAGGAAGGATCAGATTCACATATTCAAAATAGGAATGACTACCCAGGAAAAAGCACTGCAGAAAAGGATCAGGAGGTCATAGTGGATCACAAGCTAAATATGAGTTAACAGTATAACACTGTTGAAAGAAAAGCAAACAGCATTCTGGAATATATTTGCAGAAGTGTTGTAAGCAAGACTCAAGAAGTAATGCTTCTTCTCTGCTCCACACTGATTAGGCCTCAACTGGAGAATTTTGACCAGCTCTGGCTGCCACATTTCAGGAAAGACGTAGAGAAAGTCCAGAGAAGAGCAACAAAAATGATGGCAGGTCTAGAAAACATGATTTATGAAGGAAGATTGAAAAAAATTAGGTTTGTTTAGTCTGGAGAAGAGAAGACTGAGGGGGGTGACATGATTACAGTTTTTCAAGTACATAAAAGGTTGTTACAAGGAAGAGGGGGAAAAATTGTTCTCCTTAACCTCTGAGTTTAGGATAAGAAGCAATGGATTTAAATTGCAATAAGGGAAGATTAGGTTGGACATTAGAAATAACATCATATCTGCCAGGGTAGTTAAGCACTTGAATAAATTGCCTAGGGAGATTGTGGAATCACCATCATTGTAGATATTTAAGAACAGGTTAGACACACAGCTGTCAGGGATGGTTTAGATAATACTTAGCCCTACCATATATGCAGGGGACTGGACTAGAGGACCTCTCAAGGTCCCTTCCAGTCCTATTAGTCTATGATTGTGCAGCTGTTAAATATGCTGCTATGCAGTAAGATTCTTCAGCATAAAACTGACAGCCCAAGGTAGGAAGAGGGTGGTTTAAGTCACCTTTGCACTCTTGAAATAATAGTCTTCTCTAGAGGCTGAAGATGCCCTGGGAAGAATTTAGGCAAATCTGTGGTTCCCCAACATACCCTTCCTGCCCTCAGCATGCCCCGTCCACCCATCAGGGCTTATCAAATTGTCCTGGGAAGACAGACTACACAGTGCCTCCCCAAGGAAATCCTCCCCTGGCCAGATACAGAATTTTTAGGGCCCTTCTATGTCTCTCTGATGCTTTGTGTATAGCAACCAGAGTGGGGGTGAAGCTCTCTCACATAGTACTTTTATTTTATATATTGATGTCGCACTCAAACAGTGCGAGGCACTTTCTGAATACAAAAGATGTAGGTCCTGCTCTGACGAGCATATAACCCATTTATGCAGCTCTCCAGAAATGTATTATCTGTGAATAGCTGCTCTCTTAATAAGCCAGTGGATGGAAGCATTGATCAGGAAATTGGCTGAGACTCCCCGGTGGCCTGTGCCTATCACCAACCTGCATATACCTGTAACTCATTTATAGGACACTACTTTGAATTCAACCACATTCTTTTTCCTAAACACTTAAGAATGACGGACCTGATTAACCACTGTGTTATTCCAGCATTATTCAGCTATAAAGCCATTGGGATCAGTGGGCTGGCAGCGGTGTGAGACTGGAAAAATGTGGTGATGAATCCAGCCCATTATCTGGCATTTACACAGCATAAACACCATTTTTCAGGTCTATGATTTAATATATATTTAAAACATAAATAAAATTTAAATGTATTACATACACATTTCCATGTTTTCACCAAGTCAATTGATTAAATACTGGCATAATGACATATATATATCTATAAAGATAAACAGCTTAACATTTCCATAGCAACCTTCTCTCTTTAAATAGATTTATAGACATTAAGTTTATATTATTAATCATGTCTATTACAGTATGGCCTAAGGGCCAGGAATTGGTCCCCATTTTGCTAGACCCTGTACAAACAGAGAAGCAGACAGCCCCTGTTCTGAAGAGTTTACAACCTAAACAGACAAGACAGACACAGGGTTGGGGAATGGATAGAACACACATCTCTGACTTGTTCCTCTCTACAGTTTTTTCACTAAGGCCACATGGGAGAGGGGCAGCATCATCTGGGTCCTCAAACTAATTACTTAATCTTTTAGACCCTTATGAAATACTGCTTAGCTAATTTAGGCCCAGATCCAGTAAGACATTGAAGCATGTTCTTAACTTAAACATGTAAAAAGTCCTGCTGCTTCAACACATAGACCTCCATGGGGCTTTGTTGTATGTCTCATGCTGCGAAGGGCTGAGCACCTTCCACTCCCATCAACTTCATAAAGAGCTGGTTTAACTGTAGGCAGCTTGAGATTTTCCTGGCAGATGTGAACCTCAGAGACTGAGATAATTTGGGCTCAGTCCTTCCTTACTAAAGTTGCCTCACTGATGTCAGTGGGGCTCTTCCTGTGAGTAAGTGTTTGACGGACTGGATTCTGTACCATTGGAATGTTCTGAAGACAGATTTCACTGAAGAGTGAGAGAGGAGGAAAGAAATTTAGGGGGTACTAAACAAGTATATTAAAAATGTACTACAGACAAAATTTGGAGAAACAGAAGTCTCCCCCAAGCTATTAAAATATTTTTTTTTGTAAAAGAAGCTCCACCTTGCTACCCCACTATTCAGTTCAATGCTAATTCTGCACCAAAATTGGTTGCCACGAATCAGAGAAGCTAACAAACTCAAAGGGCAGATGCTCAGTGGTGGGAATTGTCATAGCTTCATTGGCTTCAAACTTGAGATGAGAATAGATCCCAAGCCAATTAAGTTCTTCTCCAGTGCCCCATCTACTAGACCCTTCCTCCTTCCCTGTCTGCTATTCAGTGCGAGACTGCAGGGTTGGAACAGCAACTCTACTGTCATCCTGTGCAATGCATGTGGACCCCATGTGAATTTAGTCTAAATAGCTAGCTGGAATGGAGAGCCATCATGGTAGAACAGGGTTGTGAGAGCACCTGGCACTGTATATCTGAAAACTAATATATGCTTTTTGGTTTGGTTGGGGCAGTTGTAGAAATAACTAATCACCCCATAGTCACCCAAAAAACTAATGCATTATCTGCCTTCAAAACCCTGCTTAAAACTGCTCTTTACCATAAGGCCTATAAAAAAAGCTTGACAATGCCAGTGCTGCTCTAGACAACAACCTATCAACCTGACAGAAACTGTCTCAATGTTTCCTTGCGCTACCTCATTGGTGTGTCTAGCATCATCTGTTGTCTCTTATACTTAGATCATAAGCATTTTGAGGCAGGGACTGCCTTCCTCCCACCCCTCTATGTTTGTACGGTGCCTAACGCACTGAGATCCTGGTCTTTGACTGAGACTCTTAGGTGCTATGATAATACAAATAAAATAACTAAATAAACTAACAAACAGCAATACCCTTCCCTCCTTCTTTACTATATCAGGGTTTCACTGTAAAATCCTGGCACAGGGCATTGAAACAGACACAACAAACAACCACCACCACAAAACAGAGGCCCGGTAGATTCATGCTTTGTTATACTTTGGAATGAGAACATACAGAATAATTGTCCTTATAAACAGCAATTGGTAAATAATTTCAATCTTGAGGAATGTAGAAGGAAAGAGAGGGGAGAGGAACCTTCAATATAATTAAATTAGAAGGTCCATTACGTTATTGACTTTTTCACCCCACAACAACAACACAGGGTCTAAAATAGATTAGGTTATCAAAAGGAAACAAATCCCAAGGAGCGACATAAAAGCAGCATGTTTCAAGCAGAGATTGCTATACATATGGAATAACTTATCAAACAAAAGTGTTTAAGCAAACACAGTTGGATCATTGAAAAGAACCATTAGAGGGCACCATGTAGAGAAAAGGAGCACTAAAATAAATAGTGACTAAATAAAGGCAATATACTCAGCTGTTGTCAATCATATTCAAAATTACCTTGAGAATATGGAGACTTGGTCTGAATTCAACAAGATGAAATTTAAAAAGACAAGTGCAAAGTACTACACTTAGGAAGGAAAAAAATCAAATCCACAACTGTAAAATGGGGAATCACTGGCTAGCTGGCAGTACTGCTGAAAAGGATCTGGGGGTTAGAGTGGATCACAAATTGAATAAGAATCAACAATGTGCTGCAGCTGAGAAAAAGATTATCACTCTGGGGTATATTAACAGAAGTGTTGTATGTAAGACAACAGCGGTAACTGGCCCGCTCTACTCAGCGCAGTCAGACCTCTGTTAGAGTATTGTATCCCATTCTGGGCATCTCATTATTAGAAAGGTGTGGACAATGGAGAGAGCCCAGAAGAGAACAACAAAAATGCTAATAGTTTTAGAAAACTTGACCTATCAGGAAAGGTTAAAAAATGGGCATGTTTAGTCTTGAGAAAAGAAGATTGAGGGAGAACCTCATAACAGTCTTCCAATATATTAAAGGGCTGCTATAAAGGGGACTGTGATCAATTGTCCTCCTTGTCCATTGAAGGTAGGATCAGAAATAATGGGCTTAATGTACAGCAAGGGATATTTAGGTTAGATAGTTGGGGAAACTTTCCAATTATAAGGGTAGTTAACCTCTAGAACAGGCTTCCAAGGTAGGTCATGGAATGCTCATTTCTGGAGATTTTTAAAAACAGGTTGGACAAACACCTGTCAGGAATGGTCTAGGTTTACTTACTCCTGCTACTGTGTAGGGGGGTAATGACTTCTCAAGGTCCTTTCCAGCTCTACATTTCTATGATTCTATGACTAACATTAAATGGAGCTATGGTGATTTATAATCCGACGAAGAGCTGGCTCCAAGAGTGAAGCTACTGTCGTTAATATTAAAAATGTTTTTAATCCAGTGACTGTAGCAATTCCCCCTCCTCCCCAGGAGAAATAAGAGCCTCAGATGATTCCTGAATGTGCATCTCACAAAGGGGAATAAGGATCTCTCTCTCTCTCCCCCTCATTTTAATACATCTTGTGCAACACCACTGATACACTTGTTTTCTTTTTTTAAGCAGAGATCTATAAACTATCATCATGAGCAATGTCAGAAAGAAGTGATTATGCATTTGCTATTCTGCAAGCAAATTCCATCCTATAATTTGGGGAGAACATTTTATAAACAAAAAGAAATGTATCATAAAAAATTAAAGAGACTATTTTAGGCTATATGGAAAGTCAAATCAATTCTTGCTAACCCCCCTCCCTCCTGCACGGCATCCTCTATGTTTTTAATTTAATGTTATTTCTGTTGTTCCCATGTTCTAACTCACTTCATTGGCTTCTGGGCACCAATGGCTGCAACAGCTATGCAGACTAATGCTCTTAAAGCTACAGTCTAGACTAGATCATGTGTGTGATCTTGATGTTATCTAACCCCAGGTGACATTTCTGTGGTCCGACTCAATTTTTTCCCCCCAAAGAGAAAAAAAGCACAATATTCAGAATATACCACAAATAGAATAAATAAAATTGGAAAGAAAAAATCAGAAATAGGCTTATCACAGAATTATTTTCATACCCCTCTCGTAATGCTTTCAGCATCATATACTTGATCTGTATGTGCTATTTGTCGCTGACTGAAACTGTGAGATATGGCTATATACACACTCACAAGACTCCATAAATTTGGCCCATACAACAGAGTAAATATTCATTATATCAATGTATCATTTTCTTATATATCACATCGCTAACATTTTCTTATTTTCAAATACACTTATTACAAACACATCTTTGTTTTTTTGTTACCATAATGCGTGATACATCAAAATCAGACTCTGAGTAAGAATTCCATCAAAGCCAAGTGCCCAGACAAGGAATGTAAACATCTCTCTCTGATTTGAACAGAGCGATGCTGCTGGATTGCCTGCCTCTCTGTCCTTTTAAATCATATTTCCTTTTGCTCATTTTGCAATCTGATAAAAATACAGCAACATTAATTTGTTTCCAAGTAGAAACCTCTCTGAAATTCTCATGAGATATGCATTACAGATGCCAAGACTTTCATGGTAGGGCAAAAAAAGAAATAGATATCCTCGCTTGCCCTACATGTGCTGCCCTTAAGGTTGCTCGGTGTACAGAAACACTCTGGCACAGTGTACTCGTTTACTCCTTGTGTCTTATCGATTCCAAATGCCTCTGTTTTGGAAAATTAACACGATTTTGAACATGTCCACTGCCTTCTTTTTCGGGAACCATGGCTCCTTTTGGAGAATTGCCAAAGAGAATTGCCGCTAACAGGACATAAGATTCATTTAAATTATGTTATGATTAGAGGGTAGCTTTGGACAAAATGTTTGACAATCACAAGTCACCAGCTAAGCCACATTACATTCTTTTGTGCAACACAAGCATCTTACAGAACCAACATGCTCAGAATCCATCTATGAGGTCCGTTTCAGCTTGGTATCGACAAATAATGATAGATTTGTATATCTGTCTGTCGAGGTATCTCTAATGCATCAGTCACTATAGTGCCAGATGCTCAGCTGGTGTACAGTGACATAGCTCCATTGAAGTTAATTATACAGATGAGGAAATGGCCCAAGTGTATCTAAGTGTGATGGCCACCATACACCAGGGATTGAACTGGGGACCTGCGTGAGCTGTGATAGCTCATGAGAGATGATGGTGTAGCACACTCACATTCTCTGTGGACTGGTCACAGCAGGGCCCCCGTAACAAGGATTTACCCAATGGGTTACATAAGGACTGCCACCGACATTAACCAGTTCTGGGTCTTATCCTCAGCTTGTGTAAATGGGTGTAGCTCCACTGACTTCAGTACAGCTAGGCTGAATTAGAAGAGCTGAAGATCTCACTCTGTACCTTAGTTCTTCCAGTCTGGACATTGAAGTGATACCTTGGATGTAATTAATATATCACTGAAATCTAAAGTTAATTTTACATGAAAATGGTACACTTTTGCTATGGAAATGTTTAATCCTTACTCTTATTTTAAAGAGACACTACCAATTTGAAATCTATTCAGTTAAACACAAATAGAAAAGTAATTTCAAGTATTGTACTCACAGTTATTGCGTACTTTCTGTTATGTAGCTCCTCTGAAGCATGTACTATTGGCCATTATCAGAGCTAGGGTTCTTCTATACTAGTTGGCCCACTGGGCTGATCCGGTATGAAAACTCTTCTGTTGTTTTGAATGAAAGTCTGAGGACCAGGGAAGATCTGTAACACAAAGACGGGCAGATCAATAGCATGAGAGGCAGTGTACTCTAGTGGATGAAGCACTAATGCAAGGCACGGGGACTCCTGGATTAAAATTCTAGTTCTCACACTGACTATAGACAAGTCTCCTCATTTTTTTGCCTGACTTTCTGTGACCCAGGCAGAAGGCTTACTATACCAATTCATATACCAATTCATATACAATACCAATTCATACTACCTCCAACCCATGGTTGTCATAATATGTATCTTAAAGGTGTCTTGTAAAGTATTGTATATAAATTGGTGACATGCTGGTTCTGAAAATAATTACACAATTGTATGAAGAGTTATATATGTCTGCTAGATATATGTTCTTAACATGTTTTTGGGACTCAGTATATATGTTGAGACGGTCATAGAAAAAGGAATGTGGAGTCCCTTATCTGATTAGTTTGGTTGTAGGCATAGGACAATGAAACATAGAAGATTAGGGTTGGAAGAGAACTCAGGAAGCCATCCAGTCCAACACCCTGCTCAAAGCAGGATCAACCTCAACTAAATCAGCCCAGCCAGGGCTTTGTCAAGCCAAGTCTTAAAAACCTCTCAGGATGGAGATTCCACCACCTCGCTAGGTAACCCATTCCAGTGCTTCACCACCCCATTACTCCTTATGCTGTCATCTGCCACCACTGAGAATAGCCTAGCTCCATCCTCCCTGAAATCCCACTTCAGGTGGTTGAAGACTGCTGTTGAATCCCCTCCTCTTTTCTGTAGATTAAACAAGCCGAGTTCTCTCAGCCTTTCCTCATAAGCCATGTGCTCCAGCCCACTAATCATTTTTGTTGCCTTCCGCTGGACTCTCCAATTGCTCTACAGCCTTTCCGTAGTTGGGGTCCCAAAAACTAGACAGAATACTCCAAATGTGGCCTCACCAGTGTCAAATAGAGGGGAATAATTACTTCCCTCAATTTGCTGGTAATGCCCCTGCTAATGTAGCCCAATATGCCATTAGCCTTCTTGGCAATAAGGGCACACTGTTGACTCCTATCCAGCTTCTTGTCCACTGTAACTCCCAGGTCCTATTCTGCAGAACTGCCGCCTAGCCAGTCGGTGCCCAGTCTGTAACTGTGCATGGGATTCTTCCATCCTAAGTGCAGGACTCTGCGCCTGTCCTTGTTTAACCTCATCAGCTTTCTTTTGGCCCAGTCCTCCAATTTATCTCCTATCCTTACCCTCCGGCATATCTATCACTCCCCCCCATCTTAGTGTCATCCACAAACTTGCTGAGGGGACAGTCCTCCCCATCCGCCACATCATTAATGAAGATGTTGAACAAAACTGGCCCCAGGACTGATGCCTGTGGTACTCGGCTTGTTACTAGCTGCCAACTAGGCATCGAGCCATTGATCACTGCCCGTTGAGTCTGACAATCCAGCCAACTTTCTATCCACCATATACTCGTAGTCTGCATATAATTGCATATAAGATACATATAAGCAATCAAGCAACTCAAGTAGAGACAATGGACGTTGAGCAATATAAGTGGAGTAAAAAGATATTTGTGTTATCTACATAGGGGACACAGGGTGCAGCACTCTCTGAGCTTGTGGAAGTTGGATACTCTAGCCTGGCAGGTTAGAGATGTTGGTAACTTCATATAAGTAAGGAAACTGCTTAGACCAAAATTATAGTTTGCTAAACTTAAATTATAGTCACTAGAAAGTATATTTTGTTTTGAGCTTTCCTCGCCAGATCTGCCTCTTTTTCTTTTGCTTACTATCACTTAAATCCCTGTTCTTAGTTAATAAACATGTTCTTCTATTACAAAACCATCTCAGTGCTTTGTATTAAAGTGAAGTGTGAGTCTTCAGCTAACCTAATAGGCTGGTGCATGCATTGTCTTATTGGAGGCAGTGAACTTAATCATTTCCATGAGTGTCCATTGAGTGGGACTGGACACTGCCGAGTGACATCTTTGGGAAACTCGGTTTGACTGTGTGTTACCTGCAAGGAAAGGTTTAGACACAGTCCCAAGGAATTTGTTGGTGAAGCAGACAGACGTGTGTGGCAAGGGAGATGACATACAGTTTAATCACCCAAAAAGCTTGCACCTACTGAGGAACAGGGGCAACACAGTTGCTTACAGTTCTGGGTATCCTGAACACAACATCATCCTGTCTCAATTAGTAAACCCTTCGTAGCTGTGCTCACCTTTCTGGGACAGAAGCATTGGCAAGATAAAGTAGTTAATAACAGTAATAAATTTGCAATTCTGGTTTAATTCATCCCATCAAACCCTCCAAGTTGGGTAGGCCCAGCCCCATTTTATGGCGGTGGATAATTCCAACAATCATTCAGTGCAATTTTTTTTTTTTTTAATCTTGACAGCTAGACCCAGATCCCAGGTTTAGTACATGAGTCTCAACTGTCCTGCAGCCCCGGGTGAGGTGAGGGAGTGAAGAGGGAGGGTTATATGTGGGAATTTTGGTTAAATTGTGGAGCTGGTGAAAATTTAATAAGAGTGTTCAGGATCAGATAGACTGGATCACATTTTTAAAGGAAATTCTGCCTACCTTCCAATTTTGCATCTGCAGTTTTGAAGTGACATATACTGATGTTTAAATCTCTGAATACTGGATTTGAGGCTAGACCTAGGTACCTAGGCAGCTAACTGCTTCACTTTTAGAGGATGCAATTTGCCTAATCAATAGGACATAACTGGGAAGCAAGAGATCTAGAGTCTATTCCTAGTCCTGCTACTGACTGGTTGTGTGCCCTTGAGCAAGTAACCTCACCTCTCTGTGCTGTTTCTTCTCTCACTCTCTCCCCTGTCTGTCTTGACTATTTAGATTTAGAATTTCTTTAGCAGATAAACTCTCTCTCACTAGATATTTGTACAGTTTTTAGCATGATGGGAGCCCAGTTCTTAATTTGAACCTTTGTGCAGTACTATTAAACATATTTCTTTGGAGTATTAATAAATGTCATTATCTATGCTATAGTTATTTGCCCCTGCAAAACTGCCCTCTCAGTTGATTCTGGGCAAGTTTAAACTCATGACCAATGATACATTAAAATGCTTTCTTTAATGTTTGTACAGAGCTCTGAACAAGTAAGGAAATACCTACGTGTGGATCTACACCTAGGAAGGTTATACTCATATATTCCTGGTGTTGAACATCAGTACAGATACTGTGGAATCATTCCACCAGTTGCAAATGATAGAGTCCAAAATGAAAAATCTTTTTATCAGACACAATACCTGGCAGTCACTGGTATGCTGTGGTATATAATCCGAGCTAGATCAGAGAGAAAGAACAAGAGAGAGGATGCTAAGCAATTTAAATATTTGTCTGCTTTTCCTCCCTTCCATCTTTTATTCACCTTTCCCAAGCAGCCACTAAAGCAAAGCATTTAGTAAAGAACCGAAACCCAATCTGTCCCATCTACACTCAAGGAAAAAAAACCATCCACCTTAGACTAGAGTACTACAATATATTTTTTTATTGGGCTGCACAAAAGGCATATCCGTTATTAATGCTAATGCAAATGCAGCACCAAGGTTACAAATTTTAATAGTATATAGAAAATTTAGTTCTGCTCTAAAAATTGCCTATGAAAAATGGTACTCTCACACTCAGATCTGATCCTTGTGTGTATTTAAGAAATATAGCTGATGACTTGGGGCGAGTCTGTAGTCTGGTGTCTGGTGCTTGACTGAAGTATGTCACGTTATCTGGTTTTTGGGGGGAATCGTATGCTGATCCTAGTGACCTGCTGGGCAAGGCTGAGAGCTTCTTAACGAGGTTTTGATCTCCAAGCCCTATAGCACCCATCAATGCTTAACCAGGGGCCAGGGCTACTCAGGGAGAACCAGGATTTAAAAAGCCCACTCCTAAGAGACCGGAGGAGCTAGTGAACAGGAGCAGCTAACAGGGGACTTCTGTGAAGGAGTTCAGAGGGGAAGTGGGAGATTGGGGGGTCAGATATACTTCATTAACATTCTGTAAACTAAAGACAATAACCCTTCCCCCTCAGTATAAAACAAAACAACAATAAAAGAAAGAGCTGCAGGAGTAAAAAGAGAATGCAGGCAGAAGTCCAGCAACAGAGTGGGAGCTATCTCGCTTATCGCACTGAATATAACTTGTATGATTGCCTGATCTATGGGAGGGTGGTGTATGTGTGGCATTCAGTGCAAGAAGATCTTGGCCCTCGGAGATGAGAGGAGATAAGGGAGACACACAGCTACATAGATGAGACTTTCTGGGACTCCAAAGAATGGTCCCATTTCCCGGTATGACAACCTCTGTACTATTGAGGAGGATGAAAATCTCAGGGAAGGAGAATATCAAACAGGGCCATTCTTCAAGCATAAAGAGAGAGAAAGCACCAACACTCAGGCTTTACTTCTTCCTCCATTTACTTTATCCTTTCCATCAAGCACTTCCTGAAAATTTAGTTCTTAGATTCCTCAACTTTACCCTTTACCTAAACCCATGGTCATACCAGAACTCCCCTACTGGAAGCTATCATAGCACCCTCTATTTACAGAGCAACTTTTTCGAGAATTCTGGTAGCACATTCTTTTTTAAAAAAATTGCTTCAGTTTAACTAGGTCAAATTGTTTAAATTACTTTTGCTTACAAAAATAAATTACTGAATTAAACTAAATCCATTTAAGCAAGGTTGAGAGGGATTTTCTTCTCCACATTTCTTGCTACCAATGTTTTATTGGGGAGTAGACGTCATTGACTAATTGTGTGACCAATTGAAGACCAAGGCCAATATTTGCCTTTCATCCTTATTGAAGGCAGGGGTCCTATTAAAAAGGCTTTGTTTCTCTAGTGAAAAGTCATATTTTGCTGGTAAATACTTCATGAGGAGGGCTAATATTTTTTTCTCTCAGCTGCATTCATATGTTCTTATATTCTTTGGCACAGGGAACTTAAGTTAACTGCCAAAGAAATTTTCTTTTATTGCCCTAATGGCAAAACTGGGAGTAGAATTGGAAAACACAAATTTCACTGGGGTAATTGTTTTAGAAAAATTGCAGGGGTTGTGGGGAGCAACATTGTGTCAGCATGTAGAACTATTACAATATATTCTGCAACGTTGGGGACACAAAATGGGGGTATATAGACCTATGCAAAGTCTGGGGGAGATAAATGCCCCCCTTACCCCATAGCAAATGACACCCCTGAGTTTCACTAGTTTCAAAGGGTTTAGCTCACCTTTTTAAACTAAGGTCCACATTCTATTTACTAATATTATGTAACCCTGTTGACCTGTAGAATTACTCTTGGTGTGCATCAGTGTTTGGGGAAATACAAAGCTTGTACTAGCTTAGGCTGTTGATAGTAAAGGATATTTTACAGTCAACCTTCACATTAAGGTATTTTTGCTCCCTGTTGGGCATTTAGATGTGTATTACAAAAAACATAAACCCCTATATTTTTGGTCATTTTTAAAAATATTTGGTCATATGCATAGGGTTTGTAACCATCTACACTTCAGGGAAAATTGGATTAATACCATCTAATAAACAAGGAGGATATGTATCTGTAGAAAAAGCAAATGAAAATGGAAAAGAAGTAGAAGACATCAGCCATAACAAATGTTTATGAAGGAGTGTATTTATAGAAGAAAATAATGAGTTCAACTAATTGGTCTTTTTCAGGATCAGTATGAACTTTTTTCAGTGAATGGTGACATACATATTATAATTATATTAGTTTTTGCAGCAAAGAAATATACCAAACATAGCGAATTACCATTTGTGATGTGTAAAGAATAAAACATAATATATGCTTCCTGGCATTCTTCCAGCTTTATGGGCTATCACTCAATATTTATGGTTAGTTCATTGATGCGGCATCAGGAAGTCATAATGCTATCGATCTGGTGTTGGATCAACGGTCTAATGACGTTCTAGACTGACAGTTTGAGTGGATGGATTGTTAAATTTAAGCTGATACGTTTGCCTCCTTGTCAAAACAATACAAAGCTCCTGCTGCCTATCTTCAACATAACTGACTGTGCTGAGTTGATTTTGAATAGTAATAACGTAGATTATATTTTTGGAAACAAACCGTGCCTTTCCTTTTCTTCCTCACTTTGTTTTTCCCTTCTTCTTTGAATCCTTGTCTCCCAAAACATCAAAGAGGGGAAGAAGGAACATCCATTTCACCCCAGAATGGATCTGCCTCTAGTTTATGGTGTTTGCTACTATAATCCAGTGGACCAATCAGCCAGCCAGTGCATTAAAGAACATTCACTAGTCTCAGGATTTAAGACTAAAACCCTAAAGAAAAGGCTTATGTTTCTCACATAAGAGTAGGCCAAGCCTCAAATTGGCTTCCTCAATTGCTCCCTTACAGGGCTGCACCCCCAGGCTATCTGCCTGACAGCTAAGGAGAGTCTCGCTGGTTACTTCTTGTCTTGAGTTTACTCAGAGGTGGTTTTTATATCCCAGCAAACCTATGTCTGTGTCACAATCTTCCACCTTCTGACTGTGGGACCTATTCCCTTCACCTGGGAAGTGTGCTGAGTCTGCCACTGGGTACAGTAGATCCCCAGCCCCACTAAGGGATGACTTACAAGGTTATGTCATTGGAACGGAGAAAATAAAAGTATTGAACCACGCTAAAGCCACACAACACAGGCACTGACTTGCTAAAATGGGCATGTATGGAATACCATTTTCCCACTCACAATTTCAAAATCTGCAGAGTACCAGAATCTACTGTAGTTCAGAAAATCTGAGATATTTAAAACACGGATGATTGTTGCATATTGAGGCCACGCCTGCTGTTTTGAGATTATGCAGTGCCATGCGGGGCAGCATCTTTGACAAACCGTCTCTTTCAATTCCTCCAGTTACACATGGGGTTTTAATTTTAAAGGGAAGCAAGAAGGAGCAGACTTTTAACCAACAATGCTGAAACTTTTCTATATAAACAATCAGAAAGATCAAATAACTTCACTGTGGCTGATGAATTTCTGGTTGCATGAGTTCTTCTTCTATTCAAGATTACACATTATGCCTAGAAAGATAACTTGTACACCTCACCATCCACTGGTAGCAAGAATTACCAGGTTCTTAAGTGCTCTTTAGTTATCTCTCTCCTCTAAATCCCACTCCTGAAAATAAAGCTATTACATACATATTTTTCTCAAGCATTCACTGCTTGAGTGACATGTCTGCAAAGGGCTCATGTTGACAGGCACGGGCATGAAGCATATTGTACATCAAAACTGCAGGCAGTTAGTAAGACGTTAGCCTGGCTACCATCTAGGGGTTCAGTCCAGATATTAACCCTTTGATCACAATAATACTGCTGAAAAATGCAGTTAGTAAAAACATTGTGGAAATCTTGCTTCGATGATCAGATTTGAGTCTGGAAAATGAATCTGATGGTACAAAGTGCAATGTCTCAGTTGTGGCTGTGTGGGTGTAACACGGTCCGACTCCCACCTTGTTCTCTTCACAGGTGTTTCGCACTCAGTCCTGTCTCTGCTGGAGCCTCCTTCTCGTGACTCAGCCCTCCGCTCGAGTCCCAATCCCTGCTCCCTCCCTTCCAGGGGGATCTGCAGTTCTTTCTAGCCACCTCCCACTGTGGCCACTGCTGTCTTGCCACCAGTCCTATGGCAATCAGGGGTGCGGAGGGGATCCAGGCCTGCCCACTAGCCTGAGACCCAGCCCAGGGACCCTATGTGTGTGACAGTCTTCTGTGATAGCCTTCCACTGCACCTCCCACACTAGTCCTGGGGCCACTTCTCCGCAGGCCCAGGATCTTCTCAGCCCTTGCCGCAGCTCCGCTGAGTCCCAGCAGCCAGCCACTGCTCTGTCCAGGGTGCTGACAGTCCTTTCCTTTCACGTTCCAGGGAAGCACTGTCCTTGCTTTGCACTGCAGCTCCCGTGTGCACTGGCCTCCTGGGCCCTGATTGGCTGCCATGCAGCCCCTTCCTATTGGCTACTTCTCCCACAGTCTCTCCAAAGGCCTTCTTAACCCTTGCTAGGCCAGTGAGGGGCAGGAACCCCAACACTGTGGGGATAACATAATGGGAGTGGGAGGTGTTCAGTCTACTGGGTGTTTGGGAGGGAAGAGGTGAGTGAGGACAATCTATTTTAATCACTCTCCAGGTCAGATTTTATGCCTTCTGCACTGACATCACCTGGTCCCCTTTCCACCTCTGTGGTAGCACAGTTGCAGTGGAGCTGCTCTCAAAGCTCACTGTTCTTAGGGCTGCCATGGTAGACCATCGTCAAGGAGAAAGGCGCACCCCCACATGGAAGGGAGGCCATAGGAAAGCTAAAGGGTTCCTCATGCTTTTCATGAATTGCCTATGGCATGTGGGAAATGGCATCCCTGGCTGAGCTAGTTTCAGGAATTGAACCTGGAACCTCTATGTCCAAAACACAGCATGATTTACTACTTTATGAGCTAAGGGACCAGTGCCATTGCCTTGAAGGCAATAGCAGACTCATAAATCTCTTCACATGGCCCAGCTCCCAGAGGGGAATAAAGACCAATCCTCTGCCAGGCACTCAAAATAGGATGAGGTGCATACCTTTCTAGAGATATGTCCCCCTTTGTTCCACTGCTGCCCTTGCAAGTCTGCCTCCTCCCTGGCTGGGGATGTCTGACTGAACCGTTTTCCATAGGATCAGGGGAGAAGCGTCATGAGAGCAGCTGTCCTTGTATTCTGCGTGAGTCTCAGAGGCATGATGTTGTAGCATCTGGCTCTTGATTTTAATTTTCACACTGGCATGATGGGATCCCTAGGAAAAGTCAACTCCTTGAGAGCCCACTAGCCAGATCCTTTGTATTGCCAGATTGCCATTGACCTTCTGCTTCTTATCATCCTCTCATACAGCTGAGTGCTGGGGGTCACAGCTATGCACCCTGCTACCACTCACTTCCAGACAAAAAATGGCAAAAGCCACGGATTTGTATTTCATGTATGTATTTTAAAAGTTAGAACCCATGACTCCCAAAACAGCTGTGCCAAATGTCCAGACTTGCCATGGAAGATATTTAGCAGCATTTGGTGTATTATTCATAACAGCACACACAAAGAAGCCATTACAGGACATGCTGTGAATGTACATTAGCCATTCACATTGATAGATTATGAATCTTTAATAGCACAGGACAGGTAAGAATTCCTGGTGAAAAGTAATTCTTGGGCCAAGTAGCTGGCCATTAAAAGGAAAAGAGTGAGCAATTAGATGGATGTGAAAGGGAAGAGGTGGGTGGAAGGGTACATACCGCCTCCTTTTGCAGGAGCTGGTTTATGACACTTCTTGCACCTGATTGCAGAGAATGGATGGGGTTATTACCACTAGCCCTCCAAAAAGGGTGGTGATAGATGAGTGGGAGTCCAGACTACCATCCCACTCACCCCTCTACCCCAAGCAGTAGAGGGGGCTAGCTACAGGGAACATAGCAGCAGCCCTGCCTTCTTTGTGCACCATGGAGCTTCGGGTCACTCCTTTAGCTGGTGGAACATGACATAACTCTATTGAAGTCAATGGAACTGTGGTAATTTACATCAGGCTCAGGCCCATTATTCTTCCCTGAAGCAAGATGTGTCCTAGAGATCCCAAAGAGTAGGGCAGCCCCACACTGCTCCTAGGCACAAAAGAGCAGAATGTTGTCTCCTATAGATGTGGGGCCAGATGTTTAGCCAATGTAAACTGAAGCAGCTCCACTGAAGTAGGTGAGGTACTCTGACAGAGACAAGGGAGCTGTCTCATCTTGTTTAAAAATACTGCAAGAGTCAAATCCATATTATGGGCCAATGGCCTACAAGAATTCATATAAACACTGGGCTTTGATAAAATAAAAGGCACATTACAAAGTGAACAACATGCTTATTGCCCCTCTCCTCCCCCCATTTTTGCCTTCTAAAAATGGACAATTTGTGAATGGAAAGCAAATATTCTATACCTAGGCATCAACATAAAGATTAACGCTTTGCTTCTGTGTTAGCCTCATCCATTGAAGGATCACAGAACACCCTGCACGTATTAATGAACTAAAGCTCAAATCTTGCTGTGAGATAGATGCAGAGGATTTGAGGCACCAGTTTACATATGATCCTAAAAATCCATTCTCCATTACAAAGGTAGGAAAAAGCAAAGGCTTTGAACTCAACCCCACTGTGAATTTGGGGGTTTACCTAACAGGACCATGGATCTGAATCATCCACCTGGGGCTTTGCAAAAAAATGAACCTGTCTTAAGAGGTTTGACAAACCCTCACACCAGCCCAAATAGGCCCATCAAATATACATCACTAGAGCATATAAGGGAAAAGTATGCCTTCTGTCTCTATCTCTATATCATGGTTTTATCCTGTCACTTACCGTCATAGTATCTGAGCACTTTCCATGGGTGTCAGTGATTCCTTGGAGTTCAAGGATGATTGTCTTCCAAGAAATGATAGCCAGTCACAGGTGGCTAATGAAACCAATCCTGGATCCACAGATCTCATCACAGCTGGGGAAGATGTTTCCTGGTGAAAGGGGCTGATCTGGATTATTGAATCGGGCTGTGGCGTATTCTTTCCTCATTTCTCTGTTTCCTGTTGTCTTCGATGGGTCTTGACATGCTGCGATCCTTGCCACAAGGTCGTTCTCCATTTTAATGGGTCAAGGGTTTGGGCTTCCCAGAAGTTTACCTTCCATGTAAAGTCAATGGCAATATCAAAGACTCTAATGGACCCTGTGGAGTGTCAACTTGCTTGGGGTAGGGTCTTTTTGGTTAATAGGATAATGGGGCTGAAGGGGATGCCAGAATTGTGTCATTCTAAGGATGGAAAAGCTCTCTAGGCTACCTCCTAGCAGCCAATGGGCACTAAGCAGGGGGAGGAGATACACTTATGAAAGACTCTTCTGGTGCTGAGTTGGAATATGCTAGGATATATTTCTGAATTGATGTAGCCAGGGCTGGACTATGGCATTGCCTCCACTCAGACTTACTCCTTCTGCAGAGGCCAGGAGCACAATGATTATTATTTGTATTCCAGTAGCACCTAGTTGCCACAGTCCCAGAAGAGGACCCCATTATGAAAGGTGCGGTACAAATACAAGGTGGTCCTTGCCTCAGAGAGCTTAAAATCTAATTAGTGTCCCTTCTCCCACTTCCCCCACCTAGTTATGACTCAGCTCTGTGCAAATGTCCTGGAGAAAGACTCCTTGTCACTTGCACAGGACCAGGTCCGACTGGGTTTCTGCATTCCCCATGGATGCATTCATTCCCCATGGCTGTGCAGCACTTCAGTCGCAGAAGGATTCAGCTCTCAGTGAGGCACCCACTGCACAAATTGATAGCATTGCTCACTCTAAAGGATGCACTCCTGCTTTGACTTGCTGACAGACTGCAGTTCCTTACAGCAGCAGGTTCCTTTATGCCGCATCACGCTGTTTTACAGTGTGCCAAACTGGTCCACAGATCGGGATTTTATAAATGAGACAGAAATGCCAGTGAATCAGCCTCTCTTTAGTGTTCACAGCAAGAAGTTTTAGGTGACAGTTAACCTGTTAAAGGGAGTGAGTGGGATCTTCAAACAAAACATCCCTGCCAAGGGATCCCATTCAGTAATATGAGTCTGAATATTAGACATCTACAACTGAATATTAGACATCTACAGACTGGCCCTGACCCATTCAAGAATTAAAGCTCAAACCTTGCTGAGAGATACATACAGATGATGTGAGGCCCCATTTTATACATGATCTTGGTCCAAACTCATTCCCCATTACAAAAATAGGAAAAAGCAAAACCTTTGATCTGGACTCCACTATGAGTTCAGGTGGGTTAGAGAATAGCAACCCGGATCTAACACACACCTGTCTAGGGATCTGCAAAACATAAATGTGACTGAAGAGACCCTGGAATGAGCAATCTTTCACAGATTCAGTGCCTCCAAGCAACCTGCAGAGAAAAAGAGTGGAGTCTGCTATTGACAACACAATATAAATCTAAACTTCTCTACCCAGATACAATGATCAGTGATCTAGACATACTATATATTAGACAGGATGCTCAAGTTGTCTCAGATTAAGTGTCTTGCCCAAGGTCACAAAGGTAGCCTGCTGCTATGTAGCCAGGGTTTATGGTGCTGTAAGGACTGGACTATTGCACTGCCAGATTAAACCCAATTTCCAGTGTTCTCTTCCTGTCCCTTAGCCACCTCAGTGACTTGCTGAAAATCATACACCAAGTCAATGGCAGAGTTTGGAACAGAACTAGAATTTGTGATTCCTAGCCCTGTGCTCTAACAGATAATTGTGCTAGACAATGAACCTGCCAGAAGATATGAAGATATTTTGTTAGATCGTCAATTAAAACTCAGGTCCAATTCCAGAGAGTCATTGTGCTAGTCTGAAGACAGAATTTGATCTTAACTGCTGAAAATTTCTTTCGTTCTTTTTTTTTACTTCCTGTTAATTTTCATGGCTGTTTAAAAATATTTTTATTAATAATAATAATTATATTATAAGGGTCAGGTTTACTGTGCATTGTGCATGCAATGTAATAGAAGCTAATGTGCCCTACTGGGTCAGACAAGTTATCTGTTCACTGCTTGACAGTGACCAGTACTAGCTGCTTGCAAGGAAGGTGCAGGAAACCCCGCAGTTATGACCACAAGGAAATTTGCCTCCTAACTCCCATTAGGTGGAGGTTGGTTTATGACCTGACAGCATAAGAGTTTATGCCTTGGAAAATGCTCCGTGCCCCACCCATTATAACTCTGGATGTGCTCATTATTTATGTGTGTCCAGTTTTTGCATCTTTAAGATTTTTTTAGGAGGAGGGAGTAGTATGTCCATAAGCTTCACAATAAAATATGCTAAAGGTGATGTGGGGTGGGGAGAAATAGATCAAAGGATAGTCTCAAATCATGTCATGGATTTTTAAGGGCTTGTGGATGTTATATCTATTAAGAATTGCCAAATATTCCAGCAGATCCTGATCTCAACATCTCTCAAAGATTTGTTTTGGCAGCTTTGGGGTAAAAATAATTTTAAGCAGGGATTTATTTATGAACTGCCCAGATTCAGGCTGTCACAGAAAGGTTCTGAAAGTCATGGGTCAAGGTAAATAGTGCACCATAAAATTTAGCAAATGAAAATGCTAACTATCGAATATATAGAAAAGCATGGGAATACAGCTGGCCAGGAA
The DNA here is from genome assembly GCA_007922155.1 of Mesoclemmys tuberculata. Taxonomy (NCBI): domain Eukaryota; kingdom Metazoa; phylum Chordata; order Testudines; family Chelidae; genus Mesoclemmys; species Mesoclemmys tuberculata. The sequence goes on along the minus strand of ML675627.1, from coordinate 11,040,349 downwards.
TTGTTGGGGGGTTTTTCTGTTCAATGAAGTCTTTTTACTCCTCTCTCTCTTTCTCTCTTCCAAGTTTTTGAGGTTTTGCTGAAGAAACCAAAGAGGGCAGCCAAAATTGAACATTTTTCAATTGACAACAACCAAACTTTTTAAAAAAAATCAAAACATGAAAAATTTAGTAAAAACATGGGCATTCCCCACTGAAATTTTCCATTTTTACAAAAACAAAACTATTTTTCCATCATCCTCCCCATCCCAAAAAAGGTTTGAACAAATAATTTTGACCAGCTATGCAGTGATAACATCATTTGGTTGGCAAACTGCAATTTTAGAGCCAAGAAATGTCACTGATATATCATGAAGCTGAAGTTTAAGGAATAAATATCTATATTATATTAAAATAGAAATGCTCACATTAATGTTAATTATGGTTACAAAGAAGCTAAATACTCAGAAATCAGCAAATGTAAATATAAAAGTTGAACTGTAGGCATTATACCACAATCTTTTTCTCATATAATAAAATATCATACATTTTTCTACATCTTTAGCTGTAGGTATTTAGCACCCTGAAGTACTGCGACTTATTCTGAGTGTGAGAGACTCCAAAGTGAGAGACGGTTGTATAATGTCACCAGCTTTAGTCAACATTTACAGTGTGTCTGATTAAATTAATCAAAGACACAGAAAAATGTATTAAAATGAATGAAAAATGGAGGAATAACATTTGCTGTGCAAATGACACAATGCGGTTGGCTGATTCAGAAGGTCAGATGAAATTAGTAGAAATATATCTGAATATGGTCTAGAGTTGAATGTGGACAAGACAAAAAAACTATGGTTTTTGCAAGAATCCTGGGAAAACATGCAAGATTCCAGTGAATGACACAGCCGTACAGCAAGTGAGAAATTATTGCTAATTAGGAAGTATCATTACAGAAGATCAGATACTGAAGTCAACACCTGAATAGCAAGCGTGAAAGAGACATTCTGGGAGAAAAAACATCTGATGAGAAAGGACATAAATCTGAAGACAAATTTCTGACTCTTCGAATCTCTATTTGGTCTGTGTTAACTTACAGAAACATGGACAATCGATAATAAAGAAACTACAATCATTTAACTTCTGGTGTTACAGAAGAATTCCAAAAATATCATGGATATACTACGTACCCAAAATAAAGGATTGGAGATTATTGGAACTCAGCAAACATTAGAAAACTTACTAAAAGAAATAAAATTATTTTCATGGCACATTCTGAGAGCTTCAGTGGGTGATGCATGTTTACAGTCACTGGAAAGGAAAGCTGATGGCTGAAGAACACAAAGCAGAAAAAAAGATTCTTGGTGGATGATGTAGCATCCTGGGTGCATCAAAAGGACTATTCATCCACAAAAACATTTACAGAGGACTGTACAAAATGGGCTACCACTGTTGCAAATCTCCAGTGTACTGGAGCTGCCACATTAGAAGAAACATATTTATATGAAAGGTATTAGGCTTTAAAAGCTGTGTCATGCCAGTTTTAAACAAGTCGAACTCCACTGGAGTCAATGATGTTACCCAGTACGAAACTGCAATAACACTGTGGTGAATCAGGCCTGGAAAGTTTAACTAGAGCTGGTCAAAATCTTATACGTTTGAAACTGAGGGGGAAAAAATCATACTCCAATGAAAGCTTTGTAAAAACCATGTTTTTCTACTTTTTTTTGTTGAGCTTTGATTCACTCTGGTCAACATATATGGAAATTTGAATTTTCTATATCTACTGCTGAAATTTCAATAAAAAATAGGGAAAAAACTATTGAACTTGCTGACCCTGCCTGGAGCATTATTGCAGAGAGCAAAAGGCAAATATTTTTTTCTAAGGGATCTGCGCCTTCACGATTAGTAAACTACTTAACTCACAACTCACTTCACAGCACATGTTTTTTTATATGTTGTACCTGAATTTTCCTATTTTCATGGGGGGGTGGAGAGGAAGAGGAAGCACAAAACAAAAAGCACAAAACAAACAGTACAAGTCCTCTACTAATAGGTTTGAAGACATTATATGTAGAGGATACATTTTCAGAAGCATGTGAAAACAGTAAGCTATAGGGAAAATAGTAAAAAATACATAGTAATTGTCACAAACACATCCAACATAATATCAATGGTATGCTGTTGTAATAGGGACTCTGGGCAAATTTCTGCCTTCAAGAGCTGGTTTCAGTATTTGAGCAATTGCTCTTTTGTTGCTGCAATTATGATATGCACTGATGAAGTGTGTCTGCCTGCTTATGCTGTATTATCATTAGGACCAGCCTATACATAGTTATCCAGCAATGCCTTTACAGATTGTTTATTTCTTTTCTTTGGAAACATCAGTTTTCTTTGGGAATGAAATGTTTCAATACATTTTGAAATCTGTGCTGTATCTGGGGGTGCTTAAGAAGTGCCCCTTTGTACGACACCCACCTTCCAGCACTAACGTGCAAAACACCATGTTTAAAAAACAAAGTCTATGTGTGCTTCACTCTGTTGCTTTGACATCGTGCAAATGCAAACGCGGCAACCTGATCTGACATGAAACTCATGAACAGGAGCAGCACAAATGACGAGCTGCTTCATGGATCAATTACATTCAAGTCGCCTGGCATATTCCTAGTTAACATAGTGCTTGAATCTGAAATCATCCTTTGTTTCCTGGCTGCCTGTTTTGCTGTCAGTAGTGCAGTGCAGCAACATTAAGCACGAGCAACACAGAACTGATTTAAAGCACAGGTGCAACGCGAGACGCATAAGCTGTCTGCAGTGAGGTAATTATTCCCTCTGAGCTATTACCAACCTTGTATTGTCTTTATTTATATATATATAAACTTTGCACCCACCATTTCAACAAACTGAAAGGTTTATAAAATATGGCTTGGCAATGAGCACTCTAAATTCGATTTAACAAGAATAGCAACAACAAATGTAGCTTGCCAAGTATGAAGTTCAAATGTATTTTAGACTGTAGACATTGTCAGGGCATCTGAGAGCTCGTTTATGGTCCTTGGTAAAAATAAAAGTCAAACTTTCAGAATGATTGCAAAAATAATTCACAAATATGACAGATTGCTAACTGTAAGACTCCCGGCTACCTCAGTGCTGATCTCTTCAATGCTTGTCAATACAGCACGGCCTGAAGCTCTACAGGGCACCACAGGTTGCAACAAAGTGATACAGGTCTCTTTGGCTTGTACTGGAAAGAGACAATGGTTTCTCTGAACCAGATCCTGAACAAGTGTAAATTGGCCTGGCGCCGCTGATTTCAATGACAAAGGTGTGTCTGAAACACAGTAACCAAACACAATGGGGACAGAGTCTCAGATGGTGTAATTTGGCATAATCCACTCCAGTAACTTCCAGGGACTTCCCGAAGGCAAACAAGATTGGGAGCGGGTGCTTTACAGCAGAAAGAAACTCAACTCCCTTATCTGGATTCTGGTTCAGTGGCTTGAGCAGTAGTAAAAGGAGAAATAGAGGCGAGTCTGGAGTACCTTCAAAAAGCAATCAGTGTTTTATATTTACTTCAGAAACATTAAGGTAACCAGAAGTGACCCTGAGGGGGCTGTCAGGTAGCATTCAGTGAACGAGTTAGTGATCCTTGGTTCAATTCCTAGCAGCATGTGTCCACTTTATAAAAATCACCTTTGCAGTTAACACTAACTGTCACATGTCACAGCAGAGAAGCCAGCTCGTTTTTGGATAGCTATGGAGGCTGGTGAGCCCTTTGTTCCTGGAAATGGTGACCCCATGACAGAATTCTGACACACTGATGAGGCCGCCTGGTGGGAAAACCTGTAGTGTGGCTGTCTACACTGACTTGTTCTGTAAACAGTTTAGAGGACTTCACTCTCCAGGACTGACATTCCAGCACCTTTCATGATCCAGAAATTCATTTCTAAAGAAATAAAAATAGTTGGATTTTGTTTTTGTTTTAAATTGTATTCTTGGCTTTAGTGGGTGACTGAGCATGTCCTACATATTTCTTATCAAGGCAACTGTAAAAGCAATAAAGTGGTACCTTATCCATGGAAATGAGGATGAATGAAAGTCAGATGAAATTGACTTTTACTATAAAGGTTATTTGCTAATGCAACCCAGTGACAAGGCTTAAACACTCAAAATGAGGATGTTTTGGTAACTAGGGAGGCAATTTCAAAGTCAGCTAAAGTTATACAGCATCTGATCCTCAGCTAGTGTGAATTAGCATAGCTTCATTGGCCCATTACCTTTTAAAATACTGCTGGGTTTTTCATGGCCACTTTTCAGGCATGTATTCTATGATGTACTTAGGTATTTCTTCTCTGAAAGCTTGTGTGACTCCTCAGAACCAGCACTTGAGAGTCAAGATTGTGCCCTCACAGTCCTCAGGTTGATTTACTGAAAGAGAGCTCCTGTTTAATGAGCTGTCTGCTTTTCCATCATCATACATTTGAACCAGCCACTACATCTAGGTGGTCAGATGAGCAATGAGCACCCTAGAAATGCCTATAGATACTCTTCATAAAGTTAAATTGGAAATCAGAGCTGGAACTGAATAACCCTAGAAGAAATACATCTATGAGAAAGAAATTAGCTCAAGCCATTCAGCAACATTTATGGAAATTTGAGGCAGTCAGGGCCAACTTGAGGCAAAATGGGCCAAGTTCGTACAAAATTCTGGTCTGGAGAAAGAGTACAAGTATTGCTGTGTATCTTGAAACACTCCCCCCCACGCTCTCACATATACTGCAGTTTGAACATTTGTGATCAGAATCCAATTCCCATTCCCTCCATGCACGTGTTTAGCATTGTCAGAAATACATTTCCTATCTGTTTAGTCCAAGCCAGGATGTAGGTAGGGGCTATAGTGATACTAAGAATGGTAGGCTGTGATTATAAGGCATGAGTGAGCAAAACACTTGTCGAATAATTTTTAAGTCCCATTGAAGTCAATGGAAATACTTCTGTGCTTCAAGTTAGGCACGTGCTTCAGTGCTTTGCTGAATCAGAACCATTGTTAGCTTGAGAATTAGAAAGTCCTGCAGGCTTCTGTCTGTGTCCAATACTCTGAATAAAGAAAACTATTTGTGATTATTACTTGAGCTGTTGGGAAAGTGGAACTTCCATCCCAGGGGAAGGTCAACTATTTTGACATTTGTTTTAATTATGAAAAGAGAAAAAAGCCAAAGGATCTATTTTTTTTCACAGAATAAAAATTTCAAAGAGATCACCATTCAGAAGTGTCAAAAGGAGAAAAAAAAAAGATATTTCTGATCAACATGCAATATTCATTTAGAAATGTCAACATGTCAGAATTTCCAAATAGAAATTTTTCAGAACCTCACATCAAAATTTTTTTCAATAATTTGACTTTTTGACAGGTTGAAAGCTACTACCAGAATGCCAACAAAATTGTTGCGTTTTTGTGGGGTGAGAGAGGTAGAATTTTTTTCTTTACAAAATAATCAATTTTGACAAAACTCCACATTTTCTAAGAAAAAGTTTTTGGTCAAAACATTTCAACCCACTAGCTATAGCTGAATCTTGGGTTTTTTTTTCCCCCCATACTGCAAGAACAAAGCTAAATTGCTCTACTAAAAACGCTGATCCTTGAGTTGTAAAACCTGTTCCTCTCCTGCCCCCCCAAATGCTTGTGCCTAATACTAGCTTTGCTTTTGTGAAGATATAAGTTTCAAATACTCAACTAACCTACATTTGTTAGGTTAGCTTTATATGATCAACCTAAGTGGTGATTACATGGAGCCGGTATATGGCTATCTACCATAAGCCAGAGCTGGCTGAAGTTCAGAATTTCCATTCTACATGAAATTCCAATATTTCAATATTTTCCTTCATCACATTTTTTAATGAAAATTTGACATTTCAAGATTTACCACTTATAACAAGTTTATATGCAAACATCCATAGTGAAACCCATGCAGGAGGCCACCCGTTGTAGGCCACCCCATCTTGAGACAGCATTCCAAAGTGCCTTCAGACGTTGCCAAGCAGAGTTTTATTCTACTTCCCTTAGAACATTCCTAGCATTAGTTGAACACATTTTTAATGTCCTTAAATGTGGTCACTCAAAACTAGGTCCAGTTTATTCTCTAGCCATTATGCTGGGTCATTGCCAGATTTAAGGTCTGATAACATGTGAAACTCAGAGAGAGGAGATTTATTCCACTGGAAATCTTCTCTTCTCAATGCCACTTAGATTTCCAGTTTTCCAGTGGAACTAGCGATTCTTTCTATTGATTTTGGATGTCTCCTCTTTGGGATGCTAAACTGGACATTTTAAAGAGGGTCAGTTCTCAGGAAGTGAGGAACACAGAAAATCCCGTCTAAGTATTTTATGTATAAAAAAAGCTATTTTAGGTCATTTTATGACTTGTTTTTTAAAATATTGGTTATATTTCTATGAATTTTGCTTTTCTTCAGTGATCTTATGATTAGCACTGCAGCTGTGCCTCAGAGAGTCCGTGACAGATCAGGATCCCAGAGTATGGGATTCATTAGTCTAAACATTTGAACTTGAATGTGTAAAGTCAGGCCTCTAAATCCATATATTTAGGCACCTAAATGAAAGAGGTCTGACTTTCCCAGGTGCTAGGCATCTCTGATTTTACCGGGAACTATAGGGAACTGCACATATTCAGCAGCTCTGAAATAAAGCCAATTAGGTAGATGCCCAGATATGGATTATGGGTCCTAATTTCATAGAATCATGGATGTGTAGGACTGGAAAGGACCTTGAGAGGGCTTATAGTTGAGTGACCTGCACTCAGTGAAGGACTAAGTATTATCTAGACCATCCCTGACAGGTGTTTATTGACTACAGCAAGATTTTAAGTGATCATAAATCAGAATAATATGAATTAAGGATTGGACCACAATTAACTAAAAGGTAACACGCATCCTAAACTAAACTTAATATCTCAGTAGCTTTCCAGTCCTTGATGTTAGCTTATCCACAGCTGGCTGAGGTGCCTCTTCCAGCCAGCTCTCCCCCTCCCCCACAGTTGTCAGTGTCCTTGATGTTGCTATGTAGATGGATGCCAAGGGAAAGTCCCAAGACAAAGATGCCTTTCTCATTTAACAAATTTCCCCAACACCCTCTGGGGTCAGGTGATCAGCCCTGTCTGAAAATGGGTATGATTTCTTCCACTTGAGCTAAAGTGCTCAGAGCTGCTTAGGCCAGTCCACTGTTCCTGTATACATGGAATACATGGTATACACATCCAGGTGTGGAAATACAGCTTTGTGTTTATCTGCATCTATTCAAGCCATGTGAGACACACATTTGGGGATATGACACAGCAGAGTTTCATATCTGTACATGTGTATGACATTGCAGGAAACATGCTACCATAACTATAATGTTCAGCATGTCATGAGCATTCCGAAAACACCTTACATGACATACTTTGCATTAGACAAGACACAGTTACACTATAAGGGTGAACATGAATGTTACCCAAATCACAATATAAGAGTGTACATGGGGTACAGTGTGTCACATCATGTTTTTTAGACCTTTAATATTTTTGTTGCTTTTTTCTGGACTTTCTCCAGTTTGTCCACATCTTTCCTGAAATGTGGCACCCAGAACTGAACACTTACTCCAGTTGAGGCCTCATCAGAGTGGAGTAGACTGGAAGAATTACTTCTCGTGTCTTGCTTACAAAATTCCTTCCAATGCATCCCAGAAAGACGTTTGCTTTTTTGCAACAGTGTTAGATGGTTGATTTGTATTTAGCTTGTTATTCACTACGACCCCCCCCAGATTCCTTTCTGCAGTGCTCTCCCCTAGAGAGTCATTTCCCATTTTGTATGCAACTGATTGTTCCTTCCTAAGGGGAGTATTTTGCATTTGTTCTTATTGAATGCCATCCTATTCACTTCAGACCATTTCTCCAGTTTGTCCAGATCATTTTGAATTTTAATTCTATCCTACAAAGCACTTGTAACCCCTCCTGTCTTGGTATCAATCACAAATTTTATAAATGTACTCTCTATGCCATTATCTAAATCATCGATGAAGATATTGAACAGACCCAGACCCAGAACTGATCACTGTGGGACCCCATTCAATATGCTCTTCCAGCTTGGCTGTGAACCACTGATAACTACTCTGGTTATGGTTTTCCAATCAGTTATGCACCCACCTTATAGTAGCTCCATCTAGGTTGTATTTTCCTAATTTGCGTATGAGAAGACCATGTGAGACAGTATTAAAAGCCTTATTAAAGTCAAGATATACCACATCTACTGCTTCCCTCCATCCACCAGGCTTATTACTCTGTCAAAGAAAGCTATTAGGTTGCTCTCAGATGATTTATTCTTAACAGATCCATACTGACTTTTAGTTATCACCTTATTATCTTCTAGGTGTTTGCAAATTGATTGCTTTTAGACACGCAACATGACAACATGGCATGGTTTGATAAGCATGGGGTCAAATCTAACAGTTTATATTCCATCCCCTACCTTTGGTTAGATAAATTTCCATTTTGTGAAGGATACCCTTTTGTCTCCAATGGAGTAGGCACAGTAATAGACATGTATGGAACACAATATTCCAACTGATATGTAATCAGTAGCCCACCAGCAAACAACATATCACCTTGTCATGTGTTCTTACTTCTCACCCAGTAGGTATGGCTGTGCCACAATTCCACCATTGGAATGTGCTTCACTTTCCCTCTGGTCTGCAGTCTCCCTGTTCTGCTATGGTATTTTTTGTCTGGTGCTTTAGTGCATTCATACTCTAGCCAAAGGAAAATTCCTCTTCTTCAAGGGAAACCAGCATCCAGACAGAAGCAAAACATATCCTTGGATCTCACCAGACACACCTTTCATGGCTATTGGTGCTGGGCTGATACCAAAAGTCACTTGGCTTCTCCAGGCTAGACTATTTCTTTCTCTCACAATCCTTATTACAGAAGGCAAAGAGAGTTTCCTCCCCTTTTGTCTAGAAGTACCAGCCCAGCCCTACACTAGGAAGTTTCCAGTCTGATGCTCATAGAACTCCTGCACGACATCTCAACTCCTGGATCAGGTCTTGAACAACTCATACTTCCTTTAGATTCCAGCTTCTTCACAGGTCTTTTACTCCACAGCTCCTTCTGGTCACACCTCATGCATGATCTTCTTCCCACCATGGAAAAATGAGGCTGCCTATATACCCATGCATTTTCCAGCATTCCCGGCTGTCCCATCCCAATAAAATGGTATCTGAACTAAGTCTTCCATCAGTCCCTCCAAACTACATCTCCATAATGCCATTGTTCAAGATAAACCTGATCTGGGACTCTGCCTGGTCAACTGTCTCCCTTACATGTCACTCACACACGGTTACCCATCACTTTCCATTTGTATTTCATTCTTTTTTATTTGTAGGTTTTACTTTAGTTGATATTTTCATTGATCCCAGCCTGTGGTTTTTCTGGGGCTATTTTACATGTCTGTACAGCACCTAGCACAGAGGATGCAACCACCAACACCACAGTAACATCAGTAACAGTTCTTTTGCCATATTCCTACATCGTCATGTTGTGTTTTTCTTAACTCACCATTACCATAGCACCTTTCCATTCATAGGATGTTTCCCTTCTCATTCTTAATGATATAGTACGGGCATTTTAAATGCATTTTCTCCAAACAAATGCATATCTATCCAGCTGGAGTCATCTTCTTCATTTAATGTTTCTTTCAAAGCAATGCTGCTGTCAGCTATAATCTAGATCCTCTCAGAGACAATCAAAATGGCAATTACAAGAAGCAAAGTCAGCATGATACAACAGAGATACTGTACATGATTCAACTTGAAAAATAGAAAACATATTTAATAGGCAGAAAGAATTTGGTGAATAGAAAGATTGTACTGATTAAAAAAAATAAGCATCTACTGTAAAGAAATAAATTAATTAAAAAAGCAAGCATAACCAAAAAGGAGCAAATTGCTTTGGACAGCTAAGCTAACAGTACAATCTTATTAAGTGTTAGGAAAGAAATTGGTGATCTGAAGTATGGCAGCGGAGAATTAGAACTGAAAAATAGGAGACGCACATCAATATTGTGCAATTACTGTGAGTCTATGATGGGGAAGCCAGAGTCTGATGGGAGTTAAGAAAACCAAACTTGACAAATATGAAAAGTGCACAAATGTGATTTAATTCTGAAAAGTTGAAGGCTATCAAAAAAGAGACACTGGGGGAAAAAAAAAGTCATCAATCTAATGGTGCTAAATAAAATGTGAGCAGAAAACAGAAAAGAAACTATTGTTTTCAGGAATCTATAGCCCGTTATGCCCTTGGAATGTGTATTACAGAAGCATCCTTTGGGAATGTAACTACCTTTGCAGCCTCAGCATAGATTACCCTTTCCAAAGAATTGCTCTGCAGCTGAAAGAGAAATATGCATTATTTCCCTCATCTTTGCCCACATCTAATGGGGATCTGCCCATTCCCCATCCCACCCAATCGCCATGAGCCCTCCCAGCATGGAACCTGTCCCTGAAGAATGGGGAACCTTTGTGCATACACCTACTCCATTCTAAATGAGAGAAGGGTTGGCTAATACATGGAGGGAACTGTACTCTTGTGATAATTGGCCCTACAAATTTACCCTAAATGCGAGCTCTACAATATTCTGTAACAAGAAATGTTGATGAGAAAAGGTGCAAAAGTGAGGCAGAAACACTGAATTAGTCCAAACAAAAAGGTCTCCTAATATAACTCAATGAGTGTGTCAAGATCATGTCTGCTAAACAACAACAGTTTAAGACTGGAAATCAGTGAATCAAAACTGGTATGTCAGAAACTAGGCCTAATTCAGTGACAAAACAGTGGGAGGACAAGCTATTCCACTCATCAAAATGATAGAGATTTTGAGGAGAAAAACTGGCCACTGTAGTGACCTTTACCAACATGGTTGCCACTCGCACCATCTTCTGGGATCCAGACCTTCTTCATCCTAATCCTGAGAGATGTCCTGAACAGACCAGGCCAGAGAAACGGACCCAGATGACATCACCATCTCTATCGGCTCTAATTGAATCCCAAACACCAACTGGTATATGAGTCTTTATCTTCCTCTCACTCCCTCATCTGTCCTTTTCCTTCCCTACTGTATTTCTTCTCTTTCCTATCCTCCTTTTTCCTTGGCTCAGCCAAGTTGAAGCACTGGTGTTCGCCTAGAAAAAATCAGCTAAAGGCAGTGGCCTAAACTGTCTGATGCTTGCATAAAACTTTGCCAGGTCTCAAAGCTGTGTCTGTGTTTTTCCAGCAATGAGGTTTCGTGTGAAAGTCAACACCAGAGACACATGTTGCATTTTCTGTCTTTGCTGCTCTTTTTCTCTGGTATGTTTGTCTTATTAGGAAAAGGGATCAGACTTTAACAACAACGGCAATAACAGTACCAATCCATCTCAGCTAACTTCTTCTCTGTGACCCAAAAAGGACAGTAGTTACCCATCATTAATACCATCTAAAAGACTGTCAAACAGGGTTTTTTCCCTCTCTCTCCAGTGCTGGGGAAAGAGAACAAGGGATGCTGTTAAAATTAAATACTTATTTAGTGCTTCACATTTCAAACGCTCTAATTGTTTTTCCTTCTTTTCTGTATCTATTAAAAAAAGTTAAAAGGATTTTTAATGGTGTGTTTTCCATGGTACTAAGCAGGCGGAGGTCTCTGTATGCCAAATTCTGAACCTAGTTTAAAGGTGTTTAATGTGGGGCAGCTTTAAAATCATGTTAACACCCCTATATTCTAAATTAACACAAATCTACCCACACTGATCCTGGGGGCACAATTTGGCGAACAACAAAGCTGAATGACATCATTAGGAGGTACTGTGGCTAGTGGGGACCTGGCTATGTAACAATCAGCATTAGAGTCTGCTTTTGATCCTGAGGCTTAATTTGTCTTGAGTTTAAGACCTCCTTACCAACAGTTGGAGTCAAGATAAATTGCTTTGCCTGCCTGGCTAACTTAACTACCTTAGAACTGTGTATACTTGACAGATACACATTACACGAGGCAGGATTCCACAGAAGCCATTATCAACTAGGCCATCTCTATTAATTCCTTTAGTATACTAATCTGGTGTCCCATACATCACACTTATTTACCATTTTAAAAAAATGGGCCCAATTGTGCCAGCATTTACATGGCTGCAAGACCCATTGACTTCAAAGGGAGTGTCACCCATGAGAGTGGAAAGAGGATTGGACTTTAACATCAAAAAAACCCAAAATATTTAAGGCCTTGACCCTGCAAACACTTACGTACAGAAGTAATTTTATACAACTGACTAGTCCCATGGAGTCTAAGGGTGGCTACACTGCAAACGAAGGCATAATTATAGCTTGGCTATGCATACCCTTAGTAGCTTTAGCTATTGTGTGTAACTTTTGTAGTGAAACCTGGCTGCATAGGCCTCAGTATGGGCTAGCTCATTGGGGAGTCTTAGTATGTACTTGGGTTGCTAACCTGTGCTGAAGCCTATGCCACCATACCTACGCCACTGTTACCCTCACTAGCTAGATAAAAACTAGGTGAGGCAGAGCCATGACAAGAACCGAAGGGACTGTGCTGACTTAAAGCACCACCTCCCCTGATAGAGCAAGTTGGAAAATGGGATTTTAAAATGGTGGAATTGCCCCCGGACCAGAAATATTTTTTCATTTCCAATCAGAAGAAAAATTCAAAATGTCAAAGTTTACTGTGGAACACCGATTCTGAAAAAAATGTTGATTTGGAAACAAAAATGTGTTGATAATGTTGAATCGTTTCACATTGATAATGTCAAAATATTACAATAGCATATCAAATATTAAATATAATACGTAACGTTATTAAATATATTTTAATATAAACATAAGGCTAAGACAGCTTCAACAGCTGTAGAAGACTGAAAGTGCAGGGCTTGATTACAATCATCAAAAGGTACTGTGACGGGGCATATCAGCCCCGCACTGGTATAGCAAGGGTTAAGGACTCATTGCAGGCTGAAGAAACCACACCTCCCCACCTTTGCTGGGCATGCTCAGCCGGGAAGGGGGCTATAAAAGGCAGTGATGCAGATTAGTTGTGGTGGACTGCTGACCAGGGAGGAAGCATGCTGCTGGTTCTCTCCAGGTGACTGCAGCTGATGCCTGAGCCAAACTCTGCCGATTCCCTGCTGGAGCCCCAGGCTGCCAGGCAAGCCCCAAAGAGAGACCGAGCCGTCAGGGAGTGCCCAGACAAAGGACTGTGGAAACCCTGGAGGATCGTGGAGTGCCACTGATGATGACAGGGTAGGAAGTAGCCCAGGGGGCCTGAGGGATGTAAAAGGGGGAACAGCAGAGTCATATTCAGGGTGGCTCAGGTGGAGTCCTGCTGACTCAGAGACAAACATCCTGGGCACCGATAGTTCCCGTGGGTGTGACCCACTACCTCAATGGATCCTGAGACTGTACTGCCCTGAGAAGGAGGCTGCTTCACTGATTCTGGCCATTAGGTTGCGTTGCCTGAGAAAGGAGGCTGTGTTCTTGATTCTGGCCATTAGGCTGCACTTCCCCACATACATGAGCCAACGCCCATGATGGGGCATATCAGCCCCATGACAGGTACCAAGTACGATGTTCTGGCCATGCTATTGGAATGATTCTTCACTGACTGCCTAAAATTATTCTCTGTGGAAGAGTGCATGGATAAAGAGGCCGTGGACTTCCAAGGAGACAATGGTATAACAGTACATAAAACTATCCAGGCAATACCTTAGCAGTTCAAATAACAGTTCAAAACAAACATGAAAGGAATCTGCTCCTAACCTTGGCCCTACCCAACTGTGGCATTGGAAAAAGATGATGGTGATATATAAACATAATATTAAAATATTTATTATATAAAAGTTGAAACAAAGTGAAACAAAATGAAGAAGCTGAAATAAATGTTTGACATTATCACAATTAAATATTTCAACATTAACAAAATGAAATGAGAAAGTCAAAACAAATTAGAGATTTTCCTGTAGAGAATTTAGCACTAAACACACTTTTCTGTCAAACATTTGATTTTTGATGAAATTACATCTTCCGGTGGAAAATCATTCCACCAAAAAATTTCTCAGCTTTGCCTCCTGGAAATAATGTGTATATATATTAGAGTAGGTGAGTGTAACGTGCCCCGTCCATTAGAATTGAGTAGATTGCCTCACCAAATGTCCTAATCCCACTGTATAGGTCGATGAGGATAATGATTGGGGCCATGACTTCTCTTCCCTGATTCCTTTACAGAGTATCCCTCACAAGGCAAGGAAATGGGAATCACCACCTCTCAAACTCTCAAGGGCATAAGCAACGCAGGGACTGCTGATATGGATGGCAACTATGAGCCTGAATGCTCTTTGAGGGGAATCATAACTTAGCCCTCTTGGGGAACAACTTCTGATATGTTTAGCCAGAAGGTGCCATTTTTAATATAGCTACCTTCTCAAATTATAACTTACCTTTAATATAAGGCCTTGAGTAGACTCGTCTTTCTACCAACATCTGTGTAGATCTGATTAAAAAAAAAGTAAAGATTTTTTTTATTGAAAAGGAGCCTCTGTATTAAAATAATCAAAGGAGTTTATTTAGACATTTTCCATCTCTTTCACAGAAAAACAGAAACATTTTCAGTTTTTCCTCTTTTTCGCCGATTTTCAGTCACAAAATGGAAAGAGGGAGAAAAAAGGGGGGAGGGGAGAAGGTGCAAAAAAATTAAACTTTCACTAAAAATGTTGTATACATATTTTTGAAGTGAATTATTTCCAGAAACTTTGAAAAGAAAATGTTTTGGAAAATTTTTTAAATAGTCACATTTCTTTTTCACATTTTTCCAAGACTGAAATTCATGCGAAGGCCTCTTCCACTCAGGACTGGAGCTCTCTCTCAATGGCAGTGGCACACCATCTGTGTAAGCAACACATGCATTTAATTCCACAGGACTGGCTGTATTTGTGGGATGATTCTGTGAGGCCCCTGAATGTGCATGAAGGACACTATTTTGTAGGACAAAATGGCATCCTCCACACAATGTGACCTCGGACAGACCAGACATGAGTGTGATGCTGCATGGAGGACACCATTTTTCATGCTAATGTCAAATTGCATGCCTGACCATTTCTTCATGGTCCATTAGAGGCCTAACATAAAGCTAGGGCAGATCTTCAGCTGGTGTTAATTGACATAAATTGGTTGAAGTGAACAAGATGAAGTTGATTTAGCCCAGCTGAAGATCTGGCCCAAACTAGTTGTAACAGAAAATGGGATTTAATGAGACCATGGTAAGTGGAAAAAATCTACAGGTACATGATCCAACTGAGAAGATGAAACTGAATGTACCATTGAGCATGGAGACAACGTTGTACAGCATGGTGCTAAGGAAGTCAGCTCAGAATTGGATAAGTTCAAGTAATGTATGTCAAAAGAAAATTCATCAAATTAGCCTTGTTATTTCAGTAACACTGATATTTTTCTTTTCAAGTAGCATCATAAACGAGGGAGCATAGACTGATTCCCAAAACAATTCTTTAAAATTACTGGTGTTTGGGGGGTATTGTTAATAGAGGCATGACAGAAGATGAAAGGAGGCTGAAACATACCAAAAAGAACTCCAGCAGGGGCAATTTAAAGACACTTTTAGGGCAAAGTTCCCTAACAAAGCAACAACCAATTCATTCCCAAAGGATTAAAATCTAGTTAACAAACAAGAGATCAGGTTCTAAAGAAGTTTAAATAAAAAGCTTGCACAGTTGAACATTTCCATGGTGATACAGGAGCAGTAGAAATAACCTGATTTACTCCCAGGACTTTCAAAATCTCCTTTTATTGATCTTATGGGGGGAGGAGGGACTTTTTTCCATTTTCCGAATCACTCTCATTTTTCTTTATACATTTTTGTTCCCCCTAGAGAGATCCGTTGGCTTTCTCATAGATCCATTTATTTTAAAAATGACTTGTGTATTCAAGACATTTTCTTTTCTATCTATGATTGCCATGGTGGTCTAACCACTTCAAAGCATTCATGAATTAGGAATGCAAGCAAAAGGAATCTTGGAAAATGCAAAACCTAACGGGTAGAGCCTCAGGTAGTGTAAATCAGCATAGTTCCATTTACACCAACTGAGGAAATGTCATAGATGTCTAAGAGCTCTATCTTCAGTGGGTCAGCTTTATTGGTGATGTTAATTGTGATATAAATTACATTGGCAAATCAGGTGTAATTATGTAATTGAATGTACTTTACATACTGAGGTGGTGGAAAGAGAGGAAAATCAATTAACAGTAGGGTGTATAGTAAATCAAGGGGAACCTCTTCTCCTCCTCCCTTACATGTACTTACATTCTTTTACTGTCCTGCAGATTACACCACTTTTTGTGTCACTTTTGAATTTACTCACTAGCGTCCTTGATCCAAAGTCCACTGACGTTTGTATATTTGTCTTAAGTGACTTGACTAGAATCATACAATGAGTGAACAGCAGATGACAATAGAATCTTGACTCTTTTCCAGCCTAGTTGGCAAAGTTATCTTCAGTTATTGCTCTAAATAGAACTCCAGTCCTTTCAACCCACTTTAAATCTCCCATTTGTATTTCTGAGATAGTATATTGGATTCTATTGTCCTTCTCCAGAAGTTTCAGGAATGCAATAGCTATAAAGATAATTTTATTGAGCATACCATACATTTTTAAATGATCTTTTTTCCTCAGTAGGTAGAGTCTGTTGCTGCATTTTATGCTTAGCTAAATTTTCCATGAAAATAATAGATGAGTCTGGCTGAAATCTCAGCATATGGTAAAAGCTTCGAAAACTCACTTTTTTGTTCATCACTTCCTAACTTTTCCCAAGATTTTAGGATTTCCCAAGATGCATTTTTTATCTAAAGTTCAATGTGATGTTTTCAGATTGAAAAACTACAATTTACCTATTACAGTGGTTCCTGTCTTTACAATATACCAGCTGTTCTGCAAGGCTAGAAAACAAAGCCATAAAACATTAACTTAAACCATTTCTTCCCTTCTCGAAAGGGAAGGAATATTATTATTAAACACTTATTTTGCGGTAACCTCTTGAAGCCACCCAGGTCAGGGTCCCATTGTGCTAGGCACTGTACAAACATATGGTAAATGACAGCCTCTGCCCTCAGGAACTTACAATCTAATAGATTCCAGCAAGTACAAACGTTTAAAGGCTGAAGTTGGAGTTTGGTTCAGATCAGGATCCCACTGTGTATGGGCTGAATTCTGTCCTGTGAGTGGTTTCAATAGCTTTCTAAGGTCCTGACCTTGATGCCATCTATATCAATGGGAGTGTCTTTTAAGTTGAGTGCCATCAACAAAAGGACCATAGCAAGAGCAGAATTAGGGCGAAAATACTCTCCGCTGATCTGTAGAGTGAACAGGTAGTTAAAACCAGATTCTGTGCATTCCCGGACCTATCCCAAAGATGGATTAGCTCACTTACTCCTACATACCTTAATCAAAAGACTGCATACTCCAGACAGGGCTGTGTGGATGGTTCTAACTGCAACTAGTCTGGAATTTTTCCGCAAAATGTTTTTTCACTGCAAATATACTAATTTGCTGAAATCTGAACTTTGAGCAAGAAAACTTCCGTTTTAATTACTTTCCCAATTTGAGAGTTGGCAAAAATATTGTAAGTTGTTGAAAAGAACGATTCTGATATTTTTATTAAATTTCTTTTTTAAATTTTCTGGTTCAAAACAATTTTTTATTTTGAAATGTAAGCTATTTATAGTACAATTAAAATAAAAACGGTTGAAATAAAAAAAATTTTTTTTGATTGACCGAAAACCAACTATTTTGGATTTTTGGTTGATGACATGTGAGATTTTTGACACTTTGTCCTAATTCAGAGCAGGGTAAATTTCTGAAATCTCAAAAAGGTTTGCAAGATGTGAGAACCATTTCCCACTTAGCTCTAGTTCTCTAACTTCCTGGGGCAGACACATACTTCAAGTCACTATTTAGCGCTTAGAATATTGGGCAGGAAGTCTCCCACAACAAGTCTTATCTGACAGATTTCCAGTACTCTTTGGTTCTGGGAGGCCTGAAATGCCATAAGCACAGAGTACCATCCTTTGCCAAAGGTAGTATTTCCAACATGACTCGTGTGGCATTTTTCATATTATTCTATCATTAATAACACCTTTATTCAGAAGTCAACCCCTAGAAGAGGTTGACGGCGTACCGGAAGGGGAAACCTACCATGTTATTCCAATTTCCTCAATTACATTTGCATGAACATTTTCCAACCATGTTTGCCCATCAGTTAACAGACAGAAACTAACTTGATATGGTGACATAGATTCAGCAAAGCACTTACTTACATGCTTAGTTTTAAGTTCACACCCAACTTTAAGCACAAGGCTTAGGTCCCATTGACATAAGCTGGTCAGAAAATAGAAAAGAAAAATGGGTTCATTTCCATTCTAATTTTCAGCAAAATTGCACTGCAGTACACTTTTGCAAAAAGCTTTACCCACCCCCTGACTTCAATAGAATTTAAGCACATACTTTAAGTTCAGCACATGCTCCAATGCTTTGTTGAACTGGGGTCTCTCATCTGTGCTTCCAGTCCCTTCCAGATCTCAGAGCATGGATGCACAAAGAAGAATAGAAGTGAAGAGAATTAACCCAGCTCTTTAACACTTTCAAAAAGGTTCAGATTGCATTTACTTAATGTTCTGAGCATGGTATATTTATTTCATCTGAACCAGTTTACCCAGTCTCCGGATTTTTTAAACTCTTAGGGGTTCTTGGTTCGCTTTATTATAAACCCCATTTATTACTGAACCCCCTGAGTACAAAATACATTTGGAAACATTAGGACTCCATAACAGTAAGAGTAAAGAAGAATTATAATGTAACTGAGCATTATGTTGTTCATTTTTTTCTGGTACACAGATGCATCTGTTCTTTGGACAAAGGAAGATGTTACACAGCAAGTCTTTTAAAAGCTATATATTCATTTCTCTGTTCCTGTCCTTATAAAATGCTGTTCACATCCTTAGCATTCAAAAGGAAATTGTTGTTTTACTAACAACAAGGAATAAAGGTGAAAAACAGTTGCTTCTTAAAGAGACAGCCAGGAAATTTTTACTTGTAAATTGTTTGAGGACAACAACAAATACCAGTGAAAAGTCTGTCTGTTTTCTAAAGGAGAGACGTTTCCATCTATTACACATCTTACAATGGTGACTCATGCAATCACAATTCAGACCCAACCTACACAGCTTATTAAAAATTGATTTTCGTCTAGCTAAGGTTGTTAAAGGTGCATATAAATCATGTCTCACCTATTCTTCAAATTGATACAAAAATGTGATTAGTTATTCATTTTCTTAATTTGTAATGCAAACACTGCTAGGATTGAGATGGAGACTCATGGCATCCAAAAGCCCACATTCTGACTGACAAAGTATTTAAATAATGATGTACTATATTTATGCAAATGCCACCCAGGGACATTAACTCTCATAGCCCAGACTTGCTGATGGTTTGCATATCAATTATGTCCCTAAGTACAAAATTGCGGGTGTGGTGTAGCGGCTGATGTGATCAGCTCATGAAGAACTCGTTAGACTAGACAATTCCTTTCGTAAATATGTCACATTTCCCCTTTCATCAGAAGTGCATGGGGCAAATAGTTACTTTTTTCTATTATTAAAAATGTATTGTTACAAAACAGCTGAGCTGTCCACATGTAACCTTCCTATGACACTAAGAACTTAACCTCTCCTCAAAAGTTAGGTATTATTAGATAGGTAAACTAAGGAATAGTATGCATAAGGAAGTTGACAGAAACTTCCCCAGTAAGTCAATGAAAAAAATTTAGCATCATTGAAATGCTCTACAAATGCTTGTCAGTTTTGCTGAATTGTTTCACTTAAAAAAAAAATCCCTAAAAATAATTCAAAAATTTCAAATATGCTGTTTGACATTTTCATTTTTCAGCTTGGAACAACTTTTCATTTCAATATTTCTTTTAATTTTACTTCAAGCAATCAAACATTTAAAAATAATTTCAGTGTGGTCAAATATAGTACATTTGTTCAAAAATCATATTTTTGACTTTTTGTTTTGCCAAAAATGTTAAAAAAAAAAAAATTTCATCTGACCCAAAATATTTTTTTCTGTTTTTTTTGTCATTACAAGCAAACCAAAAAATTGAATATTCACACAGCTTGGACTGAATTTTTTTTTGGTTTTGTTTTGGTTTATTTGTTAAAAGATGAACCCCAGGAAAGGGCTGAATTTCAACCCTGTTCAAGAGATGTAGTCCGTGTTTAACACCAGATAAGAAAACCATGTGCTCACAGAAGTCTTAATGCAAAGCATGTGATTGTGTCAGAAAATGTGGGTGCAATGGGACCACTACTTCTAGAATTTTGTTGAAATCTGATAATCTATTAAAATTCATATGAGACTGCATAGTGCTTAGACAGCACAAGGAATTTTAATGACAGTTGCTGTGATATGGTATCACATTATCAAATCCACTATTGCATCCAGTAACATTATGTTCCTAAAATACTGTGTTGTGTTCAATTGCTAGTGCCACGTATTATTTGAATTTCTCCTGCTAATTCCACTTCATGCATTTTCAGGGCAGCATCTGTGCAAAAACTGACCTATATTTAGTGTGAAATACTTTCTGCAATATCCATGTTGGAAATGAAGCAAAAGAATATGGAAATATGTACACAAAGGCTACATTTGGTTTTTCAGGGTCCTGTGTTAGGGCTTTTATTGCCTCTACCAGTTTGCATTCAATATGCATCTTTCCTGAATCATATTGATTCCTGAATCATATTGATCATATTGGTCCCTTCTGACCTATGAGTCTATGAGTCTATGAATCAGCTGCAAAGATTTGGATTCTGATCTCACAGGTCTTACACTGGTGTATCGTCATTGAGTTGATTAAGGCCATCCTTGATTTATATCAATGTGAGTGAGTTCAGAATCAGGCCCAGGTAATTCAATGTAAACTGCAGTACTACATTTTCAAAACTAATGACTGATATCAGAAGAATACAGAATGAGTGAGAGCAACAGGGTACGGACCATGGACTTTAGAAAAGCAGACTTTGACTCCTTCAGGGAACTGATGGGTAGGATCCCTTGGGAGGCTAATATGAGGGGAAAAGGAGTCCAGGAGAGCTGGCTGTATTTTAAAAAAACCTTATTGAGGGCACAGGAGCAAACCATCCTGATGTGCAGAAAGAAAAGCAAATATGGCAGGAGACCAGCTTGGCTTAACAGAGAAATCATAGGTGAGCTTAAACACAAAAAGGAAGTTTACAAGAAGTGGAAGCCTGGAGAGAGAACTAGGGAGGAGTATAAAAATATTGCTCAAGTATGCAGGGGTAAAATCAGGAAGGCCAAAGCACAACTGGACTTGCAGCTAGCAAGGGACATCAAGAAAAAGAAGGGATTCTACAGGTATGTTGTCTCGACCACCTTCTTGTAAAGTGTGGGTCCCTTACATGGGGGAGGCAAATTAATGATAGATGATGTGGAAAATGCTGAAGTACTCAATACGTTTTTTGCCTCTGTCTTCACAGACAAGGTTAGCTCCCAAACTACTGCATTAAACAGCACATTATGGGAAGGATGTGAGCAGCCCTAAATGGTGAAAGAACAGATTCAGAACTATTTAGAAAAGCTGGACATCCACAGGTTGATGGTGATGGATTCAATGCACCTGAGGGTGCAGTGGGAGTTTGCTGAGGTGATTGCAGAGCCATTGGTCATTATCTTTGAAAACTCGGGGTGACCAGAGGAGGTCTCAAAGGATGGGTAAAAGGCAAATATAGTGCCCATTTTTTAAAAAGGGAAGAAGGAGGGCCTGGGGAATTATAGACCAGTCAGCCTCAACTTAGTCCATGAAAAATCATGAATCAGGTCCTCAAGGAATCCATTTTGAAGCACGTGAAGGAGAGGAAGGCGATCAGGAACAGTCAGCATGGATTCACCAAGGGCAAGTCATGCCTGAAGAACCTGATCGCCTTCTGTGATGAGATGACTGGCTCTGTGGACATGGGGAAAGTGGTGGACATGATATACCTTGACTTTAGCAAAGCTTTTAATATGGTCTCCCACAGTATTCTTCCCAGGAAGTTAAAGAAGGATGGGTTGGATGAATGGACTATATGTTAGGTGGATAGACAGCTGGCTATATCATCAGGCTCAGTTGGTATCTATCAACGATTTAATGTCTCAGCAGTTTCCTTACATACATGAAGTTACCAGCATCTCCAGCCCTCCAGGTTAGGGGATTTAACTTCCACAAGATCAGAGATTGTTCTGCCCTGTGTCTCCTATGTGATGGAAAATTAAAGTATCTTTTTGCTCCATTTATATTTTATGGATTGTTGGATATATTGGCTGGATTGTTGGCTCAACAAGTAGTGATCAATGGCTCAATGTCTAGTTCGCAGCCGGTATCAAGTGGAGTACCACAAGGGTCAGTACTGGGGCCGATTTTGTTCAACATCTTCATTAATGATCTGGATGATGGGGTGGATTGTATCCTCAGCAAGTTTGTGGATGACACTGAGCTGGAGAGAGTGGTAGATACACTGGAGGGCAGGGATAGGATACAGAATGGCATAGACAAATTGGAGGACTCGGCCAAAAGAAATCTATTGAGGTTCAACAAATACAAGTGCAGAGTCCTGAATTTAGGATGGAAAAATCCCATCCACTGCTACAGACTAGAGACCAACTAGCTAGGCAGAAGTTTGGCGGAAGAGACCTGGGGGTTACAGTGGAAAAGAAGCTGGATATGAGTCAACAGTGTGCCCTTATTGCCAATAAGACTAATGGCATATTGGGCTGCATTAGTAGGAGCATTGCCAGCAGATCAAGGGAAGTGATTATTCCCGTGTTTTTGGCACTGGTGAGGCCGCATCTGGAGTATTGTGTCCAGTTTTGGACCCCCTCTACAGAAAGGATGTGGACAAATTGGAGGGAGTCCATCAGAATGCAATAAAAATGATTAGGGGGCTGGGGCACATGACTTATGAGGAGAGGCTGAGAGAACGTGGCTTATTTAGTCTGTAGAAGAGAACAGTTAGGGGGGATTTGATAGCAGCCTTCAATTATCTGACAGGGGGTTCCAGAGAGGATGGAGCTAAGCTGTTCTCAGTGGTGGCATATGACAGAAAAAAGAGCAATGGTCTCAAGTTGCAGTGCTGGAGGCCTACATTGGATATCAGGGAAAACCTTTTTATTGGAGGGTGCTAAAGCACTGGAATGGGTTACCTATGGAGGTGGTGGTATCTCCATCTTTAGAGGTTTTTAAGACTTGGTTTGACAAAGCCATGGCTGGGATGATCTAGTTGAGTAGGTAGCTGAACTAGATGACCTCCTGAGATCCCTTCTAGTCCTAATCTTATATGCCTCTATTATTCTCTGATTAGGTGCCTTAATTTTGGGGTGCCAACATGAGATACCTGAAAGGCTTCTGGTTTTCAGAAAGTGCTGACTACCCTCCTATGGAGAATTAAGCTTCTCAATTTGGGGACAGAAAATTATTAATTGTTTTTTAAAATCTTGGCTACGCTACCTTTCACAAATGTTGACTTTTGTTGCCATGTCATAATTTCAGGAGTTTCTTACTTTAACCCTTCAGGAGTTTATTTTGTTCATGTTTTATTGTTGGTAAAAAGTGTTGAAATATAATCTTGGAGACCAGAGTCCTGTCTGAGTTCAATCCTACTCCCCTGCAAGTCAGTGGAAGAACTCCCACTGACTACTATGATGCAAGATTGACAGAATAAGTACAACATAGGTAGAACAATGGAGCACTGGAAGAGGCAGTGCAAACTTCCTCGACAATCTGCCTTTACCCTCAGCAATCACATAAAGACAACACAGAAGTGGAAACACTTCTGTCTGGATCACATTTGTGAATATTTAAGAAAATACCTATTTTTGCAGGGGATATTTCAAAAGCAAATGTTACTTGTATTCATCTGTGCTGTGAACCTTTCCCCAGATAAATGCTTGAGAAAATTGGAGACTCAATGCTCCCTTGGCTGAATTCAATTACAAAGGCCTTTTCTAGCCTCTGAAAGTTCCTAGATAGAACAGTACAGCTGCAATTACTGCTTAGCCACAAAAATGTTCTCTTGCTAAAGAATGAGCCTAATTATCCTTCTGTTTCCAGTTCGTCCTTCTTGGCATGGTGTTTGATCAACTTGCGTAAGAACGCTGCCTTTTAATCATACGTGATCAATTTTGGTCTATCTTTAGAACTCTGCATAGTGCAAAAATTGTATTAGTGAAAGACTGTGACAGGATGTAAGATGGTTCTGCTATCTGGAACAATGTGCATTGCTCTGTAAAGGATCAACAGAAAAAATGAAAGACCTCCTCATTCAGTCATGCCAGGAGGAGAGTAAATATTTAAAGAATCATGGATTCATTCAAACTGGAAGGAAAGAGTTTGACTTATTAGAAAAAAAACCCAATCTGATATCAACTACTCTTGGTTTAATACAGACTGGTATTCCGGGCAGGGAAGAGGGAATCAATAAAGCTGGATGGAAAACAGTTTTCCTATCCCCTGAACATTTTTGACATTTAAAAAAAATTCCCATTTCCCACAGAGGGAGTCTGTAGTCCAGTGATTAGTTGGGATGAAGGAGACCCATATTTGAGATCCTGCTCTGAATCAGGCAAAGCCCGGGATTAAGCCTATATGTCCCACATTGCACTTGAGTGCACAAACCATCTAGCTATTCAACAAAAGTTTATTCAAAATCCCTATGTTTCTGCCAGAAAGATTCTGTTTCAACAAATAAGTATTTTTACTGGAAAAATTCCCAACCAGCTCTTAAAAACAAAACAAACAAACCCTACTCCCCTCCCTGTCGCTTACACTCTGCCAATTCAGTTCACCTGGTCACTACCTGATCCTCTTCTACAAATGACTCAACACCTTTTCTCATGCATCTAACAACACGTGATTTGAGCTAGTAACTCTAGAACATTGATGTACTCTCTCATAATGTAATAAGCAACATGGCTTGAAGTGGAGGTGCTGGGTAGGGTATGAAACGTTCTGCTTTGATCTTTTGGGAGTGAAGAAGAATGTCAGTTCCATGGACCAAGCCATCTTCTAGTTCCATAGGGGTTTCTGTTGACAGCTGCTCTCTTTGGAGGGTACACTAGGGATTAAAGTGGGAACTTTGGGGGAAAAAATCATAAACTGCTACAGTTTCAGCTAAAGATGAAAGATCCTACAGCTGTCATCTGAAACAATTTATATTCTCTGGGGATTGGCACAGAAGGGTTACATCTGCTCCTTCCTTTGCATGGAATGGTCAATTAAAAACTCCTTAAATCCAAACCCATGGACTGCCTAGTCCCTTTCCACAGGAATAATCTGAATAAAGGGCCATGTCTCACACATTCTCAGCTATGTATTTTTCTTTATTCATTTTTATGTCATATTTTCTGGTTTATTTATAAAACCAGTTTGAACCGCCCAAAAATGTATTCACTCTCTTATTGTACAGCTATATTGTAGAAAGAAAGAAAAAGTAAGAAAGGGCTTTCAGACTTTAATCTCTTACCTAGCAACCTAAATTTGGCCTCCCAGACCTCTCTCCTACCTTCACCTATGTCCCCGGTACCTACATTTACCATGACCTCTTTGGCTCTTCCCCAGTATGCACATAAATTTGTCCAGATTTCTGAAGAGGCCTGCAATCTTCAAACCCAGCAGGCAATTCTCCATGAGGTTTTCCCAGTCCTCACCAACCAAACTATCTATACTTCCAATAATAAAATCCCCCATTATTATTAGCAGTCTCTTCTTAATAACTGGGGTGTCCCCTCCCAGAGGATATCCTCGGTACAAGAGGATTCCATGACATCATCTGGAAGGACAGTCTCCACTATGGGATTGTGTGTCTCTACTCCAGCTTGATGATCTTTCCTTAAGACTTTCATCCTCTTTATTGTTGTAACCACTTTATTGTTTCTTGGAAAGTCTACTCTGTGTACCTCTCTGTCTCCCTTAGCTCTTCCAGTTCAGTCATTCTGGTCTCAAGAGCCCATACTCTGTCTCTATTTATCACCACCCAAGAAAGAGATCTTGGAGAGATTGTGGGTATTTCTCTGAAAACATCCACTCAATGTGCATCAGAAGTCAAGAAAGCTGACAGGATATTGGGAATCATTAGGAAAGGGATACATAATAAGACAGAAAATATCATATTGCCTCTTTATAAATCCATGGTATACCCATATCTTGAATACTGCATGCAGATCTGGTCATCCCATCTCAAAAAAGATATATTGGACTTGGAAAAGGTACAGAAACGGTCTATTAAAATGATTTGAGGTATATAAAAGCTTCCATATGAGGAGAGATTCAAAAGACTGAGACTTTTCCACTTGGAAAAGAGATGACTAAGGGGGACATGACAGAGGTCTATAAAATCATGAGTGGTGTGGAGAAAGTAAATAAGAAAGGGTGATTTACTCCTCATAACTCAAGAACTAGGGGGTCACTAAATGAAATTAATAGGCAGCAGATTTAAAATGAACAAAAGGAAGTATTTCTTCACACACCCTGCAGTCAATCTGTGGAACTCCTTGCCAGAGGAAGTTGTGAAGGCCAAGACTATAATGGGGTTCAAAAAAGAACTAGGTAAGTTATGGAGGATATGTCCATCAATGGCTATTAACCAGGATAGGCAGGGATTGCTGTTTGTCAGAGGCTGGGAATGGCTGATGGGATGAATCATTTGATGACTACTTGTTCTATTCATTCTCTCTGACATAGCTGACATGGGCCATTCTTATGTCTCTCAGGGTCATGTGCTCCTTGCACTGAATGCACACATATGCCAACTTGACAAGGCAGTTAATTATAATGCTGCATTCTGTGCAATAAACTGGATAGCTCCCACTCTGCTGTTAGACTTCTGCCTCCATCATTATCCCTGGAATGCATTGTACCGCTTAGACAATTCTTTTAATCATAATTCTTCCTTGCTTCTGGGGGAAGGTGCAGTAGAAATTTGCCTTTCATCGAGATCAGCAGAAAATAATTACACCCTTTATGTTGTGGCGGTGGGGCCAAAGCTAATGGGAATGCGTGGATGATCAAAATTTTGAAAATCAGGCTAATCATCAGTCTGCCTCATTGGTTGAAACTCAATAAAAATGAACCCAATCCTGAGCTGGTGTAACAGTTTCAAGTTAATGGAGGTACACCCGTTTACAGCAACTGAGGATCTGGCCCAGCGACTATTTCCTTTGAGAACATCACAAGGCAATTTGCAGGATTCATCTGTTATGGTTCATACACTACTTTGAAGGTATTTACTAAGCATTCTAACAGCAAAGTCATTTTAGTTAGTTGAGATAAACTAGCTGATAGCTTGTCCAGGCTCAGTGAACCTCTATGCTTGTTTTATACGTAAGAACTTCTATCATAGTTTCCTCAGACAAGTTAAAACACCGTAAGTTTAGAACATGATGGTGTCAGCAGAACATCATTGGCATACATTTATAAACATTCCTGTAGCCCAATAGAAATCTCCTTTATTACCTAATTATCTGTGACAGAAAGTAAAGGTGAAAAAGGAAATTTGACTTGCACAAGACTCTTGTGTACCATCAGTTCACAGCATGAATAATGCTGTAATAATACAATAGAAAACAATAATTCCCAATACATTATTAAAACACATTTAAAGAATTTTAATTGCTCCTTCAGACATCACTGGGAATCAACAGACAAATGACCAGAGCACAAAGTAAATAATTTATATTGGAAATTCTGTTTTAAAATGTTTTGTTATTCCTCTTTTAAGAACATAGGATGAAATCCAGGGTTCACTGAAGTCAATAGGAAAACTCTCAAAGATGTTAATAGGGTCAGGACTTTATCTATGGACAGATATTCCTAAGGGCAGATATTCAAAAGTGCCTGAGGGATTTTGGATCACAACAAACACTGAAAGTCAGTGCCTTAAACCCCTTCGGTACTTTCGATAATCTCACCCTACATTATTTTTAAAGGATTTTATTGTCACACTACACCACTATTGCACATGTGGTAGCAGATGTCAAGGCCTTGCAGGTCGTTTCCCTAATGGAGGGGAAATCAGTGATATAAACCTGCTTTTGTACTCAGTGTAACTTGTTTCGTTTGCAATAGAGATGGTCAACTTTGGCAAACCCCACTTTCAAATCTCTCAGTCCAAATACTACTGCGTGGTTCCCAGGAAACAACTTTGCCCCAAGAATTGACTCTAATTGGAGAGATTAAATCATAGAGCAGAAATCTTACTGCTTGCAACAGCTTCCCCGAAAGAAACTTCATCACATACTAACAAGAAAAATAACTTCCTGCCGTAACACTTTCAGAATGTTGGTGGTCAGGTACTTGCTGTCTTGGGATCTGATGATATGTCCTCTTTTTTTTTCAGGAAGGATTCTTTTAAATAATGTAATCCAGTGTTGAAAAACCATTCAAAACTATTCACTAAACCAAGTTTTGTCTTGTTTTCTTTTTAAACTTGGAATCCATGGTTCTTCTCATTTAAAACGGATTTGCAGTTAGAATAATGACTCAGTAAGAATGACATTGTGGTGTCATGTATTATTCTCTCCCAATTATGTCCAGATCATATTTACTAAAATTGCTGTAACTAGTAGTGCTTTAGAATCATTCTCTGGTCTGAAAATCAAGCCGTTTTGTTCTGCCTTTTGTATCCTCTCCAGAAATAAAAGAATGTGAAATTAGGATTGTGCCGACAATTTTACTGGTGAATGACGTGTAACCCTTTTGGGGAGGGTGTGTTACACATTTTCCTCCGCCTATTCACAGATAGAGTATAATTTCTTACAGTCCTACTCATACAGCTTTAATGCAAGCAGCAGCAATTAATATTTTTAGCTCTTGAGGTCTATGGTTCATTCCCTGATGTGTTGGACATATGCAGCCATCAAAGATGCACAAAGGAGCAAAGTTCAGTCTTCCATTAATTCTATTGTGCTAACAGTAATTATCTACGTATATGTCCCCATGACCATAGCATCTGGGCACTAGCGCTTATGGATTTAACCTCACAACATCTTCCTGGGAAGTATTCAAAAACCAATTTTTTACAGATGGAAACCTGAGGAACAGATATTGAATGATTTACCCATTGTTACATAGGAATTCTGTGGCAGCATTCAGAACAGATCACAAATCTCCTGAGTCCAAAGACCAATGCTGTAACTACAAGATGGTCTTTCCACATAAACAGATATGACTCCTAGACACATAGGAAACAAACACATTGTACCAGAAGGAGGGTAAAAAACCCCTCCCTTTTTACTATTAACCACCAAAAAACTTTTTAGTCTTGAAACACATGAAAAGCCTGTTGATATGGGTGCTTTAGTATAGTGATGTCTCATAAAGTAATAGATTTTAAGGCCAGAAGGGGCCACTAATTTGGGGGTGGCCTCTAAACAGCTGATTGAGGGCCTAGGACTGCAGGTGCATGTGGGTGTGAATGACTAGACAGTGGATGGCAGTCAGAGATCCACATTTGTGTATCTGTGCAGGGATCTACCCATATGCTGCAGAGGAAGGCATGCCCCCTGGGCCCCCCCAAGGTCACTGCCAGTCTGACCTGAGGGAAAATTCCTTCCTGCCTCCAAATATCAGTTAGATCCTGGGCATGTAAGCAAGAATCCACCAGCCAAGCACCTGATAGAGAGAATGCTTGGTGTAACGTCAGGGTCCTGGCTAACTGAGCCCAATGTCCCATTTCCAGTTATGGCCATTTCTGATGCTGTAGAGGAAGGAGATAAAAAAACGTGGGAAGTGCTGTCATGCAAAACTGGCAAATTATGACTTTTTATACATTTATTACAGGGTATTAAGGATACAGGGTAACAGTTTAAAAATACCTAAGTGATTTAGGACCATTGCATAAATCTATATCTTTATACTAACACAGAAATTATGATTAATAATATTATTTAGGCAAATACATATAATTTAAATATAGATTTTATGCTAGCACATTTATAAGCTAGTCATTATTCAGGCAAACAAAGATTATTTAAATATACAACCAAAGGAATTGTACACTGTTAATTGAAATAGGCTAATGTGTAATTCCAGGTTATCCTTTGTTGAATGAAAGAAGACATTTTTATACTCCAATATTCAGCAGCCTTCATTTTTCGTTGTGTTTCACTTCCTGCAGTTTATTTATTTATTAACACGGCAATACAAATTACATGAGAAGCTCAGTTGTGACCTTTTTTAGGCTCCTAAATACACGTAGGTGCTTTTAAAAATTTTACCCATAGTGGTTAATTTTCCCAAAAATGTATTGTAAATCAGGAATAACACTAATTAAGTAGATGAAGAAATTCATGTGAGATCAGAGTCCAAGTTACAAACAACAAAAGGTGCTCTTGCAAACTTTCACTACACAAAAAAGCTATGTCAGCAAAACTACTTCCCCCACCTCAAAATTTATAGTCTGCATTCAATTCATATGAGTATCCAAGAGTTTGTCTGCTTACCCAAATGTCTTGTCTTACAAAATTTGGCTTGTTTTCATTATACAATTCTGAGTTCTCATAAGTCAGTTTTGTGTTAACTTATTAACAGGAGAGTGGCTAGGAAATAATTTATCAGCCAAAATTTTCTGAACCTCAGAAAAATTTCAGGTTGATTTTTTGGGGTGAAATTTTGGAAAGGTTCTTTATCACAGATTGCAGAGAATGATAATATTAAGCTTTAGCCAAAGAGAAGAGATGCTATTATGAAGAAGGATAAATAATGACACATTTCTCTCTCTCTTACACAACCCTACATACTCTCCTTGGGACTCTCCCTAGACCTGTCTGCCGCTGGCTAGCTAGCATATACCAAGCCAAGCAGCGTCTGTGGTTAGTTTATGATCAGTAGTTATCTGCAGCACATTTTTTATGCCTGTATCCCTAGGTGTGTTGCAAGGAGGGAAGGAAAATCTGCAATGCAATTACAGAAAACACACACACACACAAAATCCCCCCACACATTTCTCTTCTTCTTTCCTCTCAATCTTTACTCCCAGTGTCACTTGGTGTGTTTCTTCTCTTTTTCCCTACATTTCTTCCCTTTTAGTGTCCTCTCCCCTCCTCCCAATAACATTATTACTAAATGCCCAATGCATTTGAGAGAAATTATTGGATCAAGAACAATTACCCACTCAAAGACACTCATCATGGATATTCCCACTCTGATAGTTCCTAAGAGTCCTGAACTTTATCTGTTCAACTGGCCATATTTAGTGGAGGAATTTAAAAGACCTATCTGAATTGCAAAATAATTTTAGATTTCTCTAGCACCAAACTGATGTTAATTCAAGTGCTTTAGATTCTTCAGAGCTAAAGGTTATCTACCTGGATCTCACTTTGAATAACGAGAAGGGTATTTTAAAGGTGTTTGAGATCTCTATTGTGAGTTATTATTTATATAGCTCGCAAAGAGTACTAGGTGCTGTAGAGACAAGTATGCAGAGAAAATCCTTGCTTGGCAGCACTGGTCTTTGGACTCAGGAGATTTGTGATCTGTTCTGAACGCTGCCACAGAATTCCTGAGTAACAAAGGGTAAATCACTCATTGCCAAGGCAATAGCAAGCTCATCTGCCTCTATATGTGAGCTAGTCACCACTAGAGGGTGTTAGATCACCCCACTCGGTGGGTTACACAGACGAGCATCAGCTCGGGTGGGGGAGTCAGAGAGATTGCCTCAAGACAGCATAATCTTTTCAGTACTGCTCTTTACTCACAATGTATTGCTCCCTCAGCCTCTCCCCTTCTCTGGTCTTTGTCTGTGGGCCAGTGCATAGGGGAGTGGAGCCATGAGCAACATCCTCCCCGCCCCTTTCTAGAATCCTGCTCCCTGGTTGGAGGAGAAGCAAGGAGCCTCAGACTGCAGGTGCTGCTATTGGGAAAGGCCTTTGCGTAGCCATGACTGTTGGCCTGGGCCAGCAGAAAATGCCTAACGCCCACCCCTCCTGGAGCAAGGAGAAAGCAGGGGAGAAATTGTGACTCAGCGGGGTATCTCTGCTTAATTCAGGAAGTCCTCGGGCCTGTTATACATGAGGTCTGACTTAGGGTTTCCTCCTCCAAGGTACATAAAACCTGGGATGTCCGAACAGTTTCGTCTGGGACAAACACCTCCAAAAAAACAAAAAAAAAGGTGATCCTGGGAAAACCTGGACAGGTGGCAAGCCTAGTTAGACTAAATGATTACAGTTGTCCAGGCTGGCTTTATAACCTATGAAGCTGAGGTAGCTGCACCTGGCGCTGTTACACTCACACAACATCCCTTCCTTTTTGTGCCTGGAGTCACAATTGAGCCATTTCTGAACCTTTGGGAACTTGGACCTACTAGGACTATGGGACAATTGAATGACAAGGGCTATTTACTACATCTCATCCAATTGTACTAGAAGGCCTACAAGGCAGATGAACCCAGCTCCACCCACTCTGAAGGGGGTTTTCTTGCAGAATCATAAATGTAAAATATTCACACCACAAAAGATCACAGAGTTTTGCTGGGCAAAATAATATTTTTCCCCCAAAACCTTTTTTCTTCGGACTTGTGCATGCATCAAGGTCGAGTGAGTTACCCTCAGAGGAGCTCATAAAACTGGAATGTTAATTATGCTGCTTAATGGGCATCTTCAGTTTTGGCAGAAAGCCTGTTTTAAAGTAGAAGATATCAATATAATCTAAACGAAAAAGAAAGCTGCAGCAATTAGCATATAGCCATTCCGATTAAAATTTTTCTGCCATCAGAGACAAGCAAATAAAATGATATTGCCTTTTAATTGGTGAAAGAAAAAAATACATAGCTGATTTCCCCCTATATAGCTTTGACACTTGTTCTAGTCCCAAGAGTCTATCTCCCTTATTCTTTTCTTCCTCTCTTTACTATTCTGGCTTTGACATTTCCATCATGAGCCATCCATACCAAGCAGACCACTCACATATTTATAGTCTGACAAATTGATTCATTCGTGTCTCTGAAATACTGCCTGCCAGGCATTATAGCCGATTACTAAAGAAGAGGATTTGTATTAGGATGCTGTGTAGCATTGCATAATATGCTGCTAACACAGGGTTTACATGCAAAAATACATTATTTCCCTTTGTGCAAGAGAAGGAGGGGCACACATTATTTTACATATGTTAACTAAGCCTGCTCCTGTGATTCTTTTTTATTTTGTGAGCTGTCTGTTACTTGGGAAATAAATCTCTGCTTGCTTCATTTACCTGTGTTCCACTGAGCACCTAAATAACTAAAAATCTGGGTCTTAGTCTCTCTGTTTCTCAGTTCCCCATCCATAACATGGGGCTTACTGCACTTCTCTATTTCACAGGGGTGTTGTGAGGAAAAATGAAAGAAAGACTGTGAGCTGCTCAGATACTATAGCAGTAGGGCCAAATAAGTACATTAGATAGATTCTGCTGTTCAGACCTATGGGAAGACACAGTCCTGTTATTAGGTTAGTCACACAGGGTACATCTACACTGCAAACAAACCAACACACAACAGCAAGTCTCAGTGCCCAGATCAACTGATTCAGGCTTTTGCTACAGGGTTAAAAACCACTTCCAACCAAGCTGGAAGCCAGGCTCTAAAACCCAGCACGGGGGGTGGCAGGATAGGTTTCAGAGCTTAAGTGGGAACATCTATCCTGCTATTTTAACCTCAAGTACAAGTCCGAGTCTGCTGATCCAAGCTCTGTGGGGTTTTTATTTTCAGTCTAGATGTACCCACAGAGACAGAAACAAAGAGGATGCTAGCAACAACAGCAACCACTTCATTGTAAATAAAATCAGTAATAATAATAATGTGCACTGACTCCAATGCTTGGTAAACTTGCACTGCCATATTTTACACATAATGCCACCGATTGACTAAACATTATCATGCAGTTTGAACTTTCTCTCTTCTCTCCCCTTTTTACATTTTTGTGATGCTAGTAAATTAACATATAGATGAACTGGTCTGGTGTCCAGCTATAGATTTGCCAGTGCTAAACCTACAACCTTGGCATCAGCTGAGCACTGACAAATTCGTAGCTGGACACCAGACCAGCTCACCTATGTATTAATATTGTTCCAGGTTGATGTTGGACTCATAAGAATGTGTTTAGCATTTAGGCTCTGTAACAGGCTTGTAAGTTGGGCATGCATTAGTCTTACTTGTAATGTCTGAATTCCATGCTACAAGATAAAACATAACTTTGTTTTATAATTGTAAAAATGCCTGCTCTGAATTTGTGAATTCAGATGGAAAGAGTGCCTCTCCCCACCCACTCAGGAGGACTAGCTAAAATAAATCATAGGACAAAAGATTTGTAATTGCATGTACTTCTCCGTGGGTGGCTGGAGCAGAAGGCCACATCCCAACACTTTGAATGCTGGAAGAGGGAAATAAAAATACCTCACATGAAGATTTTTCATCTCTTTGCTATTTGGACTCTTGACAAGGGCTGGCTAAGAAACAAAAAGCAGAGATCTGCAGGGTCAACATGGGTTAAACCCTAAAAAAACATTAAGTACTGACAGATTACTTCATATCTGTCTCCTTTTGAATCACAGACAAAGCATATATGCTTTCTTGCTTTGACTTGTAAATAACCCTCATTTCTTTTTCCTAGTTAATAAACTTTAGTTAGTTTATTAAAGGAGTGGCTACAGACTTTGTTTTTGGTGTGAGATCTAAGGTACACATTGATCAGGGTAAGTGATTGGTCTCTTGGGACTGGAAGCAATCTAAATATTTTGTGATTTTTGGTCTGACCTTTTATCACTAAGTCCAGCTTGCCTGGGTTCCAAGATAGAGGAGAGCCCAAGAGGACTGTCTATGATGCCATAGTAAGACTGCTACAGTGATCTAGAAGTTCACATTTGTTCCTGGCTTGGTGAAATCTAGTTATAGAACATACTATCAGTTTGGGGTGTCTGCCCTGCTTTTGACACTCTGCCTTGAGGTTGGCACACTCGTCTGTGAGCTACTTCAGACAGCATGACCATTTTTGTCTGCATTTTAAACCATGTAAAAACTATAACACTATTTTCTTTTTAAAATTTCAACATGGGTCCATCTATTATTACTCATCCACTCTAGGTTTAGCTATATGGCTAGAATGAGTAACAACTTGGTGATTGGACTGTCTTATGTGTAACAGCCATCTCTGGGAGATTTGGAATAGATTAATCTTCTTTTCCTGGTCTTATAATTTACAGAGTTTGCTCAGTTGATAGTTCAGTTTCTGGGACTGACAGACCACGTCAATGGTTCCTGTGGAACTCCCCACTGTCTGTCTCGGTGGTGTATGATCAGACCAATACATTCTTTTTTCTTTACAACAGCTGGAACATTCCATACTTTTCCTCCATCCAGTTTGACACACACATGGTCACCAGATTCCAGATCAGGCAATTGTCTGAGTGATGGTGGTTATAAAACTATTCATAAGCTCTCCTTGTCTTTTGATCAGATTTGGGTGCTCTTCTCAGGCCTGGCCATCTTGGAACAGTAGTTCTGAGTTACCTTCCCCTCTGTAGTTCGAGTAGGCCATGGCCAGTCGCTACTAACAGTCTTGATCTGTATCTCAGAAGCACAAGGACTGGATCTTCCTGCTTCAATATTTTCTAATTTGTCTATCCAGCCCACTCAGCTTCTCTATTTGCTTGTGGGTAATACAGGCTGCCAGTGCTGAATTCAAAATCATATTTTGTTTGGAATTACTTACATTCAACTGCAGTGAATTGTGGTCTGCTGTCCAACAGTTCTTCTAGAATACCAAATGGGGGAAAAGTGCTCTTTAATTTCTTGATAGTGCACCAACATAGTGTATTCTTCAAATACATTATTTCAATATGTGTAGAAAAATAAGGATGTCCTCTGAATTTGCATAAATCTGCTGCTAGCCTCTTCCAGGGTTTGTCTGGTAGACATATTTTTGAGAGTCTTTGTGTTGTATCAATCTGTTAGTTTATTTTTCATGTCCTTGCTCATTCCAAGCCACCACAATGACCAACTGGCTCATTCACAGCTTTTACTTAGTCTTTGATGTCCTTCATGGATGAGGTCTATAATTTCTCCTCTCAAAGCATGTTGGATGACAAGGCAATCACCTTTAATCCTTAATCCATTGGATTTGCTGAATTGTCCACCTAAAGCACAGTAATCTTTTGCCACAGCCATGGTGTTGTTTAGGTACCTAACCTATACTGCCCAAATATTACTGAAAACGCCAAGAATGCTTTTTGTTGCAGGTATAGTCTCCTAATTGACAATGGTATGTAAACTTCCACTGCATCCATGTAAGCCTCTATATCTGTGACAGTGTCTGCTATTACCAGATTTTTACCAGGAATATATTCCGCAACTGGATTAGGCCACATCAACCTAATCTAAAGAAGATGACATCTCAGCAGTCTTTTCCAGGTCTTTTCCATTGATAAGGGTTACAAGAGGTTCATGGTCAGTTATCAGTTTAAAGGAACCCAACCCACACAGATAACCGTGGAAGTTCTCACAAGCATTTACACCTGTCCAGCAGTTCTTTTCAATCTGTACATACCATTTTTATGCTTCGATAAATAAGCGAGAGCAGAACGTAACTTGCTTCCACTCAGATCCATGTAGCTGTAACACCAAGGCCCTAGCTACTGGCATCAATACTGACGATTGTGAGTTTGTTTACATCATAAAACTTTAAAACTGGAGCAGTTGAGGTAATTTCCTTACACTTTTGAAGGCAGTTTCCTGATTTAGCCTCACAGAGCCTGGATGTATTGGCGCTTACTGTCACACTGGCTGGATTAGGGGGGCCCTTGAGGTGTATTCAGTAGCTCTGATTACTCTCTTCTACACCAATCTCGCATTGGGGGCTTCACGCTGGGTGGATTGTGGGGGCATTTATTGTATTATTTGACATCAATATGTCATAATCATAGTAATCCATGTGAGAGATGCCATGTCAGGTATCGTTAGAAAGGCTGTAATGTGCTGAGTAAGATGATGTTTATGTCCACGTGTTAGATGTGCAATGGAAGTTATGGGTATGGTTGATATCTCTTTATTTCAAATTGGGCTGTTTTTAGGCCACTCCTCAGACAAGGTGGCTATAACAATAGCCTGCTTAATAGCCCATTAAGACATTCACAGGTGGAAGAGGCCCAGGTCAAGAAGCCAGGGATATACCTGATGAGTCACCATAACTTGCTCATGTGACTCTGGACTCCATTTTGGTTCCTGTGAAATTCCACAAGCAGCCTGGGAAGGGCCAAAGGACATAAAAGGCAGAAGCCCCAGGATTCATTTTGTCTTCAATCCTGTTCAGCCTTCAACCACCTATTTACCTCTGGACCAACTCATCTACAACTGAAGCTGTGAAACAAAGGACTGAGACCCATCCAAGTACTGGAAGTACACTAGAGGGATTATACAACCTGCACACTCCACAGTTCTTCTAGAAACTTGATGTATATGAACTTGCAAATCATTTGTACATATCTGATTGCTTTAATCCTTTAACATTTCTATTATTGTTTCTTTCTTTCTTTTTATAATAAACCTTTCGTTTTAGTTACTAAAGGATTGGCTGGCAGCGGGGTATTTTGGGTAAGATCCAAACTTATATTGATCCGGTCCTGTGGCTGAGCTTTGGGGTCAGAAGAACCTTTGTGATAAAGTGCAGAGTTTAAATAACTGGTCCCTTTACTGGACCTAGTGGCTGATTGGGAGCCGGAGACTGAAATGCAGTAAAGGGGGCTGTGTGTATTTGTTTAGTGGCTTCTTGATAACCAGTGTGGGGAATCAGAAGCACTGTTTGTGGCTAGCTGGGAAGTTTGACTTCAATGTCACCCACCAATGTTGGGAGAATCTGCTCTCCTTTTACAGCCTGCCCTGACCTTGGCATTATCAGTTGACTACCCTAGGCATGGACGGGTCACACTGACTAGTTCATTCAGTCATTTTATCACTGAAGAAAGGTCTTGCAGGTATTCTCCAAGATAATTTGCCATCCTCAGTATTGCATCTCAGTTCTGGTTCATTTGTTGGTGCATTCATTTCTCTAGTTGCTTTTACTTTTTCAAGGCTAGAACCAATGGCCTTGTTTATGATCTGTCCCAAAAATTCCATCTGATGTAAGCAGAAGATACACTTTCCTGTATTTAGTCTGCTACTGGACTCATTGATTAACTGATAATTTCACTGAGATTTTGTCATATTCTTCCATTGATGACCTGTATAATGAAATGTTGCCTATAAAACCAACAACCTCCGTTTATGTTCTTTAGCAGCTCTGCCATCTTTCTTTGGAAAATTTCAGGAGCACTAGCAATCCCAAAAGTCCCAAAGCTCCCAGATGGTGTAATTAATGTATTCAGTTTAGCACTCTTTTTGCTAAAGGAATTTGCCAGAAACCACTCGAAGTATCTAAACTTGGAGAATACAGTAGTTCCTGCCATGTTAGGGAAGAAGTCTTCTAATGATAGGATGATATATTTTTCTCTCACTACTGCTACATTAAGCCTTTTAAGATACACACAGTTTTGTACTTCTCCATTGTTTTTTGACAGGTACCATTGGGGCACACCATGTATTTGACTCAATGTTTTTCTCAATTATGTCATTCTTTTCCATTCTGTTTAAAGCACTTTTTACTTTATGAGGCAAGAGGATAGGAGTTCTGTGGGGCATATGTACTGAATATGGTCAGCATTGCTTCTGAAGATTATTTCTACTGGATGTCTTTTTAAAAGTCCAATATCACCAAATATTCCGTCAACCTCTTCCGCCTTTCTCACTAGACCCACCATGGTAACAACATGGTGACTGAGGAAATAAGATCAAAGGCTGACAATCACATACATATTAAAATTAATGTTTTTGTTTTTGTATATTGTTTTTGTTCAGAATTGTTCAATACAGTTCAAAATAGCTCGAGAACTATTTAAGACGGTATCTCTTGGTTTCAGCTTTGGGAGGGGGCTGAAGGTGATTATATGTCCCATCAAGAGCCAAATTTAGGGGTAAAGGACCCAGGTGACTACCTAGGGTGCCAGGTTTGGTGAGCACTAGATTCGGGGTACTGTTTTTGTTATTAGTGACACAAGGGAAAATAGAATGTCAGAAGCACAGAATGTCAGAAGTAAAATGTTTCATGTATTCCATATGTGGCTTCATTTTTCACTAACTGCCGCAAATGGTCTGGACCTTTGTAGAAACTTAGGGAACCTAATTCAGACTTTGAGAACTACCTTCTCCTCAATCCTCCTAAAATGTTCTCAGCCATGCACTTGCGGATATATAAGTGGCAGGACGCTGCCAGTCAGCCAGTGAGATATAAGAACAAAGTGAAGTAAGTGAGAGTCCAGGAGTGATACGGTGAGCCTTGTTTTACTGGGTAATTGTGCAAGTGTACTTATGTTTCTAAGACTGGGGAACATTGACTTTTCTGTCCCTCATACTGTCTCTTTTCCCCCATGACAAATAAAAGATGCCCCTGAAGACGCCTTCAGGAGCTCAATATAGGAAGCGAAAATCTCAGTTGCAATTGAGTTTGCAGCAAGGGTCAAATCTGATAGGAAAAACGTCTGAAACAGAATAACACAGAACATCTTATACGACAGAGATAAATCATGTATGCCAATTGTGCATTACAATCATTAAATGGGCTACAAATGCAATAGAAATTAAGGTATTTAAAAGTGTAACAAATGGGGGGTTTTTGTCACATCTATGTTGCCGCACTTACAATGATCATAATTTATATTATAGTAGATCTCAGGGTTCCTGGTCTGGAATAGGGGCCTTTTTGCAAGGCTCAGCACTTACAGAGGTAGGCATTGTCCCTGCCCCACAAATTTTGTTCTAACCCAAAAGGCTGTCACATCCTCTGAAGACAGAACAAGAAGTAATCAGCTTAGTCTGAAGCCAGGGAGATTTAGGTTATATATTAGGAAATACTTTCAAAATACAAGGATAGTTAAGCAATGGAATATGTTACCTAGGGAAGTTGTGGAATCCCTACCATTTGAGAATTGTAAGAACAGGTTAGACAAATACCTGTATGAGAGAGTCTAGATATACTTGCTCCAGTCTCAGTGGGGTGTGGGGAAGCTGGACTAGATGATTTCTCAACGTCCCTTGTAGCACTATATCTCTAGGTTTCCATTATTGTACGTGCTCAATGAGTCTGTTTCAAAAGTTATCCTTTGGACCTTAATTCTGGCATTTCCTAACTTTTGAGTGCTTGACTTTGCAAATGTAATGTTCATTTCATACACACATGCTTTTAAGTATTACTTATGCAAAAGATATTAAATATTTAATATCTATACTAGCAGAGGAATTATATGATAAGATAAAACCCTGCACTGTTAATTGAAGTAGACTAACAGAAGTATAATCTCAAACTGTCCTTTGTTGGATGTAAATTACCATTTTTTAATCCAATCCTACAAAATCCTTCATGTTTCCTTGTACTTTATCTCCTTGAGGTTATATATTTATTTTTGGCACAGAGCAATGCAAGTTACATGGGAAGCTCAGCTGTGAATAATACAAACACTAAGAACCATGTGGGAACTGCATATTTCCAGGATTTACTGCTGTTTTCCTAGTAACACTTTCCAAGACACTTTGTGCCTCATTCTTGCAACTAACAGTGCTGTTATCTGAATCACACATGGCCCTGAATTGTGCATATGGGGTCACCTGGTGAATATCATCATAAGAAAACAAGACTCTCTTTTGCTGTCATATTTGTAAAGAACTCCTCATGTACTTTGCTAGGCAAATCTATATTTTAATGTGCAATTTATTTCAAGATGCACATCATAAGAAACAAAAAGTTGATATGGTTTGAACAAATCTTTCATGGGGCCAATTTTTTCTCTCTCTTTTATTAAAGACAGTGAGTTTGCACCAATATACTGAAAGCAAACTTATCCCATGGCAGGGATGTTGTAAGACCCTTTTTTTGATTGCTCATCCCTTTGCTAAACTTAAACTGTATGACTGAAATTTTTCATGCCAAGTGTCTGCCTCAGACTGCATTGTGTTGAGAAACTCCAGCCAACATGTTTCAGTCATTTCCTAGATTGAAGCCAGGGAAAAATACATTGTTTTGCTCATGTTAAAAAATTCTGATGATTTTTTTCTTCAAAAGGCAGTAGAGTCCCCATACTTTGGAGACAGAATTTGACAGGAGACTGGGATGAAAATTCCAAAGAGAGGAGACTGTGGCTGGCTGAATGAGAAGACCCAAGCTGGGTTGAGGAGTGAGGGGTGGGTAAGAAACAGGACTGGGACAGGCTAG
This sequence comes from Mesoclemmys tuberculata, assembly GCA_007922155.1. NCBI lineage: Eukaryota > Metazoa > Chordata > Testudines > Chelidae > Mesoclemmys > Mesoclemmys tuberculata. Next base: position 10,998,908 of record ML675627.1, on the reverse strand, counting down.
ATGAGATGAGGCAGAAGAGGTAAAGTTTGAGAGCTGGAGGGAACAGGCAGAAACTAGACCATTCTCTCTTCTAGAGCCTGGAAAGAAACCTAAGCTTCTGAGTCTCACCATTGCTCTGCTGCCAACAGATATTTGTGAAATCCATTGGCAAAGTGTCTCATCCCCCTACAGTGCTTGTCCACATTAAGGATGATAGCCTAGTATTGCTATCAGTTATTCCATTATCTCAAGTGACAGAGGTCTGTGTGATGGGTCCAAAAGTTTCAACCCCGGCAGATTTTTAACAGAGATGGTAATTAACCATTGGAATAATTCACCAAGGATCACAGTATATTCTCCATCACTGGCCATTTTTAAATCAAGCCTGGGCATATGTCTACAAAATAGGCTCTAGGAATTATTTTGAGGAAGTTCTCTGGCCTGTGTTAAACAAGAAGTCATCTCAGACGATCACAATGGTCCCTTCTGGCCTTGGAATCTGGGGATGTTTTCCACAATGCCTAAGTCCAGCAGAGAAAACTGAGAGTACAGCAGAGAGTTGGTCTCCCTGTTCTCAACATCTCCTCTTGCTTCATCTGGTATGGTGCACCTCTACTACTACTTGTTAATGTGAGCAGCAAATCCAGAGCACAAACCCAGAGCACAAACTAGCCCTTGGAGAAGAAAAGGAAAATCAGATCCCTTGCATCATTTATACTCTCAGGAGTTTTATGAAAGAGTTTTTCCATCTCTTACTGTAATCTTTATTCATTCAAACTACTTTAATCAGAGCTCAAAGAAGATCTGGTTAGAATTTTTAACCATATATTAATAAAGGAAATTGCAAACACAAAATCCAGATGTTTTCATACAAGTAGCCAAGCCTTTCAGTTCTGATTATTATTTTTAGGCCTCCTGCTTCCTAGGTTTCCCAAATGTTGGTGTTATTTATCAATGTGTTGGCACAGTAGGAGCATTGCTGATTAGTGCTGAAGATAGAGTCTACACACACATTGCCAGCTGTGAATTTGCAGAGCACAGCTGACTGCCTATCAAGCTTTATACTCTTCCTTCTTAAACCAGCCTGATTTTATTTGTTGTTCCAGCTGTTCAGTACCACAATTCACTTGTCAACTGACTGAAGAGAAACTATGTCTAACATTTGAGCCTTGTTTTCTTACTGTGAAAGAGCAAAATACCCCACTCCTGGGGCTGAAGGGCATTTTTGACTTGTCAAGAAAAAAACAATTAAATACACTTTTTTAATCATTTCCCCCCATTTTGCAACTGGAAAGGCAAAAAGGAAAAATGGATGGAAACCTGGGAAAGAAAGAAGGGGAAACCAACAACCGTATATTGAGAATTCAATTTTTTGACCAAAACATTTTGTGGGACAATTAAAAAAGTTATTGGGTTTTTTTTGTTTTTTTTTAATTCACATGAAACAATTGATATTTTCTGACCAGCTTTACCTTCTGTGTTCCAATTTTCGTTAAAGGAGGGATAATGTTTACCTGCTTTTGTATCTGACATAATTACCATTGATATCAGTAAAACTGGGGATTTAACCCAAGGTATTTATTTACAATTTTTGTCTCTTGATACCACAAGAATGATCACAACCTGATAGAAAGAGATAAAAGGTAGCATGCCTCCAAAACCCCTCATCCTGAGATAATCATATGTCAAACATGAATACCTGGGCCAGGCAGGTGTGTGCAGGGGAGAGAGGCAGAGAAGATTTGCCCAAGAGTTTATTATTTGCATGGATTATATCCAATTAGACCCATATAATAACTACAAGTGAACAATTACCTACCAATACCAATGAACCCAGTGAAATCCTCCACACTGCTACTTACCAATTGTTACACTAAAGTGTGTCACATTTTTTCTCTAAACTTGATTGATTTCTTTTTTGGTAGCTATGATCATTAATATAGCCCAGTCCCCAATAAAGGATGAGTAGCTTAAGTATTTGGAAAACCCTCCATGCCCTGTTTAATTTGATTTTTCCCCCCTTTACAGCCTGTTAAAACAAAAAAATCACCATTCAGGGCAAAAATATAGCTTAAATCACAAGGCTGAAAATTGAAGCTATCCCAGATCTTAAGACCAGGACAATTCTTGTCTTTACATAGAAGTGTAAACATTACTTTTATTTTTATTGCAACATGTGACTAATCATATAAAGCCAAAATGTCAGTTTGAGACTGTGCCTGGAGGCCTCTCATAATGCAGTGCAATGTTCTCTGGAGCATCACACATTTCTTATTCTGGGCCTGAACATAATCTTCATGGAAGCCAATGAGAGAGCTTCCATTGATGTGAGAGGACAGTGGTTTGAGGCTGTTGGAGGCCTAGCTTGCGCTGAATTGCTTGGCCACTGTTTGAGGCCTAGCCTCAGCACCCTGACCGCTTTTTACAATGGGCAGAGACCAGTAGAGTGTCTAGTAACCTTGTGGTATCTCAGGTTCTGCACACCACAGCAGTTAGTAAATAATGTGTGTGTTGTACCACACAGCAAATCGTGTGTAAGTTTAAAGTTGCCTATAGATAAAGATGAACGAGGACAAGAGTATGTACATCTTCTCTACCGCCTCTCCCACTACCAGATGTTGTTTTGCTCCGATTATGGTAAAAAGATAAATAGTAACAATAAAGTATAAAAAAGTGAAGGACATAGGAATGTCACCCAAAATAAGTGGATAAAAAACGTGTGCAAAAAAATATAAAAAGCCACCACCCAGGCACAGGGGTAAGTGTTTCATCACTGCCTGATTGATTCCTCAAGAAGATGCAGTTGGCTTGATTCCCTGGCAGAGCTCCTGAAGCAAGCTGGTCCTGTATACAGCCTCTTGAGTGAACAAAGAACTCTTCGGGTCTAGTGAGTATTATATGTTGTTGCTAATTATTTGATTTGTATTGAACTAACTTATCTAAAGAAATCCTTGCACACCTGATTGATCTACAAATCGGGTGTACTGTGTCTCACTAGTAACCTCACACTGATCTCAAAGAATGCGCTGCAACAGAGGCCTCTAATAGCATGCCGTGGTTTATCAACAGTTAAACAAACTCTTCACAGGGTTAGATCCTCAGCCCATCACTCCATTTATGCCCCTCTGATTTGGCAAAGGAAATTTGAAACTGTCCTAATTAAGCTGTGAGATAATCCTCATGTGACTTAAAGCCATCACAAAATGCAAATGTAACAACACCCCTGACCAGCATGTCTGCAGGGATGAAACCTGGGCTTTAAATCATGGGCCTTTATTGCGCAATCTCAATTATCTTGGAGACAGTAGCAAACTCATTAACCTCTGTATATGAATTATCCATTAGCGTGGGACAAACAATTAACTTTAACCCTTTTTCCCATTCTAATGGATAATTCATACAGAGATTTGGGTACACGAGGACATCAGTTCATGTGTGTTTTAGGATCAACTGCACATACCAAGCGGGACATAAAATTCTGTCTGGAATTTGTGGGTTAGGTAACAACAGACACTGCTTCTGCTTTATTTGTGTTTATTACAATATGAACTTTTTTGGGTAACTGGATACCATGTCTGGTTGGGAGATACTCAGCTAACTTTGAGAGCTGAGGGACCCAATGCTGGACTTCCATTATGATAAAACCAAAACCCTAAAGCTAAAAATGTTTTGGGGTTTTCAGTGGAAACCCAAACAAGGACAGTTCCAGGGGACATTATGAGTATGTAGTTAGAGACTATGTTCTAATTCATATACAGATGGGGTGAGAATTAAGCCTGCATGGGAACTTTAATTTCAGCATTTCTTAACTTCTGACTACTTGATTTTGCAACTGAACACCTTTATTGTCATTGTTTTAGATGTAATATTATATATAAAATTTATGCAATCATTATTCCAGAAATCCATTTTAATCTGCAATATATTATCTCTTTATATTTTTTGGTATGCTGACACATGGGCCATTTTTGTAAAATTGAGCTGCTTTCATTTTGAATCTTGGAAGGAATTCTCTCTGAATCTATGAACATACTGATCTTTGGGGAAAAGTTCCAGAGGGGTAGCCATGTTAGTCTGTATACAGCAAAAACAATGAGAGTCCTGTAGCACTTTACTTTACTTTACTTTAATTTAATTTGTTAGTCTTTAAAGTGCTACAGGACTCTTGTTGTCTATACTGATCTTTGTTCACCAATATGACTCTCCAATTTTTCCACCATTAGAATTGAGTTATGCTGGCATAAAAATAGAGTAACACAGTGGTGAACAAAACCCTCAGATTTTAGTGGCATTTGCTATATTCATTTGCAGACCATCAGCCAGAATCCCCCTTGCTCTCCTTATTCAAGTAGTCGTCCTGAAGTGCATGAAGTCAATAGGACTACTAGCAAGAATGATCCAAGCAAAACTTCTCCCTTTTTTGTTTCCCTAAGAGTCAAATCATTTTTCTCATCAACATTCAACAAAGACCTGCACAGTTAAAAATAGCCATAAAAATTCATAAGAACAAAAAAACAGAGTAATTTCTTTAGATGTTCTGGAAGATTTTTATTTTTACTATGTTGGATGCCAGGACAAAACCAACAGCAACTGCCTTTTTCCATTGGAGAAACTTTAAATGAGACATTTGTCTACAGGAAGCCAGGCTTTATATAGGAATCAAATTGACATGTCAAGATCTAAATTGTATTTTTGAAATGGCATTATGCAGTGCTTAGGAATTTTAGCCTTTGAGGTGCTCAGAATATGAATATACCCCTGGTGTTTGGAAGATCAGAATATTCTAGTTTCCAAACTATATTTTACACAGTCATAAACTCTCATTTCACTTTAGTTTAAATGGACATGAGTATCTGAAAGAAAAACATTCAGATCCATGGTTTCTAGACAACGGCTCTGAATAGTTTTTATGAAAGGTCAAACAGAGGCACTTCAGAAAAAAAAACACAGTCTATCAGTAGATTTTTTTAAACTGTCATTGTTGTGTTCAGTTCATCACAGTTACAAGGGAGAAAGAGAAGGCTAAAAACAAACCAACCACCCTTACTAACCCAAGCAACGTGCAAAGTCAATACATACACAAAGCTTGGCCACACGCCTAAACCAGGCCTAAAACAAAGAAATACTATTGCTCTTCTCAAGGTGTCTGTGAACTTTGTCTTTAAGACAGGCATTTAGACTCTGTTGAAATAATAAAGAGTGATTCTGACACCTCTCAAGGGCTACATCTCTCCTACTGTCCACAGGATGGAATACAACTTTTATAATATGTTATATTGATGCCACTATGTCTAATGCATATTCAGTAGAGGCTCTTCCTTATGTGTATTTCTTCAACCTACTGATATTGAGATGGCCTTCTTCTATAAGTTAGAATATCAATGATCTTACCTGATTATCGTATATGTAGTGTTCTGCGTTTTAAGTTTTTATTTGTAAAAAACAATATGGGAATTTTTCTATGTTTATTTTCCAAACATTAAAACCAAGATGAAACTATGTTAAAAAAATATCAAGAAACATTGGGGAAAAAAGAAATTTTTTTTTCATAATATACATATTTTACTACAGTACTGAATAATTGATTATATACACAGGTGCTTTTTGTCTCCTTCACAGCTAGTAGTTTTTCCAAAAATCCTGGTTTGCATGTGCTTGCATAATTTTCTTCAAAGTATCCTCACTCATGTTGAGCTTCCTGATGTCTTGGACATAATCCAACTTTGAAAATTTGTGTTCTGCCTCAATAGATCGAGGGGAGTGCACCCAAAGATTGACATGTCACTTTGCTGAAATAAGCAAGAGTGTCTTGATAATTGTTCCAAAACCCCAGCACATCCCATGTGACACTGCCAGGGTTAAGCAAGTTCATCTAAGTAGTAAATTCAGATTTGAAATTTCTTCTTGAATGGCAAACAATTGAAACATTCTAGCATAATGGTCTTAGACTGCTGCAAAATTCACCTTGAAGAAGGGGTGCAACACCTGGATGACATTTCAAAATGAACTTTGGTAATAAACACTTCGAGGTTCAGATTATGCACCATGGTTATCTCCCATTTCTTGCTGAGCATTGTGTTGAGCGTTTTTGGGTTCTCTTCAGTTTCTGGGATTGGAAGGAATACCAGAAAGAGCTGGCTTTTCATGCTGTGTGTTTTTCCTGTAGCTTTTGTGCTTAGTTCACCTGAAATTTTGGTTGTCAGGATCTGGTAAATGGATTTGTATTGGCAAATAATGAGGAAGAAAGGAGTCCAAGAGAATTGGCTGTATTTTAAAAAAACCTTATTGAGTGTGCAGGAACAAAGCATCCCGATGTGCAGAAAGAATAGCAAATATGGCAGGTGATCAGCTTGGCTTAAAAAAGAAGTCTTCAGTGAGCTTAAACAAAAAAGAAGCTTACAAGAAGTGGAAAGTCAGACAAATGACTAGGGAGGAGTATAAAAATACTGCTCAAGCATGCAGGAGTGAAATCAGGAAGGCCAAAGCACAACTGGAGTTGCAGCTTGTTACCCTTCACATCCCTTACTAGAAGAGTTTCTACAGGGATTTTAGCAATAAGAAGAAGGTCAGGGAAAGTATGGGCCCCTTAAAGAATAGGAGAGGCAATCTAGTGAAAGATGATGTAGAAAAAGCTGATGTCCTCAATGCTTTTTTTGCATCTGTCTTTACACACAAGATCAGTTCCCAGACTACTGCATTGGGTAGCACAGAATGGGGAGGAGGTGAGCAGCCCTTATTGCTGAAAGAACAGGTTCAGGACTATTTTGAGGCACTTGGAAGAAAGGAAAGTGATGAGAAAAAGTCAGCATGGATTCACCAAGGGCAAGTTACACTTGACCTAACTGATGACCTTACGGGTGAGATGAGTGACTCTGTGGATGTGGGAGAAGCAGTGGAGATGGTATATCTTAACTTTAGTGAAGCTTTTGATACTGCTCCCACAATAGTCTTATCAGCACGTTAAAGAAGTATGGGTTGGATGAATGGACTATAAGATGGATATAAAGCTGGCTAGATCATTGTGCTCAACAAATAGTGATCAACAGCTTGATGTCTTGTTGGCAGCCAGTAACAAGCAGAGTGCCCCAGTAACAAGCAGAGTGCCGGTGCTGGGGACAGTTTTGTTCAACATCTTCATGAATGACCTGGACAATGGGGTGGATTGCATCCTCAGCAAGTTTGCAGATAACACTAAGCTAGTGGGAGTGGTAGATATGCTGGAGCGTAGTGATAGGATACAGAGTGACCTAGAAAAATCGGAGGATTGGGCCAAAAGAAATCTGATGAGGTTCAACAAGGACAAGTGCAGAGTCCTCCACTTATAACAGAAAAATCCCATCCACTGCTATAGACTGGGGACCAACTGGGTAGGCAGCAGTTCTGCTGAATAGGACCTGGGGGTTACAGTGGACAATAAGATGGATATGAGTCAACAGTGTGCCTTCATTGCCAAGAAGGCTGCATTAGTAGGAGCATGGATAGCAGATGAAGGGAAGTGACAATTCCCCTCTATTTGGCACTGGTGAGGCCACATTTGGCATATTGTGACCAGTTTTGGGCCCCAGGTTACAAAAAGGATATGGACAAATTGGAAAGAGTCCAGCAGAGGGCAACAAAAATGATTAGGGGGCTGGAGCACATGACTTATGAGGAGAGGCTGAGGGAACTAGGCTTGTTTAGTCTGCAGAAGAGAAGAATGAGGGGGGATTTGATAGCAGCCTTTAACTACCTGAAAGGGGATTCCAGGGAGGATGGAGCCACGCTGTTCTCAGTGGTACTAGAGAACAGTACTAGAAGCAAAAGTCTTAAAATACAGTGGGGGAGGACTAGGCTGGATATTAGGAAAAGCTTTTACATCAGGAGGGTGGTGAAGCACTGGAATGGGTTACCTATGGAAGTGGGGGAATATCTATCCTTAAGGGTTTTTAAGTTGTGGTTTGACAAAGCCCTGGCTGGGATAGTTTAGTTGAGGTTGGTCCTGATTTGATCAGAGGGTTGGACTAGATGACCTACTGAGGTTCCTTCCAACCCTAATCTGCTATGATTCTAAATGTATTGGCAATAGTCAGAGAAAACACCAGTTTTCATTGTGTCACACAGTGATTCCAAGTTTTCAGCAACAAACATTACCTTGGTGAGCAGAATCTGGTGGTCATTTTATTTGCCAGTCTCTTCAGACTTTCTACTTTAGAATCAGCTAACTCAGGATGATTTAGGAGATGAATTAGCACAGTGGAAGCATTATTTACATAATAATCAATGAAATACAAGCTCATCCACTAAAATGGTAGGTGCGCTTATCTCACATCATGAGAAACAAATCTTCAACTTGTTTGCATGCTTGAAAATGGCCTCAAATCTAGTGATCCAAGATTTAATGTTTATCTTTTCTTCTGTAGCAGTAGCTGCTGACAGCAAAATGTTCATCAGATGAGCAGGACACATAATACGTAGTAGCTCTTGGTTCTGATTAAGTTTAATCTCCCATGCAAACTTAGGCATGTAGGAAGCAGAATCTGTATTAGTTGTGGCCACATTTTCCCAAGGTAGTTGATATATCTGAAATATGCCAGTTATTGCTGTGTCGACAAAACGGTTGTCGGCAGAGGGGATGAGTGTAATATCAGCAAAAAACAATGTGCGTTTATTACTTTGAGTTCAAAAAACAAAAACAAAAGGTCAGGAACTGGACAGTCTAAAGTATCAGGAGGCTTGTCAAAATTCAGACTTAGATACCACATTTCCATCAATTTGTTCCATCAGGTTATATACTAAAGCATCATCATTTTCTTTCAGATCCTTACAAGAGAGTTGTCTTTGTTAGAAAGAGTTTTTACCGCTGGACAGTATTGTCTCTCAAATTCAGCAATGGGACCCTCTGCAATTAACAGCAGTTGTTCAGCGAAACATAGAGCATGCACAAATTCCTTGATCCAATTGTGCTGTGTCCTGTCTTTCATTAAAGTCCTGGTGAAAGCTCCTGATATGGACTGTTTATCCCGAAGCTCACTTTTTCCTTTAAGTGTCTTGTGTTGCTTGCTTTCGACATGCTCCTTTATTGTGTCAGCGCCAGCACTGACCTCAATGCTGCAGTACTTGAAGTGCAATGCATCCTCTTCGCTCCCATCTCTACTTTTCCTCATAACTTCTAAGCACTGATCTTCTTGTTGGTATTCAGACATAGATTTGCATTTTCACCTCCTATTTACCTGTTCTATCTGTAACCCCCAAGGAGACCACTTCAGTTCCTGGGGCTTTCATGCTGGTAGTTCAGGGAGAGGCACGCTGACCTCAGTAGGAAAGGATAGCCAAATCAGACTCGGAGTCTGCTAGGCAACCAAGATGGAGAGAGGAGAGACACTATGTAGACCAGCAAGGACCCCGTTGTATTAGGGAAGGATTGCAGGCATGCCGGCTTGGACTAGGGGAGGGAGGAGTGGAGTGAAATGATTGACAAGAGAAAACCCAGGAAAAAGAGCTAGCGGGACCAATAGGGAGTGAGATGCCCTACTCTGGGATTACGTGAGGAGAGAGAAGCCGTTTTGGGGTAGTCTGAAGCCAACCACAAATTGAGTAGAGTGGGGTTCCAGAAGAACCAACACCTGTCCATCCAAACTTGTAAAGAGATTGGTACTAAAGGATGTAACTGCGTGGATAGGGGGAATTATAGATCTTTACCTGTGGAAGATTCATTGTTTAAATGCAGCACTGCACTAAATGGGAACAAAGAAATGGGTGAGCAGCATCTCCTTGTGAGCTAATCATAGTGCGATATTAACATTGTTTGATTTCCCAGCCTCTCTCATGTATGTGTTCTTTGTTTTACACTGTGGAACTGCTTCAATCTCAGAACAACAATTGAGTAAAGCATTAGTTTTGTTAAATACTAAGTACCTGAAAAAATACCGAGTGGACTGACAACCAGATGTAAATCAGTAAAAACCAAACTCCTTTAATTAAAAAAACCTGGTAATTGATCAGTGAAAATTGGTAAAAACTGAAAATGTGGAACACTACATGTATGTCAATTCATTGCCATGGCACTTTTGCGGTAAGTCATCTGTGGATGTTAACTCATGTTTCTGTGGTTGATTGGTGTCATAACAGTATTCCAATAAAATTCCCCGTTGCACACTCTATTTTCAGTTCCCCAAAAGTTGGGGATTACCATTGGGACATTTATCTGTCCCAAAGTCCATAGACCTCAAACCTTGTGCTAACTTCTGAAACTACTATCTTAAAGGATATAGGCTTTTAGATTTCTTGCATTACTACTGAAGGCAAGGCAGTAAATACGATAAAGGGAAGCTAGCCCTACGGGTTATAATGTTAGTTTAATGTCTTGTCTGCAATCGCTTCCAGATTTCCTCAACAATATAGAAGTTTTTTTGGTGACAAGTGAACCACCTCATATTTATCTGAATTAAATGAACAAAAATGAGGTTTTCCAGGTTCTCTGATTTATCTAGCTCCCGTTGCATGTTAATTCTCTCTTATATACTGTTAGCCATCTCTTTGTGTGAGCAAAACTGACCAAAATACTTTGTTACCCTTTCTTCTAGGTGATTTACAAAGATTTGAAATAGTATTGGTCCCACACACTGATACCCCACTCAAGCATTTTTTTTTCCATTTATAGAGGCTTCAGATTAGACTCCTAGATAAGTGACTTGACTTTCAGAGAGAGCTGAGTGTAGCTGCATAGCAAAGTTGCCATTCCAGTGCACCCCCTTCTGTCCAGATGTAGTGATACAGTAACTGCCTCAGTTTCCCCACTGTCCTTTGCCCTACTCTGGCCATATAAATGACCCAAACCTCCAGTCAAGCCCCACCCAGACCCCAGAGTCCTATTCTAAAGTCCAATAGACATGTATAAATCTTTAGCCTGGCTACGCTCAGCTAGTCACCACCTCATCACAGGGTGCGTCTGCTGCTCTAGCCTGTCCTCCTGTCTAACCACAGGTCTTGAGTCTTAATCAGTGAACAGTCCATGTTCTAGTGCACATCTCGCTGCTCAACACTTCAACTCACCAAAGCCCAACTCCACTTAGGCTTCCAGCTCACCCCAGGAGAAACCAAACGTCACTTTCTCCTCCCAACTCTTGTGCTTCCTCCCTTTTAAATCCTGTACTCTGGCTTAACAGCCAATACAGGTGCACCCGAGGAAGGGCTAACTGAGCCGCCAGCTGCAAATTAACCCCTTCCAAACCAGTACAGATTTATATATTCCCTGTCACAAGCTGACTGAAAATTTGCCACCAAACTTTTGTTGTTTTTGTTTGTTTGTTTGTTTTGTGAAAAAAAGTTCTTTTTTCTTCCTCTAAACAAAAGTTTCCATGGACCTTTTTTTTGCATTGTTTATTTTTTCCCTTTTTTTTCCAATGGGAACTCAAAACCCACATTTTCAATTTGTCATTCATTTTTTGTGTTTGTTTTCAAAAACCTGAATTTTGTTTTCTTTTTTTTCATCCAAGAAACTGTAAAATGTCCAGGGGGTGGGAATGAATGTATTTTGTTAGTAAAAATTATGGAAACTATTCTCTGTTTTCTTACCAACTCTAGTGGAAAGTGCTCGGCGTCCTCTATTGAAGTCAATAGAGTTAATTGGGAGTAAAACAGAGTAAAGCAATATTGAATCAGGCCTTCTTTGTATATGAATCTCCAAGTCTCTCCAAAGGCTCTGTGAGAGTTGCATGTGGCAGCAGGTTGCGTCAGACATCTGCCACCTAAAATAATCATCAAAATATATCTCTGAGATGGGATTTTCATTAGAAAACTTAGAAAACAGGATTTGTGTGTGTGTCTATGTGTGCGAGGGAGAAGGAAAGAGAAAGAACCCAATTTCAATTCATCAGCAAAAAGTGTCTCCATGTTATTAGTCACTAGTATGCCATTGAAGCATATGTGAAAGGGCCCTCAGGTGATGTACTTAAACATGGCATGCAGAGAAGACCAGAAGAAAGGCAGAAAGATTTTGTTACGGAATTTAGTACCTTTCTGAGTCTATCAAGATCACTTTGCACTGAGCTGTTGTTGTGGAGAAACTCACTCTGCGAATGTTAGATAAGTGAGCTTCACTGACTCTTTTTTCTATAAATCTCTGTGTTGGAACATGCCTGTGGATGCTTAAATAGATAGAGATAGATAGCTTCAAATTGGAAGGTGGCCTTGTGCTGCAACTCTTTTCAATGACGTACCTTGCAGTGCTTCTTTCTCTCTGTCTGTGTCTTAGAATGTGATGTTAGGCTGGGCTGAGCAGTAGAAATCCTACCACCAAAGATATTCAACACAGAATAAGAAAGATGCCCATGATAGGAACAATACTGCATATTGGAGGGCATGGAAGTGGACTACATAGCCCATTTAATCTTTCTCTCTCTGCTTCTGTGTTTAATTCTCCAGCCCCTTCAGAGGCCAAACACCCAGCTGATTTCAATACACAGCCTCTCTTGAATAAGGACTACAGCTTTGGCCCTGTAGTTATATAGTATGATCATCAATTGCTCCATTCTTGCACAGAGCCCAGGAAGGGGTGGATTTAAAAACACCTTTGTGCACAGCTTATTCAGAAACTTGACCAGTGCACAGTGTAAGTTAGAGCAACCTCAAGTCTTCTCTAACTTAACCTCCACTTTCCAGTATGCCTTATGGGCTCTATGAAGTAGGGAACAGCCATAGCACAGTGAACTCTGGCCATAAACCCTCTGCACTCCTGTTACACCACTCTTCCTCCCTCCCTGATACCAGCACACCTCTCTAATCCATAGCCTGAGAAAGATTCTAGTACAGATCCAATAGGTCAGGGAGCCCACTCCCCCCCACCCCCGCACAAATGGTGTTCTCTGGGTCCCCTTTGTGTTCCCGTTACATCATCTGTAGCGCCGTACCAAATTTATGGTCCATTCTGGTCAATTTAATGGTCATAGGATTTGAAAATTAGTCAATTTCACATTTGTATATGAAAAGTTCCAGAGGGGTAGCTGTGTTAGTCTGTATACAGCAAAAACAATGAGAGTCCTGTAGATGCATGCATCTGACCAAGTGGGTTGCAACCCACGAAAGCTTATGCCAGCAGAAATTTGTTAGTCTTTAAGGTGCTACAGGACCCTCGTTACATTTTCAGATGTTTACAATTGATATTTCCTAATGTTGTAACTGTGGGGGACCCCTTGGGAGGGGTGTCAAAAAGCCAACTCACTCTGCTCTACCATCATAGTTGGTTTTGAAGGCTCCAGTCTCAGAGCTTCCTGCAGATGGAGGAGTTTCCCGGTGGTGGAGGTGGGTCTGATTTTCCCCATCCTACTATGGGCGCCCCATTCGGAAGCTCCTTACTGCTAGTCCTGGCTGGGCTGGGGAGGGAGAGGGATTGCTCTTCCTGTGCAAGGCCGCTCTCAGGGATGAGGGGTACAAAGAAGTGGTACACCCTCACTTTGGTAGTGCAGCATCCACGGAGCTTCCTGCACCTGGCGGAGGTCCAAAGATGGGTCTGATCTCCCCCCAGGAGCAGGTGTACTGAGGAAGAGCAAGCCCCCTTTCTCCTCAGCCTGGTCTAGACTAGCAGCTGGAGCCCAGGAAACAGTAGGAACCTAAGGTTGGGGCGTCCCAATCCCTGCCCCTTCCTCATCCCTCTAATAGCGAGATTTTACTGTCTGGGACACGTTTTTCATGGCCATGAATTTGTAGGGCCCTAATCACCCATATCAGATAAAAGTCCTTTGTATAACAGGGACTCTGTCCCACGTAATGTAGTATAATAAAGCCTTCCCCCACCCTTGCATTTCAATTTTAGCAAAATACTGAAACTTGGAAAAGAGAAACCCACAATACAGAGTTCTATGTACTTTAGCGCCAATAAGTCGTAACAACAAAATCTATCTTTGATCTTCAGCCTTCTATACAACTTTGGCATTGAACTATGGCATTGAACTGCGCACTCTAACCCAGGTTCCTGATGTGCTGAATGAACAGCAGTCTTTCTCCCATCTTCCTAGTGAAAGCAACAGTGACTGGGTGGCCCTTCTTAGGGGCTTGCACCAAGTCAATGCTCATGGATAGGTACCAATCCTACCTTCTACTGGGCTACTTCTTACGAGAGGTCAGGTGGCTGTTTCACTATCAGGAATGAATCACAGATGACTTTCTCTCTAAAAGCAATCCGTGACTCAATTGGCCTTATTAAAAGCATGCTGCATTAAAAAGCTTGAGAAAAAAAAAACAGATTAAAGCAAAACAATGGCACCAAAGGGAGTTAGCTGCCCAAATCTCATTGAATTTAAGCTTTTGATACTTTGAAAATATTAGTTGGGGTATCTAGTCTGAAACTGCAGAAGCTGGTCTAGGAATATGCTCTCTTGGGCTTAGTTGCAGTGATGAAGCAAATCCTTACACTTCTAGAGGGTGCTTCTATTCGCCCTACCCCACCCTTTTTCTATCTGATGCCTTTGCACAGGCTGCATCTGAGAGAGACATTCCAGCTGTAAACTTTTCTAATTCAGTTGTCTTCAGTGGGGCTATGCTGGTTTACACCACATGAGGATCTACCCTCAGCCTCTGGTATCAGGTGTCTCATGCCATTCACTCAACCTATCTGAGTGTCATTCTTTTCATTTTCATACTTTGATATGGCTGGCTTGCTACTAGGGCTGACTGGAAAACAAAAATCCTGTTTTGCTAAAAAAAAAAAGGCAAGTTTCAACATTTGGTTCCATTCTGATAAGGAATAAAAACTACATGTTTTTCTAAAAATAAATAAATAAATAAAAGTAGAGAGACACCTACCCCAGAACATAACCATGTGTGTGTTCTAACCGCTATTGGGCTGTTACGGAACTGCTCTTTTGTGTTTTGAGCAGAATTCCATCCTGGATCTGACAAACATTCCCAACAAAAGTTTGATCAAAACCAATACATGTCCATGAAAATATTGTTTTTAATGAATCAGCATTTTCCAATGGAAAAACATGTAAAAAAAAAGTCTCAACCTTCTCTACTTACAACCATACTATGCACCTCTGAAGTGGTGCTTACCTTGGTGTCTTTGGAGAAAGGGGGTACAAGTCTGTCACCAATATTTATTTTTTTCATCCAAGTCATTCATTACTGCAGTCGCTCCTTTGGCTATACAATTCAGTTCCTGCCTTACTGCACTCCTTGAGCATCTCATTCCCAAATTGTAATTATTATTAATTACACCTTTACGACAGTGATCACTGTATTGTAGGTCTTTCCATACACTCAGGAAGAATAGTTCCTGCTCTGAGGCGCCCCCAGTTTCAGGATGAACATGTAGACAGAGGGTAGGGAAAAGGGAATGGGAAACAATAATAGGCAAATTGTATATGTGCCAGCTTAATTTGCAGGAAGCAGCATGGCAGAACTAGGTCTGTAAGAGAGACATAAATGTGGGCAGGAAGGGGGCATTGCAAATGAGCTCAGTGAGGCTAGGCTATGCATAAGGGGACCACACTGAAAGCACAGATGTGATTGGGTGAGAAGCTGGCAAATGGGCAGAGCAAATGGGAATGAGGCAATACAAAGCTGGACAAGGCCACAAGGAGAGACAGAAAGGGAGGGTATGTCAGGCATTTAAGGTACCGACAAGAAGCTTACAGAACTGTCTGCCCTTTGTTCTAGCGTCATGCACAAGCTTTAGCAGGTTAATTGTCAACCTGAAATTAGCTTAATTGGTCAATAAAGGGATGGGACACATATTTCTTTATCACTTCCTCTGGACTTTATTTTTACTCATGAATTGCTGACAGACTGAGGCTTTCTGACACCAATACACAAGGATTTGTCATAGCAGAGGCCAAAGGATTATATAGACGTGTACAATAAGCATTCATTTCATACTGCACTAAGTCCCTGCTTTAGGAGAAACTTTATCTGTTTATTATTTATAATTCTATTAAGGGAAAAAAGGTTCAAATCAATTTAGCTGTGCACATAACTGGCCTATGTTAACCCACACTCTTACCACTGTTTCCCTCATCTGGCTACAACTGCTCCTTCCTAGTGTGTTATATACACACTGCTGTGCCTTGTCTTTCATTAGACTGGAAGGCCTTGGATGTTAGATTCCTAAATACCTTTGAGGATCTGGACCTAAGCTTTTTGGGACAGACTTTGACCATGTACTCCGCATAAGTACATTACGTAGCCCCCAGTCCTGACTGGGGCCTCTAGGTGTCACTGGAGATTGTGAATGCTCTGGAGCAATGACGGGCTTTTTATTATTCTTTTGTACATCCCCTAGCACAAAGAAGACACGAGCAATGTTTTTGCTTTCTAAGTGCTACTATAATATTGATAAATAAATAGCAGCAACAAGAGCAGATACTACAACGATTTTTTTTCTAAACCCAGAAATTATTTTTGTAAATATAAAAACTAGCCAGAAAAATATCAAGCCATCATTAAAATATAAGTGTATAATTTAAATTTCAGCAACATTTGAGACAACTTCAAAGTTTGAAAGAATCATTCAGTTTTACACTTCATTTGTCAATCCCTTTGTTTATGAGACTTGCAACTAGCACTAAAAAAAAATCAGCAAATTTACAGCTCAGATTTTTCAAGATATAGGAAGGTAACTCTTATAACACAGGGTTAAATATATTTTTAAACAACATCCAGATACTTTTCCCCCACTCATTTCCAATCTAACATTCTCTTTTAGTGAAACCTATGCTATTGACCTTTCATATATCTGCCATGTGAATGATTGCTGGATAACCGCACTTATTAAAACATTATCACATAGGGAAAACTGGACTTTTCAGGCCAGAGTCTCAACATTGTCAGCCAACAGAGCACCCTCAAATCAATTGGAGCAATACAGAATTGCACCATATGAAGATTTAGCTTTTCAGGTATAATGTTTACTTTTTCTTTGTCAAAAATAAAGCTTGTTTTTTTCTATCTAAGCCAGTACCACTTCCATGGATTTAAGATTTACCAATGCAGGTAAGATCACATATACTATGCAAAATAAAAGGAATTTGAAAGGCAATGTACATTCAGAGTTCACCAGCTCAGTGTTTAGAAAGGAAAAGGTTCTTAACAGTGCTAGCACAAATAGTCTGCAATGCAGCACAATTTGCTACTATTGCACCATTTGGGTGGTTACAACTCTCCCCCCCCCGGTTTTATTTTCTAGATATTACTTGGAATAAGAGAACATATAAAACTGTTGCCTATGTGCAATTGAAGAAATATTGCCAAAGTCCTTTTACGAGGCTGCTTTAAGATCTAATAAAAGATTGTAGGTTACTATCTGAGTGACAGTTTTATCTCACTACTATCCAATCAATGTTTTACATAATTATACTTGATTTATAGTAGTATGTAAGTCAAATAAATGAAGTAGACTAACTACTTTTTTTTTCCAGGCAACAACTTTTATAATTTCCCCCCTAATTGATTCTGGCACATTCGTTTTTATATAGCAAAAGAAAAAGAAAAATGCAAAGGATATGTCTGTGGGATGGTAGTGGGCATTATCAGAAAGTGCTGAACCTTTATTAGAGAGGGATAAAAAAGTGTGAGGAATAGATTACGTTAATGCATTTGCTTTAATGGGTCATGGCACATAGAAATCAATATACAGAAAGTGTTTGGGGTGATGGAGTTTTTCCTCCTAGTAAGCAGTGAGGGATGAAGCCTGGGATAAATCTTGTTAACAAATGGCTTTAAAATTCTGCTGCCCATGAAGCTGCTGTGTTGACAAAGTACATTAGTTAGGACAATTGTTAAGCGAAGCAATTCACATTTATTCTCAAAAGCTCGTCCCCTTGTATTGGGGCTTTGAAGCATTTGATGGATATAAAGATTAGGAGAGAGCTTCAGAGGAGGCAGTAAGGTGAAAGCAATTGAACTGTGCAGGGTTGAACTGAGAATAAATGCAAGAGGACGGCTCAAATGAAGCTGGTGAATAATTGGCTTTGTTTGATGGGACAGTGGAATAAAATTTTTAAGAGCCTGTGGTGACTTCTTCTCAACGTGGAGTAGCAATGTGGTCTAGCAAACAGGGGCATTAACCTGGCACTCACGAAACCTGGAGTCTCTTCCTGGTCCTTCCACTGGTCTGCTGTATGACTTTGAAAACATCTCCTCTTGGTGTGCCTCTTTGCACTTTGTGTTCCTTGTTTACTTTAGACTGTAAGCTGTTCAGTGGCTGAACTCTCTCTTATTCTGTGTTTGTACAGAACCTAGAACAATGGGGCCCCAATCTCTGTTGGGACCTGTAGGGGCTACTGTAATATAAATTTGTGATAGTCCTATGATACCTCATAGATTTGACCCACACAGTGACTGTAGAATGCTATAATAAAATAGATTATTAATTTGTTTCAATGTCACAGCAGTCCTTTCCCTACTTTAATCATTTCACTGGCTTCCTGTTGTCCTTCAGATCAAATGCTAATTCCTCACCTTCTTTACATTAGGACTTTTTTTGTTAACCTTTTGTCTAATGAGTGGCATAGCTATGGGCAATAACTACAAAATCTCAAGTACCACAGTGTGAATGTTACCTAGGGTTCTGCCAACCCGAAGCTCTTGCTAACTTTACTCTGTGCGAGGAAATACATCATATGGAGACATGGCTGTCCAACCGATAGATCAACTGGTAGAAACAGTATAACACAAAGTAAAGCATTTAAGTGAGATCACTCTTACTTAGTCTCAAGCACTTACACCACAGGTTGGTAAAACACTTCCATCCCTCAATAATTACAGAAGCTTGGTGTGGCTTTTGAGCTGTACCACAGCGATTTTCTGATTGGCCAGTCTTCCAGTTGTTGTCGGGGGACCCCAAACTCTATGTTCAAGAAGAAATCCAAAAGAGTCCAAACCTCTCCCCCCTATTTCTTTGTTAGTACACAATAACATGTCAAGGGGAAAAAAATTGTTGGGCACAGAGTTTCAAAAGCTAATCAAAAGGTTGCCTCAGAGTATTAATTAACTAAATGTGTTCCTGCAGAACTTGCATGTCTTGAGGCCCTGACAAATATCTCCTAGAGAGCACGCATAGACAAGCTTCTCGCTTTGCTCCTAAAAGACAGAACCAGCACGTCCACTAGAGATTTCAATTGGGGGGAGGGCTGCAGAGTCACATAAGGCTGAGAAAAAGGCTCCTCTCTCCTCCTGGCTTAATCATGCCAAGGCTACATAGGCTTGCAGAAAGGCCTACCAATTTTGGCTGCTGTTACAAACAAATATGATAACCAATATTACATTATTAAGTGGTCTCTGGGCCTTTTACTGGTCTATCAAAATCTCCCTGCACATGAGAACTGCCAGTAAAGGATGACCATTTACTAAAAGTGGATGAGTGGATTGGAACTTTGATTCAAAATTGTATAAGTCCTGCACCCCTCCTGAAATTTTGAAATCCTGAAAATGAAGGCCAGTGTGGATATTCCATCCATTCCCTCCACCCCTCCAAAAAAAAAAAAGATTACTTTTTGACTTTTTAAATAGGAAAATTTGTCGGAATTGCTTCTCACTCTTGCTGTGGTTAGACTACAGATGTTTAAGTGTGTATTTGTAAAACACCATTCTCACCATTGCCCTATATAAATCATCATTTTCTCACTGTCAGGCTAGAAAATGTGGAACTCACTTTAAATTACACGGTGCAAGTAAAACACTAAGAGCCAGTCCATGGTACTTAGTCACTGATCCACCCTGGAGTTGGGGTACTACAATCCTTCCCCATGGCCTCAACATGCATGCACAGGCATTGAGGCATTGGGACGGGAAGGGCAGATAGACTATGTAAAACTTCCTCTCCCCCGCCAATGTGGGGGGGCAAAGAAGAGTCTGTGTTTCTACTGCATACAACACTGTGATCGCCCTGTCCTTTCCTGCTCTGTATGAGCATGGGGATAATTAGGTCCTAAGCAGGTCCAGCCTGGAAACAAGAATTTAGTGAACAATTTGAGAGTTCAAAAACTGCTTTTGTTCCACATTGTAATTAACCCTAGACCTTTTGAAAATGTTTGTGAAGAAAGAAAGAAAGAAAGAAAGAAAGAAAGAAAGAAAGAAAGAAAGAAAGAAAGAAAGAAAGAAAGGCGTAAGAGAGCAACAAAAGTGAGTGCACATGTGCTCAGAATAGCCAATAACCTGATGGTAAGGGTACTCCTCCAGGATGTGGCAAACCCAGGTTCAAGTCTGTAATCTGCCTTATTTGGAGCAGTGGCTTGATCCCCTATGAGTATCCTAGTCACTGGGATATTGGCTTTGCCTATGGCCTCTCTCATTTTGACCGGAAATTCCATCCCAGACCTGAGAAATGCCCCCAAAGAAAATTTTGTCAAAACAAATGTGTCCAGAAGAAGTTTCAATTTTGACAAATCAGCCATTTTCTGACCAAAAATGTAAGTTTTGTTGACAAGTTCCCTACCAGCTGTCATCCATAACTGGTCAGTATACCTTAACCTCGTCGGCTTATACCAGACGTACTATTTCCAAACTATTAAAGGCAGCAGCGGGTCTGTGCTTGCCCTTGGCCTTAACTTTTTTGATGCGGCTTGATAATATCAAGTAGAGCTGTTTGGACATTTTCCAGCCGGTTTTTATTTGTATTTGTTTAATGGAACATGGTTTCTGGGCAGCTGCTTGAGATGACTGGGACTGGAAGAAATATGCCGCTAACCCCAGAGAGTGGAATAATTATGAGCCACTTGGTGGCCCTAACCCAAACCCTCTGCTGATGGAGTGGTGGGTGATGAAGAAAATCCAGAGAGCAGTAGACCCACTGATTCCAACCCCATCCTTGGTAAAGGGAACCTGTCTTAAGCAAGCACCAGTGTGTGACCACCAAAATTTAGAAGCAGCCTAGTGGAAATGGTCTCTTGCTAAAGGTGAAAATAAATGGAGTTAGAAACGCTTCATAGGGTTACAATAATGCAGTTGCTAAGACCGTGAACCAATTGCCACTGAATGTGCCAAGACTCCCACCGACTTCAATGGACCTCAAGAGAGACAATTGCCTATTGAAATTGGTCTTTCATTCAGGTTCACTGTAGCTATTAAAACATGACATTTCAAGCTTGCCTCAGATACTTATCTGTCTGAGTATTAAAAGTGTTTAAAAAGAAATGAGACAGAATAAGAGCAGCTTTAAAGCAGAGCAGAGGGCTGAGGAAAAGCCTCCTTCTCTTGCCTTTGGGGACAAAGCACTAAACATCACTTGACATTGTACCTCAGAGTCAGACCCTGCTACGTTCATGAAAGGAGGAGGAGGGCCAGGCGAGGGGGGAAGATATATAGGACTTTAAAGGGCTTTGGCTCTTAGAAACTTGGTAAGGAGTTGTGGATGAGAGTTTTTAAAAAATCCTATCAATTTTATATATTGCCTTCCAACCCTGGCTGCATTCAATCCTTTCAGCTGCTTCTTTTAGACATGCTGTCAAACCGCAGATGACTTGGCTAGCATTGTGAGTAAGGTTAGGACACTCTGTATGCAGCCATTATAACAAACTCCCTAACGTCATCTTGAGTGAGGAGCCCATGTGTTAGGCAGTGTCGGTCGCACATTGTTCTCTTCAGCATTGTCCTTGAAATGGGGAAGGAATTCTTTTCAGTATATGAGGCCAGATCCTAATGGCACTGAAGTTAGTAGAGCTGCACTGATGCACAGAAGCAGAGGGTCTAGATTGATATCTTGGTAGTGGCCATCCACCAAACAGCCTATACTTGTATATGCGCTCTCAATCTTTTTCCCCATATATCACATTTCTTTTGTGACTATGAAAACTTTGTGCAGTGGAAAGTCTACCAGGGGAGACGGAACACCCAAGGTTATTATTAACCTCCATTAAGGAAAAAAAAAGCTAGATTCAATTATATATACAAAACAAAAATGATGGCATCCTTCTGTAATACAGACACAATCACCTTCATCTGGTCACCAGCCTCCAACATGTGAAGAGAAAAAAACTCCTTTATCTGTAAAAAAGCAGGAGTTGGTAGGACTTGCCACTAGGCAGATGCCATACACTGAACTGCTATGTTACTGACAAAAACTGTTGTGTGCATCTAAGGTCTGTTGGATTTCAAGTCCCATTTGGGATAGCATTTTGTAACAAAATAGCCCTCAATACCGACTGAACCCAGGATTTTGAGCACCACGCCAGATAAAGAAGAAAAGACAAAGGAACTTTCCTTTCACTTCGTTCCAGTTTCCCCACATCCTTTCAATAGTGTGATGTCCAAAACTATACTCTGATGTCGCCTAGACAATGCTAATAAATAGAACTAACTAACTCTCACAGTTGATTTACATGCCATTATCCTATTATACAGTCCAATACAGAACTGACCACAATGTAAGAGAGTTACATTGTTGGCTCCTATTCAGATCATCATCTATGACCGCCAGCTCCATGTTGTATCAATGCTTAGACAGTATTTCCCACTTTCCACATGTGCATTTGATTATCCTTTCTTATGCAACATTTGTGTGTTTGTCTTTATTGCCTCAGATTTGACTGATTTCAACCCATTTATCAAGATAGCACAGTCATTTGATTCTATTCTCCGTGGTATTTGCCAGCCCTCCAATCCATCTTCCCAAAGTTTAATGAAAATATCTGATACTTTCAGCTCCTGATTTAGAGAAGGCCCCTGTGAGACCTCATTCTGACACCTCCTCTGAGCTCAGCTCTGAAACATTAATAATTATTCCCATTTTTTATTATTTTAAGCCATTTGTGTAGCCATTCTAAAATAGCTTCATCTAATCTATAAAGTAGAAAATCATTGGAAAATTAATCTAGTCCTAGAAATAAGAAAAGACTGTCCTAACAGGCCACTAAAAACTTAAAAGAGTGTTTCAGTAAAGATCTATCATAACCAAAGAGTGATTTACTTCTGGAGGGAAAATCAAGGATATCCCTCTCTACCTAGAGATCTTAGGTATTTATACGGCCACTATCACTCTAATACCTGAGCATGTCACCATTTTTAATGTATTTATCCTCACAACCCTCCTGTAGGGCAGGAAAGTACTATTTTATAGACAGAGGACAAGATTCTCAAAGCTATTTAGGCACTAGACCCACATTGAATCAATGTGAGTTAGGCATCTTTGAGGATTTTAGCCAGAGACACTACATGACTTGTCCTAGATCAGAAGAAATCAGTGGTAGAGCATGGAATTAAACATAGGTCTCCTGGATCTCAGGCTCTCCTTCTAAACAGTGGATCATCCTTCTTCTCTAGCATAATCTGATATCCCTCCAACACTATTAATTCCATCATTCTTATCTACAACACTTTCCCAACTAAGGCATATATGAGTCCCCTCCACTTTTCCGTGGCTTATTTTATCATTTGCTAAACATAAGCTCAATGGTGGCTTTGCCACAACCCTTGAGCAAGTGGCAGAACATCATTGGGCTTCCCTGGGAGAAGCCCAGGGATCTATGGAATACTGTGTTGAATGACACCTGGATGGGGCATGGGTGGGCAGTGAGCCAAGCCTCCACCATTTTCCTGCCCATATGCAAGGGTAGGGAATATAGCAGTCCTATGAAAGCTGCTATCCTCACCCTACAGTTATCTATGGTGTGGGGAGCAAGGGACCCTAGATTAGAATGCATGAATCACCTCATTGCACAGCTGCAAGATCTTTGTGCAGTTTTCTTTCTCCTCATTTGGCAAGGGCACAAATAAATGACTGGTGCTGTAGTGTGCATTTGGAAATGCCCAGAATGGAATCTGCCTGCACACAGAAATTATTTAGGACTGGATCTTTGAAAATAGTTTGCAACCTATGTCACATTCTGGTGAGAGAGGTGAATGTTTGACTGATTCGTCTGCTTTACATAATTCTGTCCGCATACCTCCATATATGAGTCCTTTAATTAAGCTTGATTCAACAGATTTTTAAGCTGCTCTAGTCCATATAAGATCAGCACCAGAGACAGCATTTAGCTAAACATCCAAAAAGCCAGCAAAGAGATCGAAAAACATTGTAGATTTTATCTTTTCTAATTAGAATAACAAGAGTGGTTACAGTATCATAATGTTAGGCATGACGAAAAATAAAATTAGTTTTACATTTAAAGCTTTTGATAAGTAATAATTAATAATAGTTTAGAGTATGTTTGAGCTAGAAATCTAAAATGGTGGCCACAATGATGTCATGTTAGAGAGAGAGAGAGAGAAACAGAGAAACTGACCAGTAGCAGAAAGGTAGACTGGGGAGATATAAAGGTTACTCCTAATTCCTAAAGGGAGGGGTCAGTTAGGTAGCAAGGAGGATCTCAAGGAAGTCCATTCTGAAGCACTCAAGTGAAACTAATTAGCATATCAGACAACTGATTGGTTGAAAATGATTTCACCCCTGAGAGGGGAAGATGCTATTGACTGACATTAAGAAAGCAACCAATCAGGAAAGGACAAACAATCATATATAAGGCAGAGAGCTGACAGGCTTGAATGCGGGCAAGTAGATATTGGAGGAGGAGGAGGAGATCCACCACCACCACTACTAGCAGCAGCAGCAGAACAGAAGGGATTTCACCAAGAAGGAGAGTAAGTATGACTCTTCTAAATACAAGAAACGTATGTCTACGATTGTAAATAAAGCTGGATACTTGCATTTGAATGACCTCTTACCCCACTCATTCTGTAACTGCCTGATCAACACTCATAAAACATAAGTTTGTAGCAGTATTATTAAGTGTTTTTTGTAATGTTACTGTAAACATATTTATAAGGGAATTCTATGTTATAGTGTAATAAGTTTGGAATTCTAATACAGCATTGTATTAAGGCTTTATACATATGCATATAGCCTTTTTTTCTCCCTCTGTGTCATATTGTATGTTGCAACATTGTATGTTTGTCATGCCACACCGCATGTGCATTCATAACATTATAAAATGTGCTAAGGAAATATTATGTTTTGTTATGAGCATTGTATTGCAATTTTAGAGTTTGTTATATTTGATGGTGCACCACATTAGGTTATATAGTTTATGGTGTCTTGTATTGTCTCAAGAGGCTTTTCATGTGTAACATTGATTTTTTTTTTAATTTAAATTGTATTAGAATTTAGCATTTAATAAAGAGACATTTTGTTTTTGAAGAAATTACTGTCTGTGTGTCAATCCTTTGACTGGAGGGCTGTATCCATGTCTTCCTGAAGCAAGCAGATCTAGAGAATTTTCCAAAAGATTTAAAGGGGAAATTCCACGTGAACCCTCTTGGGTCCAAATAAGTCCTTCAGTGGCTCTAAGATTCCCTCACCAGTGGCACTCAGTATCATAGTGTTTGGAACACCTAGCAACTAAGAACTGTTATGACAGGACATGAATACCATGCCTGCTGTTGAAAATGGTGGAAAAGAAACATTGCACAGCAAGAAATAAAGGATTATGTTTCACAACAAAAGGACAGTAGGAAAGGTAAGGACACCACTTAGAAAAATAGCAGTGTGGCCACTGGCATGAACACCTCTGAATCTGTGGCCCTTAATACAACAGCATCTTCAAAATCTTTTTCCAGTCATGTAGCTTTAGCTGTTCATAACAGCAGTGGTGGGATATGCATGAGTGCTGAGAAGAGACAAAGCTTTCTGTCCTAACCCCAATCAGCTGACCTTGATCAGGGTTACATAGGTTAGTACCTCAATTACATGACAGGAATCATAATTTGCTGACTCCAGTGCTGACTACTACGATGGGTAAACATGGACAGAGTTGGAGTTCAGGGTCTGTTCAAATGAGTTTTCAAAAAAACTCTGTATTTAAACCATTTATCTAAGCAGCTGGAGTATAATATCCCATGAGAGTAGCCTCTGTTGGTGTCATGGGGTGTCTGGCTCTTCCATTTCTGAACCTGGGGACAAATATCAAACAGAAAAAGGTTCTCATATAGTTTTAAGCACTTTTTGGTTCCATTCCCTGCCCTGACTGGAAATGGGAAATGTAAAGGCATGTCGAAATGAAATTAATCTGAACTTATCATTTCACAGCCTTTAAAGTTTGGCTGGAGTTTGGTTGTAGACGTGGTCAGTTGGTTTGGTTGTACACATGGTCAGTTATTTATGGGCGTCTTATTTTCTTTCAAATCCATTTCCAGTAGCTGAAAACATATACTTGCTTTTTAAAGTATGCAGCGGTTACACTTAAAATCTTCCCGCTATGCTACAATAAAGTGATACTTGTACCACAGAATTTGCAATATCGCCTGTACTTCTGAATCGGGATCCTGCCTGTACCATGAGACATTGCTGAGAGCCTGAACACAGCTGTCCCACAGCTGTCTGTGCCGAGCTGTTCTTTGCATATCCTGTATGTTGTTATGTTTCAGACATTTTCCCTCTCTGCAGAGCTCAAGACGGATTTTTTCAGTCAGCCCCTTTTTACTTCAAACAGTACAAACACTGAGGAGAGTGTAGATAATTAGTGATCTAAGGTATTTGTAAAGACTACCACTAAAATCTTTAAAAACATGACTGGAGGCACAGCGGCTTAGCAGGGCACTAGACTGGGAGTTAGGTGCTCTGTTCATGCTGCTGCCCTGCAAAGTGACATTAGACAAACCATTTTACCTCTGTTTTTCCTCCCTTCCTTTCTTTGCCTTGCCTACTTAGATGGTAAACTCTTTGTTTGGGGGCGGGTGCAGGGGAACTGCTTCCCCTTGGTGTACAGCACCTGGCACAAAAGGGCCTTGATATTGATTAGGGCTTCTAGATGTGACTGCAATGCAACTAATAAGCAATTAAAATTAGGTGAGCTGAAGCTATGCTGCAAATTTCCTGTACTGATCCATGGTTCCCCATATAGTATTTAACAGGCCAGACCTGCCTTAGACACTCTGGGGAATCAGGAATCTGTACAGGAAATTTGCAATATGGTTTCATTCTCTCTCTCTCTCTTTCTCTCTCACACAGGCACACACATACACACAGATTAGTAAGATTTCAATATATGCCTGTTATCAACCATTGCAAAGTTGATCTAATGGAAAGAGATGGAAAAAAATCTCCTCCTAAGCTTTAAGAAACAATTCATCGTTTACCTTGTGTTATTCTGCATCACACTAGGAAACAGGCTGTCAAGCAGCTTAAATAATATAAGGAATAATTTTGCAATGAGAACGTAAGTTCACATTGATTTCTTGTCATGACACAAGCCAGAGCAGACAAGCCACATGGTCTGGAAATGAAAGGTTACTGTTTTATTTAGAAAAACGGTAATGAGCTCAAAAATAATGGTGTCATAATTGATGTAAGATTGCTCTATTAGAATGATTTACACTCATTATGCAAGCTCAAATTGTTTTTAAATGAGGCATTTGGGGTTCATATTCATTGTCTCTTGTCTAATTTTAAAAGACATTTAGAGTACCTTAAAGCAGAAAATTAATTGAATTGGTCCAGAATGCAAACACAGTCTTGAAATGAAAGTACAATTTCTTATTGTGGCTTGAAAGCACTAATGAATATGGAAGAAAACTAAAACAATTTAATGAAATCAAGTTTTAGGGGTTTAAATATTTGGGATCTAGATCACTTCCATACAAGGATTTATAAAATTAAGTCCACATCTGCTTTTTGTTTTACATGTAATGGACTTACTCTAGATTTACACTTGTTTAAAAGAGAGGAAAATGTGGCCCACAGACTTTTTGGCTATTAGAAAACATGTTCTCCTCCAGTCGTCCAAAAGGTGCATTTATACTGCAGTTTTCTGTCTGCTGGAAGTCAAAATGTCTACGGGGAATATAACACAACAGTAATTGTCAATATACTCTGCTGTGCCTCATAGAATATTTTTTTGGAATATATATATAGCCTAAATCCATGTTGTAAGAAACCAGCAGTACTGAACAAAGTGATGATTTTAAGAGGCTTATGTGAGTGTATGTGAGCATACACATGTGATAATCAGACATATATAACCAACAAAACCAAGACTGGATCTAATCCTGCAATATGTATTCAGGAATCTATGATGAATGTCAAGTGCCATTCAATGACTAGATACTATGGTGAGTGGCTATCTGTGAAAGTAAGTGGCCAGAAATGGAATAGGTCCAACAGGAGCCTAGCATTTGCATCCTTGTAAACTATAGGAAATCTAGACAATCCTTGTCAACTGAACATCCTTATAAAACAAAATCTGACTATTCTATAACCTAATGATTACAACTCACAGAGCTGCAGAGGATTTGGACCATTGCTCTCCATTCTGCAGTGAAAATTACAGTAATACTTTAAATAAAGGTGGATGCATAACGCAAACTGAGGAGAAAGAAAATGTATGATAGAATCAGCTCAGTTATTCCCTTCCTTGGGATGTGTGAGGTTACCTGCTGTCACCCAGTCTGGAGTGACTCACAACTGAGTGCCTACCAAGGCAGACAATAAAAAACAAGGCAGATATCCCAAGCTGGTGGTGTGTTCTATAATTAGATTTCACCAAGCCAGTAGCAAATGTGAACTCCTGGATCACTGTACCAGTCTTGCTTTGGAGTCATAGACAGACCCCCTTAGACTCTCCAGCCTATCCAGCTACACAGACAAATTGTTCTTTGTGATAAAAGGTCACTTAAACCAAAAATCCCACCCCATAAGGTTGCTCCAAGTCCCAAGAGAACAATCAGTCACTTACCCCAGGTCAGCTGGTATGCAAAATTTTACACAGCAGACAATGTTGGCAGCCAATTCTACAGTTTTATTAGCTATAGAATGTACGCCTTTATACCTTAGGCCCGGATGGTGAATGAGGGTCCTAAGGGGCCAGGATTATTAGTCTTTTGACACCAGGTTATTAATTAATGGGAATAACCACCCAAAGTTGCGTGGGGTCTTGGAGTAAGCGGCTTTGCTTTTTCAGGCCTAATGTGAGGTATTATTAGAAGGTTTACAAAAATATTCAAGAGTCTGATGTACTGAACCACAAGAGACAGTTTTTATTATAAGGTAACAACCAAAGGTTAAAACTGTGAAATATATGATTAATAAAACAAACAACCAACACTGAAAGCTAGAATTTGGCTTAGGGTTTTTGGAATGAATAGAAGATAAACTAACAGTCATTTGAAAAAACTTAGAAATACATTACCACCACGATTACCGCATCTTCGAAGAGAGGTCCGTATTCTTAACCACTACTACTTTTACTTGATTACTTTACCTTTGAAGAGGGGTTAATTCGTTTGAACCGGAATTAGGTTGCGACCCAACGATTGCCGACTTGATTATTTTTGTTGTACAACTATTGAACTATTGATTATGATTATTATAAAATTAACTGAGTGCACTGAAACTGAGAGAGAGAGAAAGAAGCGAGCAGTAAGGAACACAGAACGAGCTTTTACCAGAGAATGGTAATGTCGTCTGCTTAAAGAGCAGGAAAGAGGGAAAGGCAACTGAGCTTCTGCCCTGAGGCAGTGTCAGTGCCTAAGTCCTTACAACCCAATTGCCAGCCAGTACACCAGATTTTCCGATCTGAGTGGACCGTGGAACAATCTTTGCAGATTGAACACTTTACCTTAACTTGCTCTTTTTTTATATATGTTTTTAGAAGCACCTTAGCATTTTATTTGTCATTTTGGTTTTTAACTGAGTGGCACAACCGCTAATTTGAATGCTGTTGAACTTTATATAACTGCAGTTGAACTTAACCGCTAATTAGAATACGGTTGAATTTTGGAGGTCGGAAATGACTGGCCGCAAACTTTTTCCTATGACTGAATTTCTTCGTATGACTAACCTTAAGCTACTTTCTGTTACAGAGTCAGCTCAATTACAATTTCCAAACTTAATATTAAACACTAGATTATTTTAATTTGCAAAAAGCATGATTACTTGTACACTTATGCCATTACTGCTGAATAACATTTTTCTACATATTGATTAAACTTATTGATTGAGCATAGGGAAGGTGTTACAAAGTGAAGGGATTTAAAGGGCCCATTCACATAGAAAAAGAAAAGAAAAGAATGAAATTTGAGAGGTTAAAGCAGGTAAAATATATGCACAGGGTGAGTCACAGTTTGTAACCCCAAATAGAGGCAGTGATGTAATAACTTGCCAGTTTCCCAAAAGTTTTTTCAGGGTACCCAGGTTGTCTCTGAGGATCTCTGCTTTGCATCTGGTACATTTCCCTGTAGGAGTCCAAACAGTTCAGAGATGAGGGATCTTTCATTGAATCCATTCTTATATTTTCTTCTGACAGAAGACAAGCTGACAGTGTCTCTGCCCATGTGGGCTTTTCCTTTTATGATGGGGTGAGTGAGGTATGCACTTAGTCTTTTGACTTCTGATCATTATACATAATAGTCACTTGCTTTGAAATTAGCATTTTCTGTTAAAGTCCTTAGATCTTTCATTAGTATTTCACAACATTTCTTTGATGGGTTATTTAGTTAAAGGGATAAACACAACATAAATGTTCGCTATCACATTATAATAAGAACAGATAATTGAAAACAATGCAAATAACATCCCATTAGTTTTCATGAAGTTTAAACATCCAATACACTCTTATACATTTAACCATTCCTTTGATCTATACTAATACACAAGTGAATTGACCTGAATACACTCTAGCATGATATGGTATGGCAGCATCACACTTGCCTCCAAGAAGAGCACGTGGCAATGCTTACCAAAGTTAATTCTCCTAAGGACAGCGGAGAAAAGATACCCTTGGGTAGATTGCCAGAATTTCTCATATAGCAATTTGTAATCTCCCAATACATGTCTATTAGTGGATGTTTTCAGCTTGAACGGCCCTGGCAGGGAGGGGAAATGGGCTTTAAAATGCAAATTAGACATAGCACATAGTTTGATGTTGTTGAGTATTGGGTGACTTTAATGGAACATAAAGATCAATGTTTTCAATAGCAGGTGCCTGTGTAACTATTTCAATGGGATGCTTGAATACTTAGCACCTCTGAAAAGCCAGGCCATTTTTTTTTGGTTCCTGAATATGGATTTATTCAACATTTGAAAATTGGCCAAAATCCTCTCAGTTTGAATGAAGGTATTGAAATTAGAAGTGCTAATGGATATACCCTTTTAAAAACGTATTCTTAAAGAAATCAACACTTTGTCATGCATAATTTGCTATGCTTCATAACATAAGACCTGATGCTGCAGCTGGGTTTAAGAAAAAAAAAAATCAGAGGATGAGATTTACTGTGGGTAAATTTCTGGCTGGATATTTATACTGGTCCTACAGTACCTACAGTTTCATGGGTATAGAATCACAGAACATGGGGTTATTAAGGACTGCAAAGGTCATCTAGTCAACCTCCTGCCAAGGATTTGTTGTGTCTAAACCCTCTAAGACAGATGGCTATCCAGTCTCTTTCTCAAAAACCTCTAGTGAAATAGTCCATTTTCCTACTGTATTTACAGTTAGGAAGTATTTTCCTCAGATTTAACCCAAAACTGTTATGCTATGATTTGTATTTGTAGGGGCCTTTCTGATGTACTCTACATTAATTAAAATCCCTTTTTAATATAAGAGAAATGATAATGAATAGCTCACCCATCTGTGTGTGCATAGGCACCCATAAAACATACTCATATGTAACTAGATAGCCCTCGGTCCACCCTATGTCAGCTCTCTTGTTTTGAACAGCGCTAGCTTGCCATATGTTCAGAATATTACGTTTCATAGAACCTTTCCCATAAAAGGTAGAAGATCAAATATGTGTTCACTGACAGCTCTGTGTTTCTTACTGTATTCTCTGTTATGGGAAACGAATATTCATCCATATAACGTTGTGAAGAACCAGATGCATCACTAACATTGTAACAGCTGAATGTGTAGGCAACTTGCTGCCACACCATCACCCATGCAGCTGTCAAATAATTTTGTTCCTTGTATACTCCCATGAATTATATACTGAAGCCAGTTATACTGTGTCCACAAACTCCAGGGAAAAGACGTATGGAAAGAATAGCCCAAAGTGGGGAACATTCTAACACCTTATGGATTCTTTATTCACAGGAGATAATGGTGTTGCTATTGAGAGGAAAACTAGTTTATGACCTCTACCTTTGCCAGTGACAGATGTAGCAACACCCTTACGGAGCAGACCTGGCTGTTCAATACAAACATGGTGTTATTTCCCTGGGACATTTCCTGCCTCTGAGCATTTTGTGGAGCTTCGCTGCAACATGTGCTTAACGCAGCCTCCATTTGCTTCCCAGGCCTCTGGCTTCTCCCTAGGTCCTCCCATTGCCTTCTCTCTGCGATGGAACTCTTCTCCACCTGGGCCGCCTCCCTGCACCGTGTCCCCCATCTAGGCCCCACCACAGGGATTCAGTCCATCTCTGTGGCCTTCTTAAATCTGCCTTCCCCAGGCCCTTTTTTAGAGAAAAGAAACTCCCTCCTGCCTCTCTCCTCGGTCTCTTTGTCTTGGGTTCCTCTCCTGAATTTCCCTGGTAGCTTTCACTTCCTTCTTTTATGGAGGCCCAGCTATCCCCCAGCTGTGTCTAATAACAAACCAAGTCTGACACATCCTCTAGGTACGGCAGAGTGTGCTAATGGAGTTCTCAAACTCCTGTTAATCCTTTATGCACCTGTGTGAGCTAAACACCCCATTACACCAGAAAGGAGAGAAGAATCAGATGCTTAAGATAAGAAGGAAGAAAGACATTCTATTTTCTTTATAAAAAGAGGAATTGTGTAAAATAGCTTTAAAAAATGTCTCTCTTCAATGAAGTGCTTGAGTTGGCATTAAACTGGGCCTACTTGCATTCTTATAGTTAAAATGGACGTATGTGTCTTGATGAACTGAAACGTACATGTATGCAAGCCACACACATTCCCAGCTGAAAGGAGCAGAATGCTCCACTATGTGTCATAGGTGCTAAACTGATAACTGAAAATAGAGATTCTTCTTTTGCGAAGCCTGTGTAAGAATAATGAGAGTATCTCTATTTTACATCACTGCTGATCTCAAGTCTCAAGCTACTCTGGCGTGTAGCACATTAACAAATATAGATGAGATGAGCAATGGTTGTTACAGAATAAATCCTGGAAAAATATGCCTATTATAATCTGTTATTGTATTTATTGCCATATTATTTAATTTATTCTATTTTGTTATTAGGACTCTGACTATTCTAAAGATAGCTATGGAATCAAAGCAAATGAAATAGTGTTGGTTTCAAGAACCAGTCACTTTCTTGAACTATTAGTGTAGATTTCCAGCTGTTTCACAGACTGCTTCTTGTAGAAAGTTATTTTTCAGCCCCATGTCCTCATGTGCAATCTTTTGTTTGACCTTTCTTAATATTAAGATAAATCAAGACTTGTAAAGTTCAGAGTTTTGACTGTGAGACTTGTGTTAAAGAAGGATTTTCCCTCTTTTCCTTCCCCCCTCTTCCCAAAGTAAATCAGCATAGCCCTGATTGTCTACTGACTACAAAAAAACCAGTCAAGTGTCACTAGTAACAAGACCAGAGGAATATGACTGGAGAAAGACACTACTGATGATGACCTTTTGTTAGAGTGAGTACAGACTACTGGGGATATGTTTTTTTTTTGACATTGGCAAATTTCCATGCTGCCTCTGTCCCATCCTACAAGTCCTTCTGCTGGAAAATAGTGCTTAGGGAAAAATAAGAATAGGTTGTCCACCAATGCAGTCAGGAAATGAAATCACGGGTTTTCAATATAACATATAAATGATGGCTGGAACAGGTTTGCAGTCAAAAAGTGACCCCTCCTGGCTGGTCATGACATAGCAAATTCACTGTACCTCAGTTTCTCCTCTGTTCATCACCCTCTCCCACCTCTCAGACCTATAAGGACAGAACCACCTCTCAAGTCCTGCTGGATACTTTTTTCCCAGGCTGCTATTTTATTGTCCAACAACAAAACAGACCAAGTTCAGCTGCTTTACCTGTTCTTCATCCCAAAGATTCCCCCTCATTCAAGGCCCATGCTATATTCGATCATTGGGTTCCCCTCAATCTATGGGGCTGCTTCTCTTACTCCACCCCTCAGAACATTTTATGTTAAGACACACCCCTTGACCCAGGGGCCATCCCTTCAGGAGTCCACAGGTCTTCCTGCATTCTACTTCCCCAATCCATCCTGGGCTTTTCCCTGAGCCTCTAAACTCCCAGAGAGGGTCTGCAGAACAATTTCCCATCTCTCTCTCTCCCATGCAGATTCCTCTCCTTCCTTTTCATTAGCAGCAGGTGTCCCTCATCAAGCCCAGCTGGAAGGTACTTAGTCCATCACAGGAGAGTTAGGAGATTTTATAACAATTCCACAATAGGATCCATGTGAGTGGACTCATAAGCCTTCATGATCTCAATCGGTTGTGCAGGTGGTAGCGAGCCTCCCAGCCAGGTAAACAGACTTGTCCTACAAGGGCTCGAGCTAGCACACTAAAAATAGCAGGGTGGTCATTGTCGCTCTGGTGGAGATTTGGGCTAGCCAGGATGTCGGGTGGGTTGGAGGGTACAAGCGGCTGCCCCAAATCTCAATGCCCATACTACTATTTTTAATGTGTTAGCTACATAAATAAATACTAAACCACAAATCAAACTATGGTGCAAGGCAAAACCCAGAGCCATGGTACTATATCTGGCTTTGAGAAAATGAATTTCATTCTGAAACCAAAAACATATATAGTCCCCGTATAGTCAAGGGGAGCCACTCAATACAGAGCATATTGTCCTTTCATCAATACAGGTTCCATAATTATCTATTATCTTTTATGAAATCCAAGGAAGCATGTTCCAACAGCAAAAAAAACCCACAATAACATAGGTGGGATTATGGGTAAACACTATTATAGTTCATGTAAAAGAAAAACAACAACAAACCCAAGCTGGCTTTTCCTTTTCTTCCCTATAGAGGGAGCAGAGAGCTGTATCCTTCCACATCTTTTGGCTCTGGGGTTTACATCAGAGTGTGTTTCACTTTTAATGGCCTTTCCCACACCTTCATGATTGAAGGTAGGTTCTGCTTGTCCATCTATTGATGGCATATAGTGGGGATAGGCAGGGCCCAAGCTTAATTTTTTGGGGCCCAGTACAAACTTTTAACAGGTGCCCCCTCCCGCAATGTGGGTAATGGGGGTTGCAGCCTGGGCTGGCGCCCCCAGAGTCTCTGGGCCCCGTTAAAGTGTACCGCCCCCCATGTGGGGGCCCTGGAGATAGGAGGATTTGCAGGCACACAGCACCTGAAGCTGATGGACTCCGTCTACCTATGCTGAGAGCCTGGGGATATCACAAAGGGTATGTCTCCAGCTCTCTCTCTCCCCCTGCCAATGATATACATTCACACTGTGCACAGTTCCAGATCACTTCCATTGGTATAAATCAGGAGTAACTCAATTACAACAAAAAAAGCTTATCTTGCATTATTCATATCTGCCGCTAAATACAGAACTGACAGAAATAGCTAATAACCTGTTTTTAGAGTAAAGAGGCTTGAATTATTTGGATAAGCCTCTGAACTCTCAGATGCTTATCTGACCAAACTAACCCAAAAACTTTGAGGTTCTTCCATCAGACTTATAACTAGGTTGAGTACAGATGATGGTCTTTATCTATTTATTCAAGTCTCTTATTAAAACTCCCTCTCTCATGCACACAAGAGATGAGCCAACACTAATATAAAAGCACATCCTGAACTTCAGTGTTATTCTTTCCTCTCCAAAGCATCCTGTCATCTTCAGCTGCCATTTAGGGCCAGAGTTTGGTACTCGTTGCTCATGCTGCGTAGTAGCTTACTCCAGTGAAATCAGTGGAACCATTTTTGGAGTATCATGCTACCCAATGAGTGTAAATGTATCAGAAACTGATCTTTAGATTTTAAACCCATTGGTGCACAGAGCATCTTTTTGTGGTCCTGATCCCTCCACCCTTATTTACATCGATAATAACTTAATTTCCAAGAATTGCTATAGATTTCCGAGGGCCTATTTGCGAAGTAAGATATTTCTCAGCATGAACAAAGGAAGCATAATAGGACCCTTTGAATCTTGCACAGCACCAAAAGCACTGCTGGCAAATTGCACATAAATGATGATGTTAATAATATATTGTCAATATGCAAAAGGTTTTTCTATATCTCAGACCTATTTTATAACCTAACCGATGCCTTAGCTCTGGGCACAACGGAAGAAACTTGAGCGTGCTTATGGATGCGCTGACTACTTTATGTTTGATAGTCAAAGTTTAGGAATGGTTGGGGCTTTGTTTTAATCGGGAAGAAGCAGCAAATTGTTTTTTTTTTTTTTGAGCTGGGAGATGACTGCACCGTTTCAAGTTTGATGGTTTAAATAAAAGAAGTCTAAATGAAATTAAGTTTGAAAACTCTGCCTCTATGTTTATTATAGCTCAGGGGAATGCAGTGGGAGTCTTGTCAGCTCATTAGTGGCAATTATAAAACAAGAGTAATTCAAAGAGGAAGTAACAGATGTTTAAAAATGCTAGTTGAGAAATTAGAGCAGAAAACCAGGTAAAATATGGGCACTTTGAAAATAATAGTAGCTATATAAAATAGGTGCAGTATAAACATTATTTAGAAATACCCTGTCAACCACTTAAAACCCAGAGCACTTAATTCACTAATGAGTGATGCAAAATATCTAGAATTCCTTTAGCATTCTTCATTCAAACATCCGTCTTATACATTCAAATGGAAGTTTCTCATCCATGTCGGGGTTGTTATTGGGGCCACATCCTGAAAGAAATCTTTCCTGACCCCCCTCTTCCGACCTTTAAACAACCCTCCCACCAGTCCATGGCCCTCCCCAGAAGCAAGTTTCCTAAAGACCATCACACACCAACTGAAACTGGTGCCAGACACAGCCAGAGAAACAGATGCAAGAGCTGTAGTTATATCTCCACTACTAAAATGATCAGCACACCAACAACACACATTTCAAGAGGCAGGGGTCCCACGCAACAAGTTTTGTACCTCATTCACTGTGCTTAATGCCCCAGTAACAAAGAAGTGTGGGTGAAATGAGACAATCACTAAGCTCTTGAATGAGCTCACACAGAAAAAAGGTTAAAAGACAAAAACACCATATCACCTGTGGATGAACACTTTTCACAAAAACAAGAAGAGTCCTGTAGCACTTTAAGAAATTAAATTTGTTAGTCTTTAAAGTGCTACAGGACTCTCGTTGTTTTTGCTGTATACAGACTACACAGCTACCCCCTGGAACTTTTCACAAAGCGATCGTTCTGTGTCTGACCTATCAGTCCTCATCCTCAAAGAAACCATGCACCACACCTTCAAAAGAGGAGTCTGGAAGATTAAATTCATAACTTTACTAGATACTAAAAATCGTCAACTGAACAGACATGCTGGATTTAAGGTTTATTACAGCCAACTATAACCCGCCCCCACGGATAGGTTTGTCTTTCCTCACCTATGACTGGAGACGTGTTAACAGGACATGTTTGAATGGGTCCTTGACATATGTGTTAAGTATTTATGCTAAATGATCTGATCCACTTTGCCTTTAGCTGCAATATTCAGAACGCATTGCCCAGATCTGAAGAGGAGCACTGTGCAAGCTTGAAAGCTTGACTCTTTCACCAACAGAGTGTGGACAACCCAGTTTTACTTGACCCACTTTGTTCCTTTAGTATCTTTGGATCAACACAACTGCAATAACACTGAAAACAACAATTGTTTGTTTTTGTCAACCAAACCAAACCAAACCAAAATTAATCGTAATAGATTCCAAGGTCAGAAGGGAGTGATCATTTAGTCTGACCTCCAGCATAACACAAGCCAAAAACGTCTCTACAATAATTCCTAGAACATAGCCTTTTAAAAAAATAATCCAATCTCGATTTAAAAATTTTCTGAGATGGAGAAGCCCCCATGACACTTTAGTAAATTGGTCCAATGGGGAATCATCCCTCACTGTAAAAGGTATGACTTATTTCCAGTCATACATAAATACTGCCAAATAGACAGATTATTTAAAATCTTTGTTACTGAATTAGCAACCTCATGTGCCAGTTCTTTCAATATTCTGGGATGGAAATTATGTAGTCCCCCAATTTCAGTACATTAAGCTTTTCAAGTTTTTCTTCCTTCTCATTTGTGATAATTTCCATTTCTAGACACTTATTTCCATCATCCACATTATTATTGTTATCATTATTGACAACTGAGGCAAAGTATTTTTAGTTTTTGGTCCATACTTACCTTTCATGCACATTGCTTTGGAGACCAGATTCATCCTTCCTTATTTTTTTTTATTTATATACCAAAAGCTCTCTAATTATTTATTTTAATTTCCTTGGAAGAGCTAATTCTGCTTGACTTTTAGCAATTCTCACTTTATTCCTACATTGCAGATAGCTTTTTCAATAAAGTTGATTTAAAGAAATTCAAAGCTTTCTCTGCATTTAAGTCCTTGGGATCTTCAGCTGACATCTTTAACTAATTCCCTTAATTTCCCCAAGTCTGCCCTTTTAAAATAAAATAAATAGTTGATGACCTGTTTTTTATTATCCTTCCATTTAATTTAAACTGAACCAACAA
This sequence comes from Mesoclemmys tuberculata, assembly GCA_007922155.1. Taxonomy (NCBI): domain Eukaryota; kingdom Metazoa; phylum Chordata; order Testudines; family Chelidae; genus Mesoclemmys; species Mesoclemmys tuberculata. Next base: position 10,960,410 of record ML675627.1, on the reverse strand, counting down.
CTGATCTCTCAGCCCAAGCTTATTTCCTATGACCAACTCTTCTAGGATGTCCTCACTACTTACTGGATGAAGAAAAGTGTCCTCTATCATGTCCAAGAATAATTGGCCCTACTAATATTGGTAGCATTTATTCCCCAGTCTATATCAAGGAAGTCTCCAATTATTACAATTCTCAAAAGTATTTCTCTCTCTAATAATATTAAAGAGGTCACCATCCTTTTTCGAGTCTGACGTGGGGTGCCGATAGCAGATCCCTAACACTATCCCCAAAAGAGCCTTTTTTACAATCCTTTCCCAAAATGATGTTGAGCCAAACAGACTCTATTTTGGTCCATACCGTCATCACTTAGTATTTTACAGATTGCTTCTTTGCAAATTTACAATGCTATCAATCCACCCTTACCTTTATTCCTATCTGTCCTAAACAGCACATACCCTTCAGTACCTCCAGTCATGAGTGCTATTCCACCATGTTTGTGTAATCCCCATAATATAAGGTTTGGCCTCCTCCATCAATAGTTCCAGTTCCTCTATTTTATGGCCCAGATTCTTTGCATTCATGTTCCAACAGACCACACCTAGTTTTCTAGCTGGTGGTGTTCCATTATCCATTACTGTCTCTTCATTTAGCTGATTTTCCTCTTGCTGTGTATTGAAGCCAGGCATGGAGATTTCATGAGGGTCCCCTACCTTTTCCCCCTTATCTTCTAATTTAATGCTCTTCTGATCTGCTGTGCCAGCCTGGATTCCGGAAGGTTAATACCCCAGGCTTTCAAGTGAGATTCATCAGTTGAGCAGTCTTGTTTCCATAAATGCCTCCCAATGCTCAGCCATCCCCAAACCTTCCTCAGAGCACCAAGCATCTGTTGATCTTCATTACCTTGCCATGCTTTTGCCCTCTTTCTCTAGGGCCTGGAAGCATTCTCCTGAAAGTCACCTGAGCTTTCATTTCTTTAAGTGTCTTACCCAGCTGAGCATAGTCATCCTTCTTCCATTCCAAGGAGAATCTAGCAGTGTCACTCATCCTGACATCAACATAATCAGTGGATTTTTCCCTGCTCCCAACAGGATCCTCTTCAGCCTCACGCCCACATGTTGTATCCTTCCTCCTGACAGACAGCACACTCTTCTGCTCTCCGGATCTGGTTTGGTGGCAGGCCTCTCAATTCTTCAGAGTCTGGAGACCCTGATCACATAAACCTGTCTTTTCTTGGTATTGGTATTAATTTATTTTATGTTAACTTCCAATCATCGTTTTACATCTTCTTCTACTATGTTGAAGAACCCATTATCAAATATTTGTTTCCTAACCAAAGGCTAATCAGTTACCTCCGTAAATTTCTCTTTGTGAAGTTTTGTGATAGTTGCCAGAAATAAAAAAAACAAAAACAAATAAGTCAGTCTTATGGGGTTTTGAAAAAAAAATCTGGAGAATTGAATCAAAAATGGACATTTTCTGTAGACATTTTTCATCAAATTTTTGGTCAGAACTGTGTTTTCACTATAAAATTTTAACCAATTCTACAAGGAACAGAGACAGTTTGTGCCCTAAACAGCTCACAGTCTATGATACAATAGGTATACAAAAATGGGGAGGACAGTAATCAGAAACAGTTAAACAGGAAAGCGGGCATCTCGACTAAGCAATCTCCACCCTATTGTTATTTACACCACTATAGTATCTCAGAACCCCAGTCAAAGACCAGGACCCGATTATGCTATGGGCAAGACAAAGTAGGAGCAATGCCAGATGGGAGAAATTTGTAAGTAGCATCATGGCAGAGATAGGTTTTCAGGAGGGTTATAAAGCTGGCTGCTTTACAAATTTTTATGGGGAGATTTCCCTGGGTGTGGAGTGCGATGGCAACATGGCAGAAAGCTCGGAAGTGTTTAAGGAAAAAGTGAAGAATCAAAGCTGACAGTGGAAGAACACAAGTATGTTGTGAACAACTTGATAAGTGAATAAAGTACCTTTGGCAAGTAAAAACAGTAGTTCAGGCTCTAATCTACTGAAAATGAGAGCCGAATGGTAAATTTAAAACATTTCTGGGGGCAAAAATGGCTTTGATGGTGTAAATGCCTCCTGTTAAGTTATGTTAATAGCCCTGTATGTACAATAAAACAGATGGAAAAATGTTTTTAAAAGAACCCAGATGAGAGAAGTTAAAACAGTTTTTAATATTTCATACATGGTCATGGGCTTTATTAGAAAAGATAAATACTCTGAGAACGAGTTACCGGCTGTGAGATTATTGTGTTGCTCCATATAAGTGTACACAGTTCAATATTTCACTCTTTAATTGCATGCATATTTTATGGAAGGTTCATTTTTGAATTATAGTTTTCTTTCCATTATGCATAGGTTTCCTGTTAATAGAGATTATTCATATTTCAGCAAATATGACCAGGCCTAAATTGGGGCATTTAATTTAATGTTGCATTAAAAAAAATGGCCTTCCTGATATTCTGCTAGACTGCTTGCAATAGCCCAAGGATCTGCCTGCATATGCTATGCCAGTCCTTCTCATTTATCATGTCACCCTGCGGGAGAAGGCATAGAGTCTGCAATGTGAAGGTCCTTGGACTATTGCTGACTTGCTCCTACGATGTCAGGAGAGAAGATTTCATTGCTAAGCACTTACCGTAGATCACGAAATGCTTGCTGATGGTTTGTCCCAAAGGTCAAACACAGACTGCCGCACTGAAGTGAATTCACCTGCTTGCTGTGGGGTGAAATGCTAAGTAACAGTGAACCAGGAATGGTGGACTTGCTGTTCAAATTCATCCTAAGCAAGTTCCTGCACTGGAAATGTGCAGAGAGCTAACTTGAAGCATAATGAATCTCAGTGCTTTGCTCTTCTAGGGCCTGATTCCACGCCCAATGAAATCAACGAGACTCTCTCCATTGACGTCAGTGGACTTTGGATCAAGTCCCACCTTTTTGTTCTCTTTCAAACACAGGGCTTTCTTGATTTTTAATGTGTTTTCCAGCATTTTTATGATGTTTTAAATGCTGTTCATTGAAGCAGTTAATGGTAGCACAGGTCTTGTGCTAATTGTAAATGTGCACATTAGTTTCACAAACAAATATGTGTATTTATTCTCCAGGGTTAATATGAGATCACGTACAAAATCTGTTACAACTGAAAATGAGAGAACCAAGTGGTGTTTTGTTTTCTTGAAGGTCCTCATCTGACACCTACTGAAGTCAATGCCAATCTTCCAATTCCGTGGCCACTGGATCAAATGTAGCACATTTAGAACTATACGTATGACATTTGGACTTGCAAAAATGTGCCAGTTTCACCAAACATTTATGCGACAGCTGCACTCTAGTGGGTTTTCTTGTAGGGGTTGTGGAGGGGAAAGCAAAGGAGATAGGCAGAGATTGCACCAACACCCGCTGGTGGCAGGTTTTGCGGTGTGTGCGTGCAGCTCTAGGAAAAGAATTAGTCCTTCTTCCGGCTACACCTTTCTCAGTCTGCAAGCCCACTTTTGAGACTTCTCTCACTAGCTTGGGACTTGAACCCTAGGGTTATCAATGACCAGCTGACAGTGTTAAACACAACAGTCCTTCGTGATACTGAGGGGCAGATTTTCAGAAGTATGTAGGTGTCTAAAGATGCAGATATTTGCTAGTGGGCTTTTTAAAAGCACCTAAGCATGTTAAGCACCTAAGCCCCATCCACTTTAATAGGAGTTAGGGCCTTAAATTACTTAGGTGCTTTTGAAAATTGTACTAGGCCCTGCAATACCTTTAAAAATATGGGCTAAATCCAGTTTAACAACATATTTATTATCATGGTCACGCAAGATGATGTTGTAAAATAATGTAATTTGCTAGTGGAGGCAACTTTTAGCAACTCCCATTCCATGGGCATGATCAAGGGGGGGACAAGCAGGACACTGTCATCCCCTCCATAATCAGCAGAGAGGCACAGAGCTCGTCTGGCCCCCTTAGTCCTGACGGGGAGGTCATGAGCTGCACTGGGGCCTTGGTGGGGACTGATAGCTTCTCTAGGTCCCTGGGGTGGAGGCACAGAACATGTCCCTCCAAAAGCACTAGAATTTAAATTGCTGAGCATGCCCATGTCCCATTCCCTTCCAACTTTGCACATACTGAAGCTAAAATAGAAAAGTCTGCAGCACCACGTGATCTCAGTCAGCTCTATTCTTCATACATTTATTGAAGTGAGCTAAGCACATACCTGTACTAAAAGCTGAACACAATGAGGGAAAAACCAACAAACAAAAATAACTCATTAACTCAGTGGTAACATAGTGCTACTTTTCTCATTTAAAAAATATGAAATTAAGGAAAATGTGAATGCAATCTGCTCTCATCAGGGATGCAAGCTACTGTTCTATGGCTGGCTTAAATAAATATTAATTGAGACTGCTGGAATATATTGCCATTTATCCCCTCCCCTCTCCCGGCGAGGTGTTACTGTAATATTTTCCCAAAGGGCAACAAGTTAAAAATAGGAAGAACTACATTTCCAGCAAGGAAAGCACCATGAACCTCTTTTTTCATATTTCTAGATATCAAAACATTCAAAAAGAGTCAGGAACAAAGCAGGCTTTTCCCTCCCTGCTTACAGACCAGATAAATTGGTAAGGTTTGGAATAGTTGTCTCGAGCAGATCAGTTTCTTTTTTAATGAAATTCTAAAACCAAGCAACTCTGCACATTGTTCAGTGTAATAACTTCAATACAAAAGCTTTCCCATCCCCTTTTTTATTTCTAAATTATATTACTGCACAATGTTGAGAAACATCAGATTTCATTTGAATGGCTTTGGGTCTCAATGAGCAAGCTTAGAAAATGCTTCGGTTCTTGTTTTTTTTTTAAAGTAAAGGCTGTTTGTGCAAATGGTTATCCAGCCAGAGTGGCTTTTGTGAAGCTCTAAGTCACTTCAGATAATTTTTCCTGACTGTTTGAGAACAAAATTTCCCAACTGGAGAGATCCAGTATTTCTTATTTCATTGAGACCTATCTGGGGAAGAAGAAAGTGTGACTACTAACAGTAATGATGACATTTTTATCTGTGACAGCCTAAATTACAAGAAAAATATTCCAATCTTTGAACCCAAGTGGAACCTATCCCAGGATATACTGTAGCTAAAATGGGGTGGCTCACAGATAACATAAAACACAACTCTGATTCATTTTATTTTCAAGGGCAGGCAATGTGCTCCAGTGGATTAAGCACTGGTCTGGGTTTCACAGTATGTTCTATTTCTAGCTCTGCCACTGACCTGCTCCGTGACCTCGGGCAAGTCATTTCACTGCTCTGTGACTCTATTTCTCCAACTGCAAACTGACCAGGATGATACTTAACTCTCTGAATGTGATTTGAGATCTATGGAGGAAAGACATAAGTATTTTCCATTTTGGAGGTAGAGTCATGCCAAGCAGAGTACAAAAGATCTGAGACTATCCAGTCCACCCCTCTGCTAGTGCAAGTTTTATTCCCTCCATGCAAGGTATATATAATATCTTAATTCATTACCACACATGGGCTAAGATTGTTAGCCATTGCATATATAATCTGCTATAGTTATACAGTAATGAACTGGTTAAATTAATCAAGAACTAGTGATACAAAACAGATATGCATAGGACAATTCCTAAACTTATGCTTTCATCTCTTACCAGAGTATATGAATGAACCCAAGCTTCATTAAAAACAGTGTTCTTCACAAAATGGAAGAGCTATTTAATGGTTAGGGAATGAGAGTGTTCAGACCTCATGGATTCCATTCTTATCTTTACCCACTAACCTGTCACAGAATAACTCCTCTATTCTTCTATTTACCCCTCTGCTAAAGTGATCTCTACCTATGTAACTCCCAGGCATATTTTTACTCAGTGTATTTTTATAAAGTGCTTTGAAAACCTTGAAAGAAAGGAGCTGTATGAGGGCAAAAGCATTATATTTATATGTTAAAAAATGAGGCTTACCTCACACTATGTAAAATATAATTCTTAATCGGGTTGAACTGCTGATTTCAGTTTAAAAGAATTTTTTTAAGTGAATGAATAAATGCACACTCAAACCACTGAACCATTAATAAGTTATTAAATTATTAGGTAATTTGAAAAAAACAAACAAACAAACACCCTCAAGTCAAAATCATGAATAACTAAATTTCAGAGTACAACAACATTTTTTAGTTTCTGTGAAACCAGGGTTTGTATATGATGGACTCAAATAAGCTAAATTATAGCAGCGTAAAGCATATGGTTGTAAGACATTGGTCGGTGTGTATCATGTATCTTTCTCTGTACCTAATCCACAGAAATCTTGAACCTGTGACAATCCTGCAGTGCACAGTCTGGTTCTTTTAACTCAAGCCACAGCTCCTGCTTTAACATTGAAGGTTCATATTTAACCCCTGGCAGGCTGACCAAGATGTCAGCCATCACACTCCCACAATACTATTCTGGGTCCTGTGCTAATTTTCACATCATATAGTCTCCATTTGAATTTGCTTCTTTATTTGGCACAGTAAGTGCACTTATTTCTTATTTCTCAAATGGTGGAGGCCCCCCCATCAGCGCTCCATTGTACCTGGTGCTGTACACAGCTATAATGAAAGCACAGTTCCTGCCACAAAGAATTTGTAAAGTATGTCTGACATGAAAAAAAAAAAAAACAGTAGAAATTTGTATCCGCTCCCATATTTCTAATCCTCAGTCTTGTGCTGGACAGTTTCATTACTCTTTAGGAATGTAGCTGATGTGGGACAGTCATGATCCCTCTCTATAGATATAGCTAACCAAAGTGGGCTTTGGCTCCCAGGCTCTAGGAAAGGTTCCTTTCAGAATATTCTCTCCTCCTTTCTGCTGCCAGATCTCATACCCTGAGAACAATTTCTGATATGGTCTACTGAATGGGACTTCAAACCACCACTACCCCATTTCATTGCACATGTAAAATCTGAGAGTCCCAATGTAGATTTGAATATCAATTTAAGGTCTGGTTAACATTTAAAACTTAAGTTGACATATCTATGGTTTTCAGGGATATGAGAAATCCACACCCCGTAATGACATAGTTATGCCAACCTAACCCCTGATAGATATGCAACTAGGTCAAAGGAAGAATGCTTCTGTCAATCTAGGCAGTAGGTACTAGTTCAAAAGAGTAGTTCAGAAGAGAAGAAACAACAAGTGGATGAAACAAACAAGTTGAGAGAAGTAGGGGATGATAGGGTAACAAAATACTAGGTTGTTTTAACATAACTGTGTGAGACATAAAATGACCAGCCCTATCGTTTCTTCTTGTATTGGCACATACAGTATAGCTTCAATTTCCCTAATATTGTTGGTGGATGGTGGATAATTGAGAATGTGTTTAATGAAATTTAAATTGCATTTTTGCAAATGAAATGTAAATTTACCTTTAATTCAGTTTCAATGAATTTAACAGACCTGAGAGGACCTGATCCTGCTTTGAATAACATGGAGTTTGAGAACTTAATGCACAAGTCATGCACCTAGGCTGCCAAAAGGTGTATCTCCTTACAGTGCAACCAGCTTAGCTGTATCATATTTTAAAATGCATGGACTAATATTTTAAATGTTTGTCTATTTTTCCATTACCAACCAATACTATTTTCTGGCTATTACCTTATCCATAGTTAGATCTGGAATTAATTTTGCTGAAGAGTTATTTATGATCCCTCTAGATCTCTGTAGACCCCTTTTGTGTTGTGGAGTGGGCATTTCACCTATTGATTTTTTTAGGATACAGCATGATTTTTTCCCCCAGTTTAGATGAATTTCACTAGCACAAGGAAAATTGAAAAGAATGACAAAAATAAAGTCAGCATAAGCGAGAGAGAAAGTTAACTTTTGTAAATCTGTTTAAGGTTCCCAGCCCAAATTAACACAACACATTGGGAACCAATTTGGACTAGTAGCTGGAGCCCTGGGCTGGCATTAAAACCACCCAGGGTACTGTTGCCAGAGCTGCAAGCAACACTGGGCAAGTCACCTCACTTCTCTGTGCCTCTGTTTCCCCATCTATAAAACAGGGGCTGTGATACTGAACTGCTTGTTAAAGGCTTGGAGATCTACTGCTGAAGAGTGCTATATAAAAGTGTTACGATTTATTATTACTATTATTGAAATGTCACTAGCTCGTTAATCCTTGTGCTAATGCTGAGCATGCTCATTATGACATGGATACATCCAGAACCCTGAGCCCAGACTGAACTGGATACTTTCACAGATAGAAGTGAAATGCCTTCCCTCTCTGACCAGCTTGCCTCCAGGTGCTTCTTAGACATTATGGGGTATATGTCTAAGGGGGTGAAGAAGTGAAAGAAAGTGGTTGGGAGGGCCTGTTAGTATTTTAATCTTAGGAATGCTTGTAATAGTGGAGGTAACATAGCACAGCAGATGCATGTTAAAAGTTCATCCTGTTTCTAGGGACATTACCAGCTCTAGAGATATTCCCTACCTTAAGTATAGGAATATTGCTGGAGTTCAGTATTGCCAACCCAAATCATTAAAAAATCATGAGTCAGGCCACAAAATCATGAGATTAATAAATGTTGGGATCCTTTTAGTGGCCTTCTGTTTTTTGAGGTTCATGACTACAAGCTTTACCCTGCAATCATGAGGGCTAGAAACTTACTTTAAAACATTTAAAGAGGAGAGTGTCACAAAATAACATGACTCCAGGAGCTGAGACTTTCAGAAAAAAAGTTCAAATGTCATGAGGCTCATGATAAAGTCATGGGAGGTGGTAAAACGGGATACAGGTAATATCCCCAAAATTGGAATTGACTTTAAAAATTCATTTTGCCGTCTTGTGTCCCTCAAATCCATTCATGATAATAATAAAGAATTATTTCCCTGGTTCATTGCTTTGACCCCACCACTTTGCTCCTTAGTATCCTGCCCCTGACTCTCCATTTTTCACTAGGTCATTCATAAACTATTTCACTTTTAAGATTCTTCATATCCTATCCCCATTGTGTCTGTCATCTCTAAGATGCTATCAAGACGTTGACAGCTGCCTTCTCTCCACCAATGATTCCAGCCTTTCTTACCCACTTGTCAAATATCTTTGTGTTTTCTTTCATGCCATCCCTTGTACATGGCAGAAATTCATTATAACAAACATTAAAACAATAACATTACCTGTTTTCTTCTGTGGTGTCTACAAACTTCATGACAAAGGCCAAGCAGGTGGTGTGCTGTGACCACAGCCTGTTACACTCAGCACGGGATTTATCTCTGCAAAAGATCAGCATAACCATGAATATCATCCACTTCAGAATAAATGAGAAAATTCACCTTTTCCCACCCAGGGATGAGCTCCGGATGGAGTGAGGTGCAGATGTTATTGTTACAACTAGGATCTTTAAAACATTTGGATAACATGGTGATAAGGGCAATATAAAATATTCAACCAGAGGTGACTACACAGATAGATCTATAGTAGGAACTGAAAGCATTGAGCTGCTTTTTAGGTTTGAAGGGACAAAAGCAACATGGTAGGGTTCTTTTATATGATAATTGTATTAGTAGTTTAACTGAGCCAGATCTGTATAAACATTTTCTTCTCCATTCTCAGGTTACCCTGAAATAGAAGATCATCCATGGAGCATAAGGCTTTCAACATGCGTTACATAGATAAATATAAGTCTATCAAGAAAATAGAAGATCCTAGTTGGTTAGCAGGTGCCCTGACTTCTTGACTTCTTCAGGACTTCTTCAGGTTGGTTATCAGGTGCCCTGACTTCTTGACTTCTTCAAGACTTCTTCAAGATTTCTTCTCAAGAGAGAGTTCATGAACCAGTTCTGGTTCTACTGACTAGGTCTCAAATTGTGTGTGACATCCATAGAGAGAATTTAGGTTTAGGTTTTCAAAGCTTTCTAGAAGATTAAATGGGAATTAGACATACAAATCCCTTAACTAGCTTTGAAAACCTAAGCTCTTAATGTAAACACTTGGCTATGGCATGGGAGATAGCCACCATTTTAGCCAACAAGCCAGGGATTTAATCAGACATCTCCAGAGCAAAAAGCATGAGCTGCTATAACTTGAATGAAAGAGTCAAATTTCTATATGTGGGACTGTTACCAACTCATAACCTCTTTGGATTGGGCACAGAAGGTACCCATAGCACATGCAAACTAATGGGCTACACATGCAGACATCAACCTCTTAGAACATGGTTGGTTTGATGACTTTCTCTGCACAAATTATGCATATTTAGCAACTTTAGGGAAGAAGGAAAAGTTGTAAGACTAATTATACTTCCTCCTACTTTCAAACTCATAAGTTTCAAGATCATAGGGGCTGTATATGAGTGATCTAATAGATTTCAGTCTGAGTAGGGGAACTGAAAGGACATTTCATATTAAGACTCATAGACTCATAGGTCAGAAGGGACCAATATGATCATCTAGTCTGACCTCCTGCACAAGGCAGGCCACAAAACCCTACCCATACACATTTATAACAACCCCGAACCCATGACTGAGTTATTGAAATCCTCAAAAGTGAGATTTGAAGACCTCAAACTGCAGGGAATTGATCAGCAAGCGACCCATGCCCCACGCTGCGGAGGAAGGCGAAAAACCTCCAGGGCCTCTGCCAATCCGCCCCAGAGGAAAATTCCTTCCCGACCCCAAATATGGCGATCAGCTAAACCCCGAGCATGTGGGCAAGACTCACCAGCCAGCACCCAAAAAGCAATTCTCTGCAGTAACTCAGTTCCCATCCCTCAATGTTTCAGGTCTTCATTCTTCCACTCACATGGGTGGAAGTGACATTTCCTTTGCTCGCTAGGGAGTCCATTCTTTCCTCCAACTGCTAAGGCCATAAGCTCAAACGGTAGCTGTATAAAGTCTCTTCTGATATTTCTGTCCATTACCACAGTTCAGGAGGCATTTCATTTTCTCTGTTAACCTTGTCTTCAAATTTAGAACACAGTGCAGGCACGCTGAGAACAGTAACCTAATTCTAGCCCTACATTCAAGAGCTTAGTACTAAAATATTGAACAGTGTTTGCTCAGTCTCCAGCTAAGATTTTTTCCTTATGACAAGTTCTAAGTGACTCAAGCAGATCACAGGTCCGTTTCTAAAATATATAATTGAAATTTGCATTTTCACAAAGGATGAGACAGGTGTTCGTTATTCTTCCCTTCTAATAGGCAAAATTTCAGAAGCTTCTCCATTTTAATTTTAAAAGGTTTTCTCAATTAGAAAATACAAACTCTTCTACTGAATTTGGGACTCAGGAATAGGAGCTCAGTTTGAATTAAGTTGGAACAATCTGGAAGGCTCAACAGTTTTGTGTTTAAATTATTCTCAGTGCCCTCTTATTGGTCTAGATTCTCAGCTGCAGCTGTGGCCTGAGAGCATGGAGAGTGTGCAAAGGAACTGATTCCTGCTTCTACTATGCTCCCAACACATTTCACAGAGGACCTAGAGCTGATCTGAAAATATGCTGGCTTCTATGGCACCACAGAAGTCCCTGTGTCAACAGAGAGTAGTCAAAATGCAGTAATAATCGAGTTACACTTCCTTCTGTCCTGACACTACTGCTCAGAGAGAGGCTTGTAGGAATAAGCTACATTATTATTTGTATTACTGTGCACTTAGGAGCCCTAGCCTCTCCACATAAGTCATGTGCCCCAGCCACCTAATCCTTTTTGTTGCCTTCTGCTCCCTCAAATTAGACTCCTTCTAATTTGTTCACTTCCTTCCTGCAGTGGGGGGCCCAAAATTAGACACAATGCTCCAAATGTGTCCTCACCAGCGCCAAATAGGGGGGAATAATCACTTCCCTCAATCTGCTGGCAATGCACCTACTAATGCAGCCCAATATGCCGTTAGCCTTCTTGACCATAAGGGCACACTGCTGACTCCTATCCAGCTTCTTGTCCACTGTAACCTCAGGGTCCTTTTCTGCAGAATTGATGCCTCGCCACTCAGTGCCCTCTCTGTAACAGTGCATAAGATTCTTCCATCCCAAGTGCAGGACTCCGCACTTGACCTTGATGAATCTTATCAGATTTCTTTTGGCCCAACCCTCCAAAAACATGTTTCTTTGTATCCTATCCCTGTCCTCTCGTGTATCTACCACTCTCCCCGGCTTTGTGTCATCTTCAAACTTGCTGAGAGTGCAATCCACCCTATCCTCCAGATCATTAATGAAGATAGTGAACAAATCCGGCCTTAGCGTGAGCCCTTGGGGCACTCTGCTTGTTACTGGCTGCCAACTATACATTGAGCTATTGCTCACTACCCGTTGAGCCTGATGGTTTAGCCAGCTTTTTATCCACCTTATAGTCCATTCATCCAACCCATACTTTTGTAACTTCTTGGCAAGAATACTGTGGGAGATCGTATCTAAAGCTTTGCTAAAGTCAAGATATATCATGCCCACTGCTTTCGCCACATCCACAGGTCCAGTCATCTCATCGTAGAAGGCAATCAGGTTGGTCAGGCATAACCTGCTCTTGTTGAATCCATGTTGTCTGTTCCTGATCACCTTCCTCTCTTCCAAGTGCCACAAAATGGATTCCTTGAGGACTTGCTCCATGATTTTTCCAGGGACTGAGATCAGGCTGACTGGTCTGTAGTTCCCCAGATCCCCCTTCTTCCCTTTTTTGAAGATGGGCATTATATTTACCTTTTATTAATTACCAGGACCCCCCCAGTCACCATGAGTTTTCAATCATAACATTTGGAGATGTCCAATCCCCTATTCGGAGTTGGCACAAGAGGGCCACGCCACAGACATAAATCTGGGGGTGGTCCTCATGAGTAGCAAAACAGAAATTTGAAAAAAGTGCCACAAAGAAACAAACATTAAAAAAAAAAAAGCACACACACACACACAAATGTTAGGGCTGAATTTTGTAAGTGTGTTTTAGGGATTTCCCCAGGCATCTCTGAATTTCCCTCCTAAATATTCACAGATTTTAAGACAAAAAGGGACTACTGTGACCATTTCATGTGGCCTGCTGCATGACACAGGCCATAGAACCTTATCCAGTGATCCTGCATACTGCCTATAACTTGTGGTTTGAGCTAAAGAAGGTCATTAAAACCCGATTTGACATCTTTCTAAAGAATTCAAGTGATATAGAACACATAGTTACGATGAAGCAGAAAAAGAAAACCAAAAAAAGGAAGTATGAAGAAGAGAATAAGGTGCTGAAGGAGGACATAAGAAAAGTCATGCTTCTATCTATACATTTAAAAAGATTTTACTTTACAGCTGTCATTGTCAGTGGACCTTCATGCCTGTTATTGTCAGATCTTGAACAAAGAGTGTCATGTTATCTCGTAATTTTTTTTATAAGAGTGGGAAATTTCTACATCTCATGGTTCACTTTCAACCAGCATGACCTCTCTTCCCTCAGGCAGGGAGTGTACTGTAATACCATCAGCTAGCATAGTTGTTACTTTATAAGGTTCTTTAAGCATGGGCTGGACCTTTATTCATGTCTTGAAGTCATAGAATTTAAGGCCAGCAGGGACCAGCAAATCATCTAGTCTGACCTTTTGTATATCACAGGCCACTAACAGCACCCACACTCTAAACCCAACAACCAAAATTAGACAAGGTAAACAATTCTTGCAGAGGGCAAAGACTGATTTTGATACCCTGTAATCAAATTAAATAAAAAGAGAACTTGTTAGGCACTAAAGATTTCTAAAAGTGACACAATTTTGGGTGCCTCCAATTTTTGGGTGCCCAACTTGAGACACCTTAACAGGGACCAATTTTCAGAAAGTTCTGAGAACCCACCTTCTGTAAATCATGTCCCTTGAAGGGGTCTCATATTGTGTCCTCAAGAACCGTGGCACTCAACAAATACTAGGCACAGGTGAAAGTGCTCTGAAGATGGTAGGATTTTTGTTGGAACTTGGGCTCTTAAGTCACTCATGCACTTTTGAAAGTCTTACTCAAGATGGATTGTTATCCAAATACTGGCCTTCAGCTAGTTAGTGAAGAATTTTTTCCTTTTACCAAAAGGGAAACATCTATATCTATACCATTTATCTACCCCAGGATATTTTTTCATCTAAAAAGACAAAAAGAAAATCAATAATTAATTGTGTGCCATTTGTATACATCTCAATAAAGTTTTAGTTAACAATGCAGATCCATACATTCAAATTGTGAAAATGGCTTGTGTACAAGTGCAAAACCATCCCCTTAACTATAGGTATAATTCAAAGTTCATTGAAGTCAATAGGAATGTTTCCATTGGCTTCAATGGACATTGTGTTAAATCCTATTGAGTTACTATTTCCTCTGCTCAAATATACAGAAAAAAGACATTTCTGTCTTCATTCTAATCTGGACATTGCATCACAATGGCCAAAAGAGAGACACAGACAGACAGAGATCAGTGACAGCACAATTTAGGGTTAAAGACTCAACTCTATATGATAACATAAATGAGTACGTTTGGACTACTTATTTTGTTTCCCTTTTGGCAGCTCAGTAATTGCAATGTCTTTGGCAATATACATTATTTTGGGGGGCAAAAAATAAGCAACAATGGAGGACTATGTCACATTGCCCACAAAACTACATGAGCTATCAAGATATATTGGACATTAATCTGATTATTTACATTATGACACCATCCTCAATTATTTGTCCTCTCCCAACCTATTTCTGTTTGAATGCAGTGCTATTTGTGAAGACTTTGCTTGCTTTATTTATACTCTTTTCTGCTAATTTATGGCACTTGCCTCTAGTTAATAGTAAAGAGAAGTGGACTGGTAACATTTAAAATGAGCAAATATGCAAACATTAGTAACACTGATAAGGCTGATTAGTCTAACAGTAGTCCTAATGATTAGCATGTGAGGTACTTTATCAGTGTGTCGGTATTAAGTGTTGTCTTAATATCCCCCTTTTCCCATTTAATTGTTGCTATTCTATACTAGCAATGGATAAGGCATAATTTAAAAACATGGTATCACTTTAAAATGGACCAATACTATATACATAAAGTTAAATGAGAAGGTGATTACAAGAACTGTGTAAAACAATGCCTGCTTAAATTTCATAAGGGAATCATGCAACAACTTGAGATTCAGTACATATGAAACTCATTTAGGCCTGGTCTATGCTAGTATTACAAAGTTAGGAGCACATAAACTTCCTTGTGTTGACCTAGTGATGCACGTGTCTACACTTAAAAGGTGTCTCTCACTGACGTAAGTAGCATGTTACAGTCATGAAGTAGCATTACCCTCCTGAGTGGCATTGAGCCATAGTCAACGTACAGAGGTCAACACAGTGCAAAGGAAGACACTGCATTATTTATGTCGACCTTAATACTTCTCCAGCAGGTGTCCCGCACTGATTACGATTGTGAGTACAGCAAACTCCACTGTCCAGGGGGTCAGAGAGACCAGAAGATGCCTGTTCCTGATGGTTCAGCTTGGCAAGCCCACTAACTTAGCAGGACACAGCTATTGACTTTTAATTAATTTACTCATACAAGAAAAGAACAAAAAACAGTATAACAAAAAGAGTAAGATTGTTATTTGCTTGTCATTCCCCTGTGGAATTAGGCAAGGGGAGATGTGGAGCAATTTATATACACAGGGAAGTCCCTTGAATCCCTCAGAGATCTCAATGAAATTTTTATGGTGGCTCTCCAGTCTGCTCTTGAAGGTTTCCAGGGAGGGCAGTCTTATTTCTGCCTCTGCAATATGTCACTGGACCACACCAATCAGCAATAACTTCAGCAGGCATCATTGCAGTACATAGGCTAGCAGCGTAGAGGCCTGTGTGGCTTGGGACACCAGCAGCAGCTCTGCTTTCTGAGCCTTTGTAAACCTTACAAGTGAGATATCAGCTGAAATCACCATTGCCTGTGGAAAAAGGGGCCGGACTCTCTAATTTGTCCACATCCTTCCTGCAATGAAGGGTGCAGAAATAGTACTCCAGATGTGGCGTCATCAGTGCCGAATGGAGGGGAATAATCATTTTGCTTGATCTGCTGGCAATGTTTCTTCTAATGCAGATCAATATGCTGTTAGTCTCCTTGGAAGAAGGACTCACTGTTAACTCCTAACCAGCTTCTTGTCTATGGTAACCCCATGTCTCTTTCTGCAGAACTGCTGCCTAGCCAGTGGGACCACAGTTTGTAGCAGTGCATGGGATTCTTCCGTCCTAAGTTCAGTATTCTGCACTTGTCCTTATTGAACCTCATTAGATCTATTTTAGCCCAATCCTCCAATTTGTCTAGGTCATTCTGTCTCCTAACCCTACCCTCCAGAGTATCTACCACTCCCCCCAGCTTAAGGTTATCTGCAAACTTGTTAAGGGTACAATCCACTCCATACTCCAGATCATTAATGAAGATGCTGAACAAAACTGGCCCCAGGACAGACCCCTGGGGCACTCTGCATGGTACTGGCTGCCAACTATACATCAAGGCATTGATCGCTACCCATTGAGCCTGACGATCTATCCAGCTTTCTATTCACCTTACAGTCCATTCATCGAACCCATATTTCTGTAACTTGCTGGCCAGAATACTGTGGGAAACTGTATCAAAAGCTTAGCTAAAGTCAAAATATCACATTGACCGCTTTCGCCACATCCACAGATCCAGTCATCTCATCATAGAAGGCAATCAGGTTGGTCAGGCATGACTTGCTCTTGGTGAATCCATGCTGACTGTTCCTGATCGCCTTCCTCTCTTCCAAGTGCCTCAAAATGAATTCCTTGAGGACCAGCTCTATGATTTTTCCAGGGACTGAGATGAGGCTTACTGGTCTTTAGTTCCTGGCTTCATCTTCTTCCCTTTTTTAAAGTTAAGCACTATATTTGACTATTTGAAATGATCCAGGACCTTCTCCGAAAGCCAGAAGGTTTCAAAGATAATGTCCAATGGCTCTGCTATCACATCAACCAACTCCGTCAGCACCCTCAGATACATTGCATCCGGTCCTATGGACTTGTGCATGCCCAGCTTTTCTAAAAAGTCCTGAGCATTTTCATTCACCAATAAGGGCTGCTCACCTCCTCCCCATTCTGTGCTGCCCAGTGCAATAATCTGGGAATTTACCTTGTCTGTAAAGACAGAGTAAAAAATAAAAATAAAAATAATTGAGTAGTACACCTTTTTCCACATCATCTGTTACTACATTGCCTCCCCCATTCAGTAAGGGGTCCACACTTTCCCTGTTCTTTTTGTTGCTAATGTACCTGTAGAAACCCCTCTTCACATCCCTTGCTAGCTGCAACTCCAATTGTGCTTTGGCCTTCCTGATTTCAATCCTGCATGCTCGAACATTATCTTTATCCTCTTGCCTAGTCATCTGTCAAAGCTTCCACTTCTTTTAATCTTCCTTTTTGTGTTTAAACTCATTGAAGAGTTCTCTGTTAAGCCAAGCTGGTTGCCTGCCATATTTGATATTCTTTCTGCACATCGGGATGGTTTGTTCCTGTGCCCTCAGTAAGGTTTCTTTAAAATACAGCCAGCTCTCTTGGACTACTTTCCCCCTCATATTAGCCTTGCAGGGATCCTGCTCCTCTGTTCCCTGAGAGAGTCAAATTCAGTTTTTCTGAAGTCCAGGTTCTGTATTTTGCTGCTTTCCTTTCTTCCTTTAGTCAGTTTTCAGGCAAGCAACCAATACCCTTCTCATTTTCCTCATGCCTGGTGCACCACACTCACCATGGCTAGTGCGGAGAGAGGCGCTGTGGACATGCATTCTGAAGCAGAAGTTTCATTAAGCGTGTTTTGCTTAAAACTATGGGGTGAGGACTGGGCAAAGGAAAGGGATTCTGAATCTTAGCTTCCACTTTCCATTCTGACCATAATGATAATATTACCTCTGTTTTGTCTGCACCTGCTGCCATTGTGGCCTTGAGGGATTCCTCCTCCACACCTGACCCAGATAAACAGGAGAAAGAAGAGGACTTAAGGATGACATGTTCAATGATATCCTGCAAGCCAGTGCTGCATCAGACCATGAGGAAAGGACCTGGAGGGTGAATATTACAGACTGTACGGAGAAGGAAAGACTGGACAGGAGAAAGCCCCAACAGTCCCAGCATAAAAAAAAAAGAAGAAGAGAGAGAGATGCACCAGGACATAACAGGGCTTCTCTGTCAGCAAATGTAGATGGTGCAGATTCTTGGGGACCTACAGGTTTAACAGTCATGGGCTTGCCTTCCTTTTCATTCCATGGACAATTCCCCTCCCTACATCCCCCTTAACATGCCACATCGCATCACTGGAGACACGGAGATAGGATGAGACAGTTGAAAGGCCCAGGCTGGAAGGTGAATGCTGGGATCAGAGGGGCAGGGGAGTAATTCAGTTCATGTGTGTGCTCTCCCCATGTAGTTAAAAGAGGGCACCTTCCTACAGGCAGATTTGTGACATTGCAAGGTATTTGTCGCTCTGTTTCCATTGGGCAGTGCTTTGTCAAATTGTTCAGATTTCCCCATTTCTTTTAATTTATTCAAATCAACTACCTAATTACACATGACCAATATCTTTTCCCTTAAATTCGCTAATTTCCTGTCCTCTGGGAAGCTAATAATGCATAAAATTGTCAAATGGTTTACCCAAAAGGCAACGAGGGTAACTTTTGACTACTTCTAGCTCCTGGGGATGCTGATCCTGAGCTACTACTGTTACTCTTGCATCTTCTTTGATAATTCCATGTGAGACCTTGTCTAGGTAGATTAAATCACTTAACGACATACTGTTTAGTTCAAGGTTTCATACAGTAGCTTTTTCACCTTTGGGGACTGGGCTGTAATCCAGCTAAATGACTGAAAATCATTAACTATGACTGCCAAAGAAGTCTGCAAGAAAATGAACTCTTGGTTAAACACAAAAGGACTACATTAAAAATATCACTGTTTTGACATTGCTGGTGTTAGTATATAGAATATAGATACTCAGGCCTGCCTGTAAAGGTTCATGTTCTGTAAGTATATTCTTATCACTTAGTTGGCTATAGGGGTATAAAACAAGGAATCAAAAGCACAGGCCTTCTCTCACTGTGACAGTCTGAGGCCTTGTATTTTGGCTGAGATGCAGGAGTGGCAGCCATAAGCTGGGAAGCTTGCAGTCACATACTCACATTCCAACATAACATCCAATACCAGGCTGTTAAGATGGTGATCCAGTCTAACACCTCCAGATAAAGAAAAGATCCTAGAATGTTTAAAGGAAACTTGGGTTGATAGCATTCTGTCTTGAAAAAGAATTATTTAACAGTTGTGGTTGTAAAATTTACACTCTTATTTTGTCTTTATGGTACCCAATTCTCTGTGATCTATTTGAATGATTTCTGTCTTGTTCTTTGATTGTTTCTGTCTGTTGCATAACTAAGTGTGATCAGTTAAGGTAGCAGGTTATGACTGGTTAAAGAATTGTGTTACAATATGTTAGGATTAGTTAAAAAATCATCTCGTAATATTGTTAAAGAAATGATTGGTTAAGATACATTATAAAAACTGAGGTAAAACAGGAAGTGGGAGAGAAGATTTATTGGTGTAAAGGACTGGGGATCCTAATGGATGCTTGCTTGAAAAGATCCTGATAAACCTGTCATATTGCCTGATGCTGGACTCTGACTTCTGCTTCTGTCAGTGAACTAAGAACTGAAAGGACTGGTGGAGGGTCCTAACATCTGGCCTCCTAGTATTCCTACCATAGATAGAGTACTCTAAGAATCAGGGGAAATGTAGCTCCCCATCCTGCAGTCCTCACTCAGGCAATATTTCCTTTCACCTGGGATTGATAATAGTTGGTAGTGAGTGGTTTGCTCGACTGACGACTTCTGTTGTGATAGCAGTGCGTATTAAATCCCTATATCAACATTGGAGGCTACCGGGTAGAATTAGCCTGAATTCATGGAACATGGTATCCAGACCTTGTGCTGGAATTGGGCCCCTCACCACAAAATTTTGTTCTGGGGATCCATGAGGGTGGAGCCACCAGCCAAGAGTGCTAGGGTCTGAAATGATGACTAGAGAGCAGGTGATAACATTGGCAGGAAGCCAGGAGAGCCAAACACAGTGCAACAGGAGGAGAGCTTTGATTGTTCTGAGAGCACTTTGGTTGCTGGGATCCCCTTTGTTAGACTGGATCACTCCACATTTAGTCTTAATCCATCACTGGTAGGCTGTGCTCTTTTAGCTGGCTGGAAAGATAGGGTGGGTAGGGATAGGCATTCCCAAAGCACTCAACATTAGCCTAATTGTTCTGCCACTGAAGTCAACAGCAAAACTCCCATTGACTTCACTAGATTCAATATAAGACCAGCACAGAATGCTTTTGAAAAGCCTATCCTAAGCTCTGATATAAATTCCATTTATGGCATTTGTCCTCTTTGGAGAAACAAAACTTTGCTGACCATAAGAAAAGGCAGTGTCATACTGCCAGCACATCTGACTCTGCACCAAGTCAGTCTTTTAACAACACATTTAGAAATGAAGACAGTCCCAAAAGTTTAGCTTACTCCAATGGGTGCATCTCTGTCTCTTGGCATTATATATATATATATATATGTTAATGTATCCCCCTTAATAATTGCAATATATGCACAATTCACTTACAGAGAGTGAAGCAGCAGGCATCCATTATTTACTTCTAAATTAACAAACTGTAATCAGACACAGACCCCTGGGCAAACACCATTTTGTTAGTAAAAGCCACTTAACATAGTTTTCAGTAGTACAACTCCAACAATGTTTATGCTCTACTTAGTGTGATTTAAAAAAAAAAATTATTCTCGATTTTCTTCCTAAGGTTGGGGAACTTAATGTATTATTGGGATACTGCACTGGCATCTGTAAGGAAGCAATTTTGCCTCTGTATCTGGCATTACTAACACGGACACTGGAATACTGCATCCAGTTCTGGTGTACCCAATTTTTTAAACACGATGTTGAAAAATTGGAGGGAGTGCAGAAAAGAGCCCCTAAAGTTATTCAAGGATTGGAAAAAATATATCACAGTGAATGACTTACAGAGCTCAATTTGTTTATCTTATCAAAAAGAAGATCAAGAGGTTACTTGATTACAGTCTAGAAGTACCTTCAAAGGGATAAAACATTAAGTATTATATGGCTTTCTAATGTAATGGAGAAAGGCATAAACAAGAACCAATGGCTAGAAGTTAAAGTCAGACAATGCCAAATTAAAAATAAGCCATATTTTTTAACTGTGCGGGTGACTAACCATTGGGCTACCCAAGGAAGTAGTTCATTCCCCATTTCTTGGTGATTTGAAGTATGGCTGCCTTTCTAGAAGGTATTGGTATGTGCTGTGTTAAACCTTGTTATGGGTTGAGTTATTAAACATCATTAAAACTGCTAGGTGTGAAAGCATCCTTCATTTAATGTTGCTGTAAGGGAGGGTTAAGGGTCCTCATCTAAAACCAGGCCTAAGCCTCTGGCCACAAAATTAGTACCATGTGGCTGAAGGGTTCCACTGGGTATTGTGACTAGGTAGAGGTGTTCAAAAGACTAGCTTGATAGACAGACAAGAAAGAGAGACTCGAAGACAGAGGAAGAAAGCCAGGCAGAAGCCTAGAAGCACGGTGGCCCTGGGAGAAACTTAGAGAAAGTTGGTGGGGGTCAAAGGTTCTGGCTGAAAGAAGCTTGGGTTTGTAAAGTACAAAATTACCCCTTTTGGTTTTGGTTCCTCCTCCATTTGCAGAAAGCAGACTTTGTACACTCCTTGTAAATAAACAAGATTGCACTGAAGAAAATAGTCTCTATCAATGTCAGTTCACAACTGGAACAACCTACAAAGGCCCCAAATTTTAACTAGCAGCTTGGGTCAAGGAGGGGCAACAGTAGTCCTTAGCCAAACACAAATTATTGGATTCAATATAAGAGTAACTAGATGAAATAGTGTGGACTGTTATACAGGAGGTCAGACTAGATGATCAAGAAGACTAGATCCTGCTGTCTTCTAGATTATCCTCTGACCTGAAAATCTATTAATCTTGATTATAAAGAATGTACAAAAGTTCAGCTAGTCAAATTGCTTGATTGGCTAAAGTGGCCTGACATCAGTCTTTTCCCCTTCTTTCAGTAAGGAGGAGGATGTTCTTGTGGGCTAATTTACTAAACTGGGTCTTTGGAGATGTAGGTTCAAATTCCAGTTCTGCCACAAAGCTTGTGGGGACCTTGAGTTGCAATCTCTCTGTATCTCAGCTCTCCATATGTAAAGTCAGGATAATCATATTTCCTTTCTCCTTGTAGGGTGTGGAAGAACCTTGTGACGCGAAGCTAACTTTGGCATGACTAGGCCCTAGAAACCCAGCTCAGGCTGTGAGCAAGCGTAGGCCCCTGCTGGAAAATAACCAAATGGAAAGTCCCTAGAGGAGATGCGGAACTAACCTTTGGCTTGTTTTTATATAGAATAGTCTAACCTTGCATAAAACCATGACATTGCTCATTATCACTGTTGCCTCACAAAGAGATTGACCCAGATTCAGAAGCTGGTGAGGTGATACCTGTGTACGCAGAATCCAGAGCTGGAAGATGGGATAGGCATGATGCCCAAACGTACTTAGATTCGTAACGTTAATGGATTTCTAAATACCTTTGGGAATCTGGGCCTAAGACCCATTTTTTCCCATCTCTAACCTCTATGGGCCAAGTCCCGAAGTCTGCACTCATCTCTGATTCAGGCAAACAATTATTGCTTTCAGGATCTGGCACTAATATTCTATAGATCTTCTCAAATTTTGGATGCTGTTTGGGTGAGGATTTCAGTATGCATGTACTGGGATATTTACCACCAAGCTACAAAACTCACTGAAGAAACCACAAAATCTGGTTCTCACAGCTCAGTTTGCTTTAGAAAGTTAACTCAGGTTCCATTGCCTTGTACCATGTGGAATCATTTCCACAAAGACAAAAGGAACCCAAAGCAGGTGTGTGATGATTATTATAACTAGTCTCTAAAATATGCTACCCAACCAGCTTTTGCATCCACTTCGCACTCTCTTTGAACAGATACAGATGACTACATCTAGAAGTGCAAGGCACTGGGGAATCAGGCCGACTCTTGCATAGACAGCAAATTCTTAGCAATCTGGCTTGGACTTTGGATTAGAATTTAGAATTTGTGAACCAGATTTAAGAAGACAAATTTCCTGCCAAAGAAAATGGGAGCTGCATCAATTTATACCCTGGATTTATTTTGTCTTTAGGTTGTATCACAGATAAGCAATCCATAATTAAGTTAAAGGAACTGGATGCCTTCTCCCCATCCCACTCCTTCTTCACCATGTTTAAGAAAACAAAGACCAAGATAACAGAAGGATGATTAAACATGGCCATAAAGTGTGGCAGATATCTTCTAAGATGAGTATATCCTATAACTTACATGACTGAAAACAGCTATAACTATTTATGTAAAAATGTAACAGATATGCAGTCTAGCTAATAAACCACTGAAGGAAGTTGAGAATATTTACTACCCAACAGAAGTGCCATGTTAATATGATTGTTGTATACAACCTGTTGTATACATATTAGACCAATGCACTAACACCTGAGCAACGGAGCCAATTACGTTTAAGTCAGCTGCTTTAAACTGACTAAATTCTTGAATTTTTAATGCTCTGATTCACCTGTTTCATTGCACAAGGACACAAAACCAAGGCTAAGTAGTCCAAAGTTCAGTGGAAATAATAAGTTTTGAGAAAAGACCTGAAGGAGGCTGCTTGATGCATAGGAAAAGGGAAGCTTTGTATTGGCATAAGGAGTGGTACAGTGTCTGAGTGGGAGAAAGACAAAGCAAGGTGGTAGAGGAGTGGAGATAGCAGAGAGCAAACAATAAGAGGGAAAGGAGGAAGAAACTAGAGAAGAGATGTAGGCAGGGCAAAACTTCTAGATAGAGAGGGAAGCATGGAGAGCATCTGAGTAGAGTCCAATGTGGTGAGAAACCAACATGGTGGGTAGTCACAGGAATCAAACAGAAGTGATTGGCTAGGGTGATGTGGCAAGTTGTAAAATGAGTGTTAGGGCAGGTTTTCTGCCTAGTCCCTGGATCTCCTTCCCAGTCTTCTTCAGCTTGGGAGCAGGAGTACAGGAAACAGATGGAAGGATCTCTGACAGAAAGAGCTGCAGCTTGGAATGGGCTAAAAGAGCGCTAAGTATTATATGGCTGGAGAAGGGATAGACAAGGAAGAGGAAGAGACGTCAAAAGAATACATACCTTCCCCTTGCTCCTTGCTGGTGGAAGCAGCCAAAAGGTGCTGCGGGATCTGGCCAGTATTTTATTTTGGGTTGTTTGTGTACTTTGTTAGAAATGTGCCTTGTGGATAAGGCCTTACAAAGATGTGGATGTGGTGTCTGCTACTCTTCCCCGGCTGGTGAAAGCCCACCAGCCTACAGGATGAAAGCATATTTGGAAGGGATGGATGGACCAACCTCTCAGCTCCCAGTCCCATGCTTTAACTAGGCTTGATTGCCTCCCTGTTAGTAATTGATGGACATAACTGTTCCTCCCTCAGAACTGTCCAGATGCATGTTTGCCATGTGTGGTGCTCACCTGGAACGCTTGGAATATAAAATGGAAACCTCTTCAGCGTTCTGCAGCTCCCTGCCCACCCTTCACACAGACACAAGTGCTGCACTATCACTATTATCATTGGCTGTGTTTGGATTATTGCTGACTAATATTGTTACAACTTCTCAACCTGAGCAGTTAGCCAAAGTTCAGGGCCTTGCTGGTTATTTCCATTCAGAAGAGAAATTAATGATGGAGTCTGGTATCCCTCCCGGATATGAGTCTCTCTTACTGTTTGTTTATAGGTAATGGTCAAAGTCCTATTTCCCTGAACACAGGAGGAATCAAACAGCTCCCAGCTACAAGCCTGTTTCAGTGAGCACTGGGCCCAAAAAGCTTTCTCTAGGCTTTTACTCAAGGCCATGCTTCTGTTGCTGTGTCTTGACTGGTGCTTCTTTGTCTTTTTGGTCTTTTTGTTTCCTTTTCACAGATTCACAAACTGTCACAAAACAAATGCCGATGAAATTCATCTGCCCACATGTGCATGTGTTTGATATGGGGCCATTATTGTTTCAGTTCTTTGATTACATAAAGGAGCTTAATTTTATATGTAAGACAGTGGTTACATCTGTGGAAGAACCCAAACTCAGAGGTCCTTACTTACACGTCCATTGCCCAGCGGATGGTCCAAATTAGCCAGACAGCAGGTTAGCAAAGTCAAAGTTTATTTTCCTTACGTAAGGAGGTAGCCCAATGGTCAGGGGCGACCCTAAGCCCACATTTCTAAAAACGTATACAGTCTTACACAAACAAGTCTATTACATCACAGTTTCCATGGCAATGCTTACTAAAAACTCCTTATCTAGAAATTGCTTAGTCTCACAATTTCAACTCCCCCTATCTAAGTGGCAAGGTCTTTCTCCTCATTCTGTACTTACTGGCACCTTAGGCCTCAAAACGTATCTTGTTATTGCTACATATAATAAATTAAACATCTGCTAGCAAGGCATTTTCCATCTCATGCTTTGTCAGCCATTTAGTCAGACTGGTTCCCCTGGAAAAGAGAAAATCCATCTTCTTTTCCCTCAACTGTCCCCCCTTTGTTCCTATTAGTACTACTAGTAGGAACACAATCATAATACATTCCTTCATTGCCCATGCTAATATACCAGTACCGTATTGACCTTTGCAACATCTGTCTCCTAGGGGGCTTAAACCTTATTTGCTGAAATAATAAACAACAACATTGTATACAACAAAACATTAGCATTAATATCATCATAAAAACCAATACACCCATAAACAAGCTTTTGAGCCAAGATAAGTCCGGTAACTAGGATGTCAGCACATTTCAAATTGATAACCATGAAATATCAATGCCAAGCGGTGGCGTGGGAGGATTAGCAAATTCATGAAAAAAAAAATCTGCTGAAATTCCAAATTTTGTGTACATCCATCTCAATTTAACCTGATTCATTTTTATAAAAAGAGCAGGTTTGATTCAACATTACACAAACTCCTCCTTGCTGAGCCAATAATTGGTCTAGGGCTAACCTATTCTAAATATTCATTTGTGCCAGTGATTCAATTTCAGCCTGTAATTTTAGGATAGCATCTCCAGTTATATTGGCAAATATCTCAAATTCAGCTGAAAAAATTTCTTAGTGCATACTCCAAATCACCCACTCCTTGCCAGGGCAAAAACATCCTCCATCCTCTCCAGAATGCTGAAGAGTGTTCTGTTAATGGGTTGTAATGATGAGCATACAGGGTGGGCTTAAAACTTCTCTTAGGCCGGTGGTTATACACAAACTCACATAAAGGAAATGGGTGCACAGCTCCAGACCAGAGATATGCCAGAGTACATCTTCCTCTCCACCTTGGTGGTAAAGTTTTTTCCCACCCGTTTTCCACATGCCCACCATACACCTTCCTCTATTGCAGTAACTCCTCTGCAACTATTGGAATGGGCTTGGTATAGCACATGTAACATGTTAGCCCATGCAACCCAGATCTTATTTGCATATTGATTGAGGGCAATAGCCTCTTGAATTAACCAGACCTCTCCTAACAGTTCATTTTGATACAAATTCATATTTTCAAGCTTCTTTCACCATTTATGGGTTTTTGTTACACTTAATTCCTCGGGTGACTTTTAGTGTACAATTATAAATTGTTTTCTCATTCAATTAAGTGGCATTTGATCCCCATTTCTATATTATACTTTTGCTTACTTTTCCCCCTTCTACCATAGGCAGATGGACAATGTATTTGCATTTTGGATATTTCCCTACATTCCATACTTCACAAGTAACATTTAACCAGGTTTGTCTGATTCTGTTACCGGTACAGGCTGTGTCCACATATTAGCGCTGCTGGTTTCCTTCCCGGGAGGATTAAGTCTCTGGGATCAGCCCTCTTTCCCAACCAATGTTCTTTCCCTACTACTGTTCTCATGGGATTAGTCCAGGCCAAACTTTCCCATTCATAACTAACACAGGAATAGGTATCGGGGGTATTCCTTCTCGATGACAGGTTGCCATAAAGGAGCACACCCAAGAATCCTTAACCTCCCAGGAGGCAGTTAAATTCCTTATCAGTGTATAAAAGGAATTGGCTCCAAAATCTGCATTGCCCCTATTTAAGCTAATTATAAATATCATTAGGAATAAGAAATTCATCTACTACACTAATCCCAGGCCAATGTATCCCTTCAATATAACAAACAACAAAATAATCAACAAAATAATTAAAATTATTGTAAAAATAATAAAGTCCATTAGCTCTTCTTTCCTGGTGCACCCTTGACTCTGTTGACCATCTGCTTCAGCGCAATCACAAGGGAATTTTTCGTGGCTCTTCACCCTTCCTCGTCTGCTTCAGAGCAGCCACAAGGGGATTGCCTGTGGCTCTTCACCCTACACCCAAGGTCTCCTTCTGGGACTTTGGTCCAGCAGAGCTCCCTTGTTGCACTTGGAAATCTGCTTCTTTTGAGGTTCAACGTCAGGTGGTTGTACTTTCTTTAAATGACTACAATGGTACCAAGCTTCTTTTCCTTGTAGTTTTGCAGTGGTGTAAGTAGTTAACAGCACCTGGTATGGACCATCCCACCTTGGTTCTAGGCAAGTCTTGCTTGAACATTTTTTCAACAGCACCCAATCTCCTGGCTCGATATCATGTACAGCCACATCTAGAGGAAGTCTCTGAAAAACTTAAAAATAGCTGTGAGTATCTTTTGTAATGTCATAACATAAGCAATCAATTCCTCATCTCCCCTCCTCCCCGGCATATGCAGGTATCAGGCTTCCCCCCAGCTGGAATGGTCTCCCATAAAGAACTTCATAGGGAGCTAAATTTGTCTTCCTGATTAATGCATCTAAGGACTATGCCAAAGCTAATGGTAAGGCATGTACCCAACGCAAAACTTAATCAGCTTAATCCACCTTGGTAGGCATAGCGGGCAAGTTTAGGCAAAAGAGTCCTAGGGGCCATTGAGTGGCCATTAGGTGACCCCCAAACATATAATTAATTAAACATCTGCTAGAAAGGCACTTTCCATCTCATGCTTCGTCAGCCATTTATTCAGACTGGTTCCCCTGGAAAAGATAGAATCCATCTTCTTTTTCTTCAACACATCCTTCCAGTTTCAAAAACATTTACCTCAAGCCATATCATCAGTCTTCCCCTTACCCCCATAAAATAAGTCCCTGTATATATTTCTTATTGCTGTATTAACTACAGTAAACAAAGTAACCTAACCATCTCTAAGAAATGAACAGATTCCTGGTGCATTTGACCCTGAATAAACTATTAATTTCAAAGATTATCTAGTAAGAAAGAGTAATGGCATATTAATTAAACTGAATAGGGAGGACTGATCTTGCATAACTGTATATATATGCAAAATGAGTACATCAATAATTCTATAATTTTAATCTCATTACTGTAGAAACAGAGTAAAATGTTATGGAAAAATTAATTTTACCCCTAAATGTACATACCAATTAAATGCACAGATACAGGAAACAGACATTGGAATTACCAAATAATGTAACTCTCAGATTTCTTAACTTCAAGGCCAATGCAAAGGATGCAGTTTAACAGCAATTTAATACATTTTCAGTCATAAAACTTATAAAGCCACAGTAAAAATTTATAAATCAAAATCACAATATAATTCAATTATCAAGGGCTGTGCGTAACCAGGAATTGTACAGAAAGAAAGGCAAAGTTGAAATGTCCAATGTCTACAGATACAGCAACAAGAGCTAGTGGATAGGGGACTGGGCTGGAAGTCAAGCAATAATATAGTCCTAGCTCTGCCATGGATGTGCCATGTGACCTTAGGCAAGTCACTTTGCCCCTGTGCCTATTAAATTGTAAATTGAAGGGATCGTGTCTCACTGCATGTTTGTACAATGGCTAGCACCAAAAGGCCCTGATCTTAGCTGTTGTCTCTGGGTGCTACTGTAATACAAATAATACAGTATAATCAGGTCATCAAGAGCTGCAAAGACCTAAGAGATTTAGTGGTTTGGGGCTTGGCTTCCTTAACCAGTGTACACTACAGAGACTTTCCCAACTGTTTCAGTTCTAGTGGTAGCCCGTAGGGGCATTAGTGGAAATTAGTCAACACTATCTTAACCACTACTTCTGCCTGACCCTGCTTGGATCAAGTCTACAAGTCATCGGGATGAAAACATCAGTGGCCATCTGCAGTTTGTGTACACTAGGGCTCCCCAGGGTGGAGCTGCACTGGTGGCAGCTGTGATGTGAAGCTACAGTAAAAAAGAGGTAATGGAGACGTGCACTTAATATTGAACAAGCAATTCAATTTAGCTGGGGAGCTTGAATTAACAGCCCCCTTTTTAAAACAGGACAGTCCATAGACAAGTCATTTTTGTTGAGAGGACTTTACCTTTGGATGCTCTACCAGAGGCCAGATTGGAGCGCCATCAGAGTGCACATGAAATGCTAATCACTCTGGAAGAGTAATTTATTTCTCAGGCTTTAAGCAGGGATGTGGAGGCGGTCCAGAAGTTTGGGGTATATGAAAGGGGAGAAGTTGGTTTTGGTAGTTGGGGAGGTGTTATGGAACGGACATCCTGAGCACTTTCTGCAGGGGACAGAGATCTGTATAGGTAGTTTTATAAACTGAAATAATCATTGTGTTCACCTGACTTATACACATAAATACTCCATGTGTAATGATGTGCCTGCATGCTAGAGCTGGATCGAGAGCTCCTGGTTAAAAAAAACTTGAGCTAAAGGCAGTTGGCTCAAGGCATTGGCTAACTTGCAAATCTCTTTATGAAGTCCAGCCACTAGAGGGGGACAGAAAACCATACTGGCAATTTATTATATTTGCATGTGAAACTAGCCAGCTATGTGCACATAACATTCCTGACATGTGTGAGCACACAGACTGTGCAGTTAACACATTGACGTATTTGGTCAATGTCCCGTCCTGTGGCTGATCATGAGGAGAGCTACCTCTTGTTTTCACACGTAAGAGCTAGTCCTCTTGCTCAAGTGACAGAGGTCTACATTTGGAAAACAAGTTCAGTTCCTACAGTTGACCCAGTTTTTGCCCCACCATTGAAACATTAGCATTATAAAAGATCCCCCTATTTCCTAAAACTTCTTGTAATTTTTATTTGTTTAGTCACTTCATCTGTCACCCCTGCCACTTAACTCACTAAATCCAAGTGCTATTGCACTATAGTGTTTTGGTAAGTTTATATTATTTTTTCAGACAATTGAATACTTGTGAATAATAATTTCAGTGCAGCATATCATTAGATGTACCACTTAGACAGGCCTGCAGAGGGAAACTATTCAATATTTCTTTGAATATGAAAACCATTAATTATCTCAAGGAACATGAAAGAAACTATCAGATTGTCCCATCGTATTAATATCTTTCAAAAGGCCCCTTTGTCTAGGGGCTTTTCAGCTTAGAGACAGGAAATGAATTAGAAAGCCTCACTCACCGTTAAGGAAACCTGAAAGACAGCAGCTTCATGGGCTATGCACTAGAGTAGAATGTAACAGCTGTACCTCTTTCCATGATCCAGGCTGGTAGGAGCATTGGGATGCCAGAACAAGCACTGAACTGGGAGACAACATGAGCCCGAATACTCCTCCTAGATCTGCCACTGACTGGCTGGGTGGCTGTAGGCAAGCGATGTCACAAAAGAGTGAAGTGTGAACTGCACCTCTCCCTTCCCACAACAGAAGGAGGGCATGGAAAAATCAGAGATTGCCCAGGCACAGTCAGACGGATTTGCAAAGCCAGGCCAGTGAAGAATTTACAGCGCACCATACTAATTTATTGTGTTATCTGTGTATATGAGAGAGAACTGTACTAGGCTAATGTACCTGGAAGCCAATATCGCACACTGGCTGCATCAAATAGGAACAGCAGCAAAAGGGGAAATGTGTTTTATCTAATAAACGGAGTATCTGATGTATACCCAGTACTGCAGTTTAGGTAATCACTGTGGATAAAGCATTACTATAAGAATGCACCTTTGCTATCTCTTCACCTTTCTGTCTATTTCTTCTCTGTAAATTGGGGATAATAGTATGGAGAAGATTAATTAGTTTGTATCCGTACAGCATTTTGAACCAGAAAAATTATAAATGTGTAGTATTGTTATTACGGATAGAGTGGGAGCAGGAGGATGGAAGCACATTTCTGGGAGCTAGATGTGAGCTCAGAACCACAGACTTTTGCTATTCAGTCAGTTACTTCCCATCAGTTGTTTGTCTTCAACATTGCTCTCTCCTTTTTTCCAAAAATGCTATAAGAACTGAGTCTTCCATCCAAATCCAAACCAAGTCCAGGCGCAAACATATCTGAGACTTAAAAGCTTTTAGATAAAAACCTTTTTTTCCACCTACCCAGTTGACTTTTGCGTCTGTGCTTCAGGTTCCAGGATGTACCAGATCGCTTACAAGAGAGAAAGACTCTTGCTATAAGATTGCCTTTCTGATTTTGAAGAGCCCACAGATGTAGATTGGAAATGTATCCAGTCACAAACTGGTATTTATCCATAGTAAGTCCCTCAGTCTTTCAAGACTCACCTCAGATGAACCAGGAAAACATATTTATGCCACCCACAGTCCAGAGCAGGAACCAAACTTGGGAACTTCAAGACCAAAAGTATAGCCCCCGTCCTCATGAGCTAAAGGCTGTTTGTTTATTTAGTGTTACCATAGTGACTGGGAGTCCCAGATGTGGATCCGTACCCCATTTTGCTAAGCAAAGGGACAGTCCAAGTAACTTTCACAGCTCAGTCAGTGTACAAAGTATTGCCGAAGCAGAGATGAGCCCCTAGAGGGAGACATGATCACATGTACTAGGTCAATGTGCTACCCAAAAACGAGTCACTCTGCAGAGTGTGTAGGTTTGAAAGTCACAAGCACTCAAGGCAATAACACATGCTCTGTTGTTAATAATAATGCCACCTAGCTTGTACTGTGGTTTTCCATCAGTAAATCTGAGTGAAGGACAGTTTACTTATCCCCATTTGTCAAAGGGGAAATGGAGGGAGAGTGAAGTGACTTGCCCAAGGCCACCCAGGAGCAGACCTGGGAATAGAACACAGGTCCCTTGAGAACTCATCGGGTACTCTTCCCACAGCATCACACTACATATCAGCAACAGGTCCATGACAGTGATTTCTCCAACAGTGCTCTGTGTCTGTCTCAACACTGATCTAAGAGGATAATCTCTCTCCTTATTTAGTCTTCATCGGTCTGCCCAGATGGCTCCTATTTGCAACTTGGTTGGTGCTTTCTTGACCCCTGTGTACTGGTAGCTTGACTGAAATCAACCCCAAGTTTACATAATATTATAGTACAGCTATCAAACTGTAGCAAATTTCAGTTACTACCAAAATATATATTGAATTTGAACCAGCAACCTTTATCTGGAGAGCACTATATTCTACTACCAACCCCCAGAGACAGGAAGCACCCAGATAGATATCTGGTTATTTGTGAAATGGACACCGGGTCATGCACTCCAGATCACCTCTTTGGCACTTGGTATAGCCTGGAGATGATAAAGTGGGCTAAGGTGTCCATAAGCCACTTTTAAACACACAGCCTGAACTCTAGCTGCCAGCCTCCACCCAATGAAAGAATCTAGAACAACTTCAACATTTCTGAAAATTCTAACAGCTGTCAACATCCTCCAGGGGCTCATCTGGAAGCTGTCAGTCTCACAAACACAAAAGCTCCTTGGCCACACCTTTTTCCCCTGGTCCCCACCCAAAGGTATGAAGCTGATGTAGAGTCAGCTATGCTGGCCCTGCGTAACCAATGGATTATCCTATACCGTGTGAATCTGAAATTGACAGATTACACTAGCTCTAAGGCTTCTTTGCACTGTTGCAACTATAATGGACGTCAAGAATCTGGCCCAAGATTCAGCCTGATATCTAGGATCACAGTCTGCCTTCTGCTATGGATAGGCATGTTTATAAAACAAAACCAAGGATCTCTCTTTAGTGGATGTCCTCAAAAGCAACAAGGAAGGTATCTTAAATATACAACACACACACACTATTTCTAGAATACAACTCAAGCCTGAACCTGGATGATACTTGGTGTCCTTTATTTTTAACAGCATTTGCAGTTATGAAAAATGACCAACTCCCAAGGCAACGAAAGGGATCAAGGGTTTTAATATAGCAGCATAATGCACATGGCCCGCTCATAGCTCTGTTGGATTTCAGAGTCATACTCCCTTCTTTTCCTTTCCTTCAAATTTCTTTCTGAAGCCTGTTCATCTGTCTCTCTCTTGCTCTTTTAAGATCACTTTTTGTTTTGCTTTAAAGTTGCTTGAGACGTTTCTGGCATGAGCACTCAACAAAGAAGAGTAAAGTAGAATATAAAAGCTGCAACGTATGGAACTCTGATGATTCTTGATACCAACAGATGCCATACTTACATGAGATCAACTACCCAGTCATCTGATGACTAAAAGCTTCAGCAAGACATATCAAAGATGCTTAGAACGTATACAGAAGATCACTTTATGACCCAGAAAATAGAAAATCCAACCAAAGAAAAAGCCAAACCATTTCACACACAAAAAACACTTGATTGTTACTTTGCAAAACAGTGAAGGCCAGAAGAATGTGAAGAAGAATTCTTCTGGATGTGAGATCCAGAAGAATGCATCCTGCAGTACAAGAGGTGAGGTGATACCATCTCCTGGAATTTTATTAGACCTTTTCTTTGGGTGATGGAAAAAGAAGTGGGATGTTCTTTAGAGGTGAATAACTATTACAGATGTTTGATCCTGTGCCTCATGAATAGAGCTAGTCAGGATTTTTTTTCCAAATGGAACATATCAACTTATTCAAAAAACCCAAACTTAATGGAAATATAGGTTTAGATTAAACATGTGTTGGGAGATGGGATGCTGGCTGGATTAAGGGGACCATTTATAATATAATTTAATATCAATATTTTGAAAATTCATACGAGATAGGCCATGTCAGGTACCATTAGAAAGGTTATAATTTGCTAAGTATGATGATATTGTTTATGCATATGTGTCATTTGTATTGGAAGTTGTGGATAGTTTTGATGTATCTGTATTTTAACTTGTGCTGTGTTTCTGGGCAACACCCCAGACACGATGGGGGATTAACATAGGATCATAGAATATTAGAGTTGGAAGGGACCACAGGAAGTCATCTAGTCCAACCTCCTGCTCAAAACACGACTAACCTCAGCTAAATCATCTGAGCCAGGGTTTTGTCAAGCCACAGGTTAAAAACATCTGAAGATGGAGATGCCAGCACTTCCCTAGGTAACCCATTCTAATGCTTCACCACCCTCCTACTTTAAACACTTTCTCCTAATGTCCAACCTAGACCTTCCCCCACTGCAACTTGAGACCATTGCTCCATGATCTGTCATCTACCACCATTGGGAACAGCCTAGCTCCATCCTCCCTGGAACCCCCTTTCAGGTAGTTAAAGGCTGCTATCAAATCCCCCCTAAACAAGCCTAATTCCCTCTGCCTCTCCTCATAAGCTTATGCTCCAGCTCCTAATCATTTTTGTTGCCCTCCACTGAGCTCTCTCCAACTTGTCCACATCTTTCTTGTAGTGGGGGCCCCAAAACTGGACACAATACTCCAAATCCAACTTCACCAATGCCAAATAGAGGGGAAATAAGGACTTGCCATGATCTGCTGGCAATGCTCCTACTAATGCAGCCCAATATGCTATTAGCTTCATGGCAATGAGGGCAAACTGCTGACTCATATCCAGCTCCTTATCCACTGTAACCCCCAGGTCGTTTTCTGAAGAACTGCTGTCTAGCTTGTCGGTCCCCAGTGTGTAGCTGTGCATGGGATTCTTCCATCCTAAGTGCAAGACTCTGCATTTGTCCTTGTTCAACCTCATATATCTTTTGCCCAATCCTCCTATTTGTTTTTGTACTTCTGTATCCTATCCTTACCTTCCAGGGTATCCGCAAACTTGCTGAGGGTGCAATTTACCCCATCCTCCAGATCATTAATGAAGATTAACAAAACTGGCCCCAGGACTGACCCCTGGGGTACTCCGCTTATGACCAGCTGCCGGGTAGACATGAAGCCATTGATCATTACCCATTGAGCCCTATGATCTCTCTCATTATCTATCCATTTTATAGTCCATTCATCCAACCCATACTTCTTTAACTTGCTGATAAGAATACTGTGGGAGACTGTATCAAAAGCTTTGCTGAAGTCAAGGTATATCACATTCACCACTTTCCCCACATCCACAGAGCCAGTCACCTCTTCATAGAAAGCAATCAGGTTGGTCAGGCATGACCTTGGTGAATCCATGTTGACTGTTCCTGACCACTTTCTTCTCTTCCAAGTGCCTGTAGGGCTCGGAAGAATTTGTCACGCGGAACCAGTGCAGTTGGCAAGGCTAGACCCTAAAAATCTAGCTTAGGCTGTGAGCAAGACTAGGCCTGTAGCTGTTTGAATAGCCCCTGCATTGAAAAGCGGAACTAACCTTTGTCTGCTATTTCAGCATACAATAGCTGGCTGTGCGGAAATTGTCTGAGATAAGCAGTGGGTGACTAACCACAGGCCAGCAAGATGTCTAACCGCAGAACTAAAATAAATATTAGTAACGGGCAGCTTCCACTTTCCTGCTGCCAGCCTAGTTGCTTGTAATTACTAACCAATAGACTAATGGAAAACAAGTTTAAGACCCAATCCCTAGTCGGGATTGAGAGCGACGTATTGTGTTGCTAGAAGGAAAATTTTGCTAAGGCAGAGGGAGACAGGGGTATAACAAGCACCCCCAGGAACTGTTCAGAGAGACTCTCCGTGGATCCGTCAAGGCCTTACCGGATGCCCCGGGCAGGTTGGTTCCCTGTTGGCGACTCACCTAGGGAGTGGTTGATGGGTCTCCCCACTCTATTGCTTTTGGTAGGTGCTTTCTTCCTATGCTTCGGGAAAGCTGGAGAGGGTGGTTGCTAGGGCTACTCCTTTGGAACTGCCCAGCTCCCGCTCGGGATAGCTGGAAGGGTGGTTGCTAGCACTACTGCTTTTGGAATTGTGCCCAGCTTCTGTTAATGCAATAAAACACTTTGACTTAGCTATTTTTCGCTGTCGGTCTGCTTCCTTCCACCACCGAGATCACAAACAAATAAATCACGAACCCTCCACCCCAGCGGAGTACAGTGCCTTAAAATAGATTCCTTGAGGACCTGCTCCATGATTTTTCCAGAGATTGAGGTGAGGCTGACTGGTCTGTAGTTCCCTGGATCTTCTTTCTTCCCTTTCTTGAAGATGAGCACTATATTTGCCTTTTTCCAATCATCAACAACTTCTCCCAATTGCCACGATCTTTCAAAGATAATATCCAATGGCTTTGCAATCACATCAGCTAACTCTCTGAGCACCCTAGGATGAATTGCATCTGGCCCCATTGACTTGTTGAGAATATGAGAATCAGTAAGTGGGTAAGGAACTAGTTGAAAGGGGAGAAAACAGTGAGTTGTGCTAAAAGGTGAATTGTCAGGCTGTTGGGCAGTTACTTGTGGAGTTCCTCAAGGATCAACCCTAGGACCAATCTTACTTAAGATTTTCATTAGTGACCTTTGCTCAAAGTGGGAACATGCTAAAAAAATTTGTGGATGACACAAAATTGGTAGGTATTGGCAGGTAAAGATCTGGGTGTGTTGGTCAGTCACAAGATGACTGACCACAAATGTAATGTGGCCATTAAAAAGGCTAATGTAATACAAGGATGCATCAGGCAAGGTATTTCCAGTAGAGAAAAGAAAACGTTCCTGCATTTATATAGTATACTGGTGAGACCTCATCTGGAATACTGTGTGCAATTCTGGTTTCTGAGTTTTTAAACAAAGATTCATTCAAACTGGTATAAGTGCAAAGAAGGGCTGCTAGGCTCAGAGGAATTGAGAACCTACTTTACAAGAGGAGACATAGGCTAAACAAGTCAAGCTACTTAACAAAATGAAAGAGGAGGGAAGTTACGATAGTTTTCAAGTAATATATCAGTGGTACAAATACCAGGAAGAGCAAACAGGCATTTATGTTAAGGGCCAATGCTGGCACGAGAACAAATGGGTGTAAACTGGTCATCAATAAGTTTAGGTCTGAAGTTAAATGAAGGTTTCTAACCATCAGATGAGTGAAATTCTCAAACAGTCTTCCAACAGCAGCAGTGGGGGCAAAACCCTAACTAAACAAATACTAGTAAAGCAAACTAAGTAATTCCTTCTAATACTGTAAAGAAAACTTGAGCAGTAAGCATAAGATGGAAAGCATTTCAAGGACATGTGACAAATACAGTTCAAGTTTATGTAGTGTACATATATCTAGGTGAGGATTTCTTTCATATTATTTTAACAAATTGTTACAACAATCACATACAATCAAATTTATAACCAGTGAATAAGATAACTCTGCTTTGTGTGGCATTAAGTGTGTTTACAATGATGAAAAATAGATCTATTTAGTCAAGAAATGCATAAGGGAGAAGTGAAATGAACAGAATATAGAAAAGCTTGATTTGGATGCAGTGGCGTTATGTCGGCCAAGTGAATTTGCACCGAGGACAGAGAGTCCCTGAAAAGAGTGTATGTGTTTTGTCTTTAGCAATACACTGTAAGCACTGGCAAAGCTGATATACAAAATAATCCATCAGCATAGAAGCATATTTTGGTGTTCGCAGCCCACCCATGTAAAGATTAAAGGAAGGTTTTGTGTTGAGGTATTCTCTCATCACTCACAAACACCACTGTGTATCTGTTGTGAGGGGAAGAGACCTATAATTTCTATCCTCACACAGGCACACACAACCTACCTGCTGAAAAACGTTAGTGTGATTTCAGTAGACAGAGGAAGACAGTGGCATTTTGTAATACTAATAAATTCTCAGTAGTATTTAAACATAGGGATTAGCTTTAGCAGGACAATAGAGCAATAGTTAAAGAACTCGCATAAAAGGTATGAGGACACAAAAAAAGCACAGTTCAAAGATTCTTGTTAATCAACAGCAACAGTTATAAGCTTAGTGTTACTTCTCTTTTAAGCCATAATTAAGATAAACCTAGTAAGTTGTGTGATGGCTAAATCAGCCTTAATATAGGAAAAATGAAAATATCTTCTTAAAATTATGGTGTTCTCCATTTGTAAACAGTCAATTAAATTGCTTTGGTGCCTAGTTTATCCTTAAATTTGTCCAATTTTAATTTTATAATCCAGTCCAGTTATTGTCCCTAGGAAATATATTTGCATGTCTTAATATGGTTGCAATGCATCTCTTTTCCCTTGATCTGAGGATAGTCTTTTCTACTTGAAATCAGGATCTCAGTAATATCTAGTAAAATTAAGTTTATCAGTTTCTGTGTATCCTTTAAAGTTTAATCACAGTTCCAGGGTAACTGCATCTGTATTACCCTCTGTGATTCACTACAGGAGGGCCCAGTCAGGTCTCCTGTTATCACAGGTCTCTGGGCAGGAACCAGTGTACCACTCTTTTCTGTGGGCAGTAAGTTTGTACAAACCCCAGACTCACATGGCAATATCCCCAGCAAGCCAGTCTGCAGAAGGGCAGCACCTGGGCTTTGCTTTCTGTCCTAGACCAATGACAGCGTTTTTAGCAGTGATCACACAGCTCTCTCTCAGCAGAGTACATTTATTCTTAAGGCAAAACCATCATAGAGAAAAAGAGATTGTGCATGCTTATGAAACATATGAGAAATCACCTATTTTCCTCCTGGGCAGCCTGGTAGGCCACTGTCCCCTCCAACCCTTCAGCAAGAGTTGTGGTCCTCTTTGGAGCAAAGGTCCCATCTATTTGCTGAATCAAGAGGAAAACCCTGAGTCTGTTTAAATTCAGCCTTTATATATGTCCCAAGTTTGTTCTTTGTCTCTTGATGTTTGGAAAATCCAGCTGGAAGCAGTATGTGCAAACTATCCCAGGGGATGGTATCTTTCTAGGGCCATATTCTCATCAGATATCCCTCAATATGAGGATGATGACTGCCAGGGGGAAAGTTGTTGATGAGACTTAAGCTGACTGAGGAGTCCAATTCATGCTCTACATATTTTTTCACCTTTGTGACAGGTGGTTGCTTGAAGAGAGCACAACTACTGGCCAAGACGCTGTACACTTTCCTTCCTCCTCTATTGTCTTTCGGTCTCTTGAGCATGGAGATTCTCTTCAAAATGGACTGAAGCTTGATGTGTGAAGTGATGCTATTGCAATCTATTGCCAACTCTTCCTAATTTGTAGGGTCAATGCCTCCTCTTGCAAGATATACTATTAAGGTGTCCTTGTAGCATTTCTTTTGTCCCATGTGGGTCCTCTTACCATGACTAAGTTGACAAAAGAGGACTTGCTTCAGAGATAAGTATCAGCCATCCGCACACAATGACCAGCCTAGTAAAGAATGTTTCGTAATCCTCACCTCAACACCGGTGATGGTAGCTGCAGAGAGAATGCTGGCATTGTGCGATTGTCTTCCCATCTGATATGGAGAATCTTCCTAAGGCAGCGCTGTTGGTATCACTCAAGATGCTTAATATGGTTTCAATGTCACCCATGTCTCACACCCATAAAGAAGAGTAGGGATGATTACTTCAATGTAGGCCTGGATTTTAGTTTCCATCCACATATCTCTATAAAGACACAGTGGAGCAACTTTCCAAAGGATGCGCCAGGAGAATTTAGAGTATGGTGTTAACCCTAAAAACTGATGGTGTGGTGTGGTGGTCCGCCCTATTGGAATTTCTAGGGAGACAACCTGCCTTCCCTTGAAAGGACACAGATACAGCCCTCCGATCAAGATAGGATACACAAGCTGTGATACTTTGAAAAACAGGTGTAATATTTATTTAGAAATGAATGGTTACATTAAAAGAGAGAGAGGAATAAATAGTGTAACAATACATCTATATTCTTAACACTATAACACTTGACACCATTAAACTAACAGTAATATACTTAAAACTCTATATAAACCAAAGACATCCATCATCCAGAAAGTGTTAGCTAAATGGTTGCTGGAGGCATAGAAAGGAAGAATCTTACTCAGACCACAAACATCCAAATTTGATGACATTTAGACTCAAGTGACCTTTACCTACACAACCTTTAAAACATCCCTTTGTTCATCAGGGAAGGTCCTTCTGTTCTGTCCAAAGACTGCTAAGAGAGTTACCTCAGGCTCAGACACAGAGTGGGGATTCAGTTAGCCTGGCTGTCTAAAGCCTAAGGTGTACCTTTGCTTCAGTGATACTCACCACTGCTCAGAAGTTTCCAGGACATCACGAAGGTCTTGTCACAGAGCTCCTTTCTTTGCCACAGGTTCTTTCCAGCTCTTCTCTTCCAAGTGATTTCAGCTCTTCTTCTTTAGGTGGTCAGCTCTCTACAAAGCTTAGCCTGCTGACTGCAGGCTTTATATAGTTTAGTCACCCAGACTCAGCCAATCAGCTTAAAGGTCACTTAATATGCTAATTAGGCCATGCCTGCCATGTTAATTAGGTTCTGATGTAAAAATATTCTAAGCTAATCAATTACTTAATATGATGAGCCTTGCTTTCTACGCTAATTAGCCTCACTTTATATGCTAATTATCCTCACATTTTATGCTAATTAACCTTGCCTTCTATGTTAATGAGAAAGGTGGGGCAGGGAGTTTAGTACTAATATAGGCACGAGGACGAATGGGTACAAATTGGATATTAGGAAATTTAGACTAGAAATTAGACGAAGGTTTCTAACCATTAGGGGAGTGAAGTTCTGGAATAGCCTTCTGAGGGAAGTAGTGGGGGCAAATGACTTATCTGGCTTTAAGACTAAGCTTGATAAGTATATGGAGGGGATGTTATGATGGGATAGTTTAATTTGAGCAATTGATTTTGGATTATCGGCAGATAAGTCTGCTCAATGGTCTGTGGGAATGCTGGATGGGATGGGAACTGAGTTATTGCAGAGAAATCTTTTTTGGGTGCTGGCTGGTGAGTCTTGCCCACATGCTCAGGGTTTAGCTGATCGCCATATTTGGGGTTGGGAAAGAATTTTCCTCCGGGGCGGATTGGCAGGGGCCACGGAGGTTTTTCGCCTTCCTCTGCAGCATGGGGCATGGGTCGCTTGCTGGTGGATTCCCTGCAGCTTGTGGTCTTCAAATCTCATTTTTGAGGATTTCAACAACTCGGTCATGGGTTCGGGGTTGTTATAAATGTGTATGGGTAGGGTTTTGTGGCCTGCCTTGTGCGGGAGGTCAGACTAGATGATCATATTGGTCCCTTCTGACCCATGAGTCTATGAGTCTATGAGTTATGGCCCAGTTAAGGGAGGGCTACGTTAGGAGTGAGAACGTCAAAATGGATAGGGGAGGGGCTAGGAGTGAATCCCCCTTCCAAGTGACAATCTTAACTGTTACTTGCTGGATTTTTCTTATTACTAAACCTTATCTAAAAATCCTATTCTTAAAACTAGTCACTATTCTAATATTACCAAATGTCTTGATACTGATCCCACTCTTAAGTTACCTGAATATTTTCAGAATTTTTCTTTCATTTCCCTTCCCTGTTGGGTTGTAACTCCTAAAATTGGGGAGTCTTCTGAGGAAAACTTATTTGCTAGAAAATAAATTTGCATTTCTCTAATGATTGTCTAGATTTCAGGAAAGATACTGGG
Organism: Mesoclemmys tuberculata; assembly: GCA_007922155.1. Lineage (NCBI taxonomy): Eukaryota > Metazoa > Chordata > Testudines > Chelidae > Mesoclemmys > Mesoclemmys tuberculata. The sequence goes on along the minus strand of ML675627.1, from coordinate 10,918,696 downwards.
TTGTTTAGATATTTAGAGATAAGGAATTTTCCCCCAAAATAAATTTGAATATCCATTTCCTTTTAGAAATAGTTTTAAGTTTGTGACTGCATCGGTTTGTTGAGAAGCCTAATGTGTGGCCTATTAAAATGAGCTTTAGTAATCTGTTATAGGACGTTTTGTTTACATTTGTAAAGAGTCTTAAGTTACAGCACCTTTAAGCTAGTTTTAAAGACATTCAAATACAGTTTGGAATGAAACATTTTAAGATTAAACCCACCAAAAGTCTTATTTCCCAGTTTTACCTATTTTAAGCATTAAAATGGAAATTCAAGCAAAGAAAGAGTTGGGCTGTGTTTTTGGAAAGGAGCATAGAGCAGTTTTGCTTCTGTCTCTCTGAAGCATTTGGAATATTTTAAGGGTGTTGAGGAGATGATGTTCTCCGTCACATATTATATTTCTTTCCTTGAAAGTAATGGATAGCTCTTGTTATGCAAACCTTATCACTAAAGAAAGAAAATAAGATTATAACATCAAGAATTCAACTGACCTACAGGTGAAGCATTTCACTCAGTTCAATGAAAGTATACACAGTCAAATCTATCTTTTTCATAATACAACTACTGTAGAACTTCCAACTATAAGAATATCAGAATTGCATATTCAGGGCTGAAAATTTATCCTCTAAGTTCCACAGTGCCATATAATCATACAAACAATATAACAAGCTTTTAAATTTAGAAATATTTTTATTTTAGTCTGTATGGACTCTCTATGAAGACTCACTCCAGTGGGGGGGGGGAAGTGAATGTTTCCAGAGTTTGAAGAGGCAACGTGGACTACGGGACAGATCACTAGACTGGGAGTTTAAGGACCACTTAGGATTTTATCCTGATATCTATTACCAGAGTATCTGAGCACCTGCCATGTAAAAATAACAATAACCAACATGCCGTTGTTGGTACTTCTCCCTCTTTGTGGTAAAAATTCTGCACAGGGTCATATTTTTGTGTTTTGTTAGATTTTATTAGTTTTCTTTTAATTCTGTGTTTTGGGTGCGCTGGTTAGGGAATTTTGGTTAGAAGGTGGTGTCAATGGTGTGAGTTGTTCTTATGATTCTATTCTCAACCTTGGAGCTGATTGGGCTGTCTCTCTGGGCAAGTTATTTACTCACTGTTTCCTCTTCTACTCTCTGTCTATTCAAATTTTAACCTCTTTGAGAGGATGGCTGTCTCTCATGGGTTTGTACAGCACCTGGAATGATGGAGTCCCAGTCCCCCTCAGGCCTTCCAGGCACTGCGTCAGTGTGGTGAATTCACACCCTTATGTTGTTCGCTTTCTGCAGCTAGTCTAGGGACTAAGTTTACTTGCCTGAATGCTCATAGAAACAGCAAGGGAGGATGGATCAGCTTCATGTCACACTCCCCATCTGTACCTGGCCTGGGCTAGCTAATGATCCAACTAGCAGACCAAATTTGGTGTTGAATCCTAGTCACATGCCATCTGAGGCATATTGCACATATGGTAAGAAGAGAGAAACACCAACATTTAAGCAGGCACCAGATAATAGTTGTAGAACACCTATTTTAAATATGGTTGACAAGGCAGATGAGGTAATATATTTTATTGGCTCAACTACTGTTGGCAAAAGGACAAGCTTTAGAGTTTCACAGAGCTCTTCTCCAGGTCTGGAGAAAATAACCAGAGTGGCTGAACTAAATACAGGTTGGGATCCTAGTTAATAAGAGGCCACTTCAAGTGAAGTGGGCAACTGAGGGTGAGCATGTAGCCAAAAGTAGTTTTTCTTTTAAGGCCATGTTTTTTAAGCATCTAGCAGTGTTATGACTTTCAATTCCCAAACTTATCTCTTGACGGTGTTATGCAGGTTTCCTTTGAGGATGGGGACTTAGGTCAACTGTGGAGAGATCACTTTGTGAAAGTGTTCACCCATGGGCGATAAGATGTTTGTCTTATTTTTCTGTGAGAGTTCATTTGAGAGCACAGGGATTGTCTGGTTTAATGGACATAGTTGTTGTTGGGGCATTTGACACACTGAGGTACATCACATGTTGTGATAGGCCTGTGCCCAACCATGGATCTTGAAAGGTGTTCAGCGGGGTATTGATCATTGCATCATATGTCTGCAGGTTTTGGATCTGTTCTGGCAGGGTGTGGTGCTTCTTTCAGTTGGTGTTTCCCAGTCTGTGGGGAGTTTAACTTATGATTAACGACTTCACAATGCCTCTGAAGTGCAAAGCCATTTTGACTTGATAGAAAACTCAGCACAATCTACTGACCATGTGTTTCCTTTAAGGCTTAGACCTTGTTTTGAACAAGAAATCCAAATTTGCATTTATGAAATAAACTCAGTGCTCATAATTTCATTACTGAGTCAGTGTCCTTTATACCTGGATTGCTCCTTATCTCACTGATATTTTTAATAAGAAAATTAAGTCTGAACAAAGTCGGTGTCACTGTTCAGTTTGTTTTTACATCATTTCAGAAAAAAAAAAATACACCAGTGCCATAATTTGTGAATGCATGCAAGGCTCAAGATGCAAAAAAACTTTGCAAAATATTTTCCTCCCACTGCAGAGCCAGTAATGAATGTTTCAGCTGAAAGGAATTGTTCAAGAATATTATGAAAAATGGAGGGGAGGAGTGGATTGTATTTAATCCTTAACCAGCATTCACCTCCAGTCCTGCTACAATGATCTCTCCAGTGAAATCAATGGAACTATAGATATGCTTAAGGTTAAGCACGTGCATTAGTGTTTCCAGCATCAGGGCTGAATGCATGCATATGTGTCTTTTACATATGTGCAAGTCCTCATTTGGTCCAATGATTTCACTAGGAACAGCTTCCAGTCTTGTCAACTCCAGTGTTTGAAAATCATGACTAAGCCCACCACCCTTCCAAAATACAAACAGCAATGAATAATTTTGGGGATTTTATTTTTATTTGCTTCTCAGCCAGTAGCTTTCATTCAGGTAACATTTTCAAATCTTTATCTGCAACAACAAGGGCTAGAAACTCACTTTGATTTCCAAAAGGAAACAGCGATTCTTCTTTGATCCCTTTAATACAGGTACTGGGACTTTTGGGAAAACAGCAGATGTCACAAGACTTACTAATTGCTGGAGTTGACAACAGTGAGGATCAGACCTACAGTATAAATAGCAGATGAAATTCATTCTTGAAAAATGTGAAAAAATGCACATTGGAAAACATAAGCCCAAAACCAAAACACAGACAAAACCCTGGGATCTAAATTAGCTGAGATCTTGGAGTCATTGTGAATAGTTCTCTGGAAATAGCTGCTCAAGGTGCCACAGCAGTCAAAAAAGCCAACAGAATGTTAGGAAACATTAGGGAAAATATCATAATGTCACTATATAAAGATATAATATGCCCACATCCTGAGTACTTAATACAGTTTTGCCCCATCTCAAAAATGATATATTAGAAATGGAAAATGTGCAGACAAAGGCAACAAGAATGATTAAAGTTATGGAACAACTTCCATATGAGGAGAGATTAAAAAAAATGGAGACTTTTCAGCTTAGATAAGAGATGACCAATGGGGGAGAAATATGATAGTGGTCTATAAAATCATGAATGGTTGGTGTTGGGAAAGTGAATAGGGTAGAGCTCTTTACCCCTTCACATAACACAAGAACCAGGAGTCACTCAATGAAATTAATAGGAAAATTAAAAGTTTAAAACAAAAGGAAGTATTTCATCATGCAATGCACAGTTCCCTCTGGAACTCATTACCGGGGGATGTTGTGAAGGCCAAAAGTATAATAAGTTTCAGAAAAGAATTAGAAAAGTTCATGGAGGATAGGTCCATCAATAGCTATTAACAGAGATGGTCAGGGATGCAATGTTCTGGGTGTCCCTAGCCTCTGACTACCAGAAGCTGGAACTTCATGACAGGGGATGAATCACTTGCAATTGCCCTCTTCTGTTCATTCCCTTTGAAACATTTGGCAGGCCATTGTCAGAAGACAAAATATTGGGCTAGATGGACCATTGGTCTCACCCACTATGGCCATTCTTATGTTAAGATTCAAGATGCAATGTTGTTTATGAGTGGCTAATACCTGAATGCATAACCTTCTCCAGACACAAGCACTGCAGGTATTTTGATGAATGTGTAAGTAGGACTCACTTGGGAGACTTCGGGGAAATTTTTTGGTGAATACAACAGCATTGTGGAGCCTGCTGTCCTCTTCCTACTCCTGTCTGCAATCTGGATAGCCAGTGCAAGAGAGCAATGGAGAACCTTATATTTCCTTACTCCCAGCAGAGACCTTTGCAGATGAGAGCAGACTGATCAAAACATCCTGGGCTGAATCAGAACCCCAAGACCGTCTCTCCAGTGGTTGCCAAGCGTCAATTTGGGCTTATGCTTGCAACATGTAGCAAATACATACATTGTCTCTCAAACATCCCCTTTGGTAGCAGATGTATCACAGCTGGGATTGTGTAATTCCAGGCAAGATCAGTGTAGTAGAAAGTGAGAATTTAAAATACAAGGCTTAGTATAACAGGCTGGATTGAAGGCCTAAAGTGGGAGCCAAAGTCATGGTCAAGTCTGTTATAAAGCAAAGTTAGCAAAAGGCATACTGTGAATGCTAGCAAGCCCACAGTAACTAACCAACAAAAGGGAATACACATATTTCTAAAAAAAACAAAAAAAAATCCTAGGTACAAGACACCCACACAAGCACAGAAACTGTCCAGAACAGAACAAATTCACACATTCCTAAAGAAAAAGTAGGTACAAATCACTTGCAAAAACACATTTTAAAAAAGTATCGAAATACCAAAAGAGTATTAAAGGGTACCCATGATCTTCAGATGTGTCTGTAGTATGCTCACCTAAACCATACCTCTCCATCTACACCACTACTTAAACCCATGCTAGGGGGCTAACTGAATACACACTCTACATGACAGCAAAAGAAGACGGCAGTATAGACATAGTCTGAGGGTAAATTTAACATTAGGCATCCACAGTGTTCCCATGTTCCCCTCTGGATCCCTTCAATTGTGCCCACTGAAGCACCATGATCTCAGTGGAGCTTTGCACAGAAGGAGCAGGCTCTTTAGCATGTTATACATGGCAAGAGAAGAGCCTTAATGTGGAGCTAGAGGTGAAGACACAGAGGATTAGAGAGGCTAAGGGGAAGACACAATGAGAGTTACAGTGGCTGGGTATGCTGGAGAGATACAACATGTGAAATGGCATCTGCTCCAATCAAAATTTTTGAAAACTTTGAAGTATCCTTTACTTGCACCTTATTTAGACACTTTAAAAAAACAGAAGTCTTCGTGCCTCAATGATCTTCTCTCTACAAATGCACTGGTCTTTCCCAGCCTCTGATTACTTATCCCATCTTGCCTCCCCAGTTCTCTTTCACTGGCCACTTTGACAAAAGGGCACCCTTTAGCACTTTCTCTCATTTTTAAGCTCTTGTCCATAGTACTCCCTAAATCTCCAACGAATCCCATGAACTAAACTCGCACTTATCCTTCACAAAATCAGCCAGCTATCGCGGATGTGAACTCTGATCAGACAGCCTCGTTAGAATGCTAGGGTCCTTTGTGCACCTTTCTGATTGAAGTCCAGTTCTGTTTGCTGCTCGTGTTGCTGCTCTGGAGCCCAACATTCACCACTTTACATTTGTCAACATTAACAGTTACTTGACTATATGTCAAGGTACATACACTGAAATTCCTAGTCCTCAATGTTGCCTACTGTTGTGATTTCAGTCTTCTAATCACTTGATAGTCTTGCATGATTTAGCATAGTAGTTAACGATGCAACAAATGTGAGTTTGCGTGGCCTAAAGTAACAATGGAAGAAAACCAAGTTCCATGCATTCTCGCAAATACTAAGCTTATGTCTACATGGCAATAAAAAGAACCATGGTATAGCTGTGGCTGATCCAGGTCAGCTGGCTCAGGCTTGTGGGGCTAAAAATTGCAGTGTGGACATTTAGGCTTGGGCTGGAGCCCAGGCGCGGAGACCCACCTTCCCCTCACCCTCCCTCCCTGCCCCCCCACCCCCGTTGCAGGGTTTCAGACCCCAAGCTCCAGCCCAAGCCCATCTACTTTGCAATTTTTAGTCCTGTAGCCCAAGCCCCAAGAGCCTGAGTTAATTTACTTGGGCTAAGACTTGGTGTGGTGGGTTTTTTATTGCAGTGTAGACATGTGCTCACTGAACGGCTGCCCTGCTGATCAGACGACAGAGGTGTGAATAGCAGTGTGCACCGAACTGCGGCACTGTAACTTCCCTATGTGAATGTTGCAGGTGTGGACTTAAAGGTCCCTTGTTTGCACAACTGTAGCCCTGCTAAATCCTCCACAATGTATTGTAGCAGATTTTTTTTTTTTTTTAAACACAGGTTTGAGTACTTTTGATCATGGAGGACTGGTAGGGAGGGCAAATCTTCTGTTATCTGTAAGCAATAGCAGTAAACAGTGTGCTATGAGGTTGGTACAACGCTTGTCCTTCCTTTGAAGGTTGCTTCCGAAATGAGAGATTTTTGGAGACCCATTTTCTCTGTGTTACGTTGACAGGGTGCATGATCCCTGCGGGCTGTGCATATATTATCCCTTGAATTTCTGTGATCTCTATCCACTACTGACCAAATTGTGTCAAGGACAACCATCGGGAACTCTGCATTTTTCCCTTCCTGGGAGGTGGGCTAGAGCCATGTATTTTAGATTTGTGAGAGTATTCCCGAGAACATCAGGTTCAGAACTAAATGCAAAATTCCAAACAAATCTTAATTTGAAACCTGTGATTTTCACTCACGTCAATTCCACGTGAAATGGCACATCAGGCAGCCAAGGATGTGCTAGGATGGGTGAAAAACAGCAATCCTTTAAAAATAGTCTGCAACAAACAGGTTGTACACCTGGCTAATTTATGTACGTTTGTGAATTTATGGCTGTTATCCTTGTTCTGCCTCTTGTTTAACACAGCCATGTTGTTCATGTCTTATTTTAAAATTAATGTTTAATCTCTTTAGGGAAAAAATGGCAGAAATATCTCACCCCTGCTTCAGTCACTTTACTCTGAGCTGGAGCAGAACAAAGGGATTCTAAGACTCCCAGATACAATCAGGATAGAACTTAGAGGACCTCCTTGCAAGACCTGGCATAGAAGTCATGCCAGGAGGTGGAAGGGGCATGTGGCCACAGTAGATTGTGCTATAGCAGTCTGGGCAACACTGCTTCCCAAAGGCCACCTGGGGGAAGCTGCTGTAGCTTAAAGCACATTTAAGGGCTGTCTAAGTTATGTCAGGGATGGCTTGAACCCTTGGATCAGCCCAGAATCAGGAAGGCAAAAGGGTGGCTTAACAAGATGTTCATCTCATCCACCCACCTCAATTCTGTGCTGTACTTTTAAAACGTGCAGTACAGACCCAGCAATCGCACTTTGTGTTTTATCTGTCAGTACAGCACTTTGCAAAGTGAGGCTGTGATCCTGATAATAGTTCCCAAAGTCTCCAAAAATATGAACGAATGATCATAAGTTTTAGCTATAGATCCATCTGAACCAAATCAAGACTCTGAAAAACCCTAAAATGAGAATGTTCTGGTCCGAATGTGAAGTTCGCATTTCAGGGTCTTCTGCAGTTTTACCATTAAACAACCCAACTTCTTTGGGAACTTGACTGATTAATCACTTAGACAGAAAGATCTTTCGGGCAGGGATCACGTTTTTGTTCCACATTTGTACTCCATGTATCACAACATCATTCTGGTCAGTGGATGAGGTTCCTAGAGGCTGCCATACCACAAACAATAAATCAAAGTCTGACACTAAAATATCCGAATTGAAATCTAAAGTGCAAGTTAGAGCTATTTGAAAATTTTCTGTCAAAACTTGTTTCAAAATGATTATGCTCATGGGAAAATGTTGTGAGATAAAATTTTAGGTTTCCCAATGAAAATTGTTGGTGATATGTTTAAGAATTCCAGGGAGAAAATCCATTAGACATGCACAAAGTACCACAGCTAAAAACATTTTCATGCATCCTGTTGCATAAAAAGAGTTTGATCCTGCATGTCAAAACAACGAAAAGACATTAGGAAGTTCTATAATCAGTTTGCTTAAGTGTTTTCCCAGTATTACACTAATGTGATTTTCTTTAATTCAATCTCAATCTGTATCAAGGCAGCTAGCAAGTTAAGAAATTCCCTAGAAGACTGGCACTTCTTCTAACACTTTCTAGAATGTTTGAGCTAATCATTGTAGTAAAGAGGACACTTTTTTCCTTCTTCCAGAAAGAAGGATTCATTCCTTGCTGAATTGTTCTCTTTTCTTTTCCTTGGTTTCTAAGAGCCTCAAACTGATTTGCTCCCCAGATCACTTTACTGTGATTTCATTGCTAAAGGCTGTGTCAAATGAAATTGGTCATGCTGGGTACTGCAGTACTTCACTTCACTCAGTATGGTGCTCAAAAATGGCATCAAGATAAAAATACAAACAGCTACCACATGTGTTGCTTTCTTTTCAGAAGTACTATGTGCCATATTTAACAGATTTTAATAGTCTAAAAATATTAAACAAAACAAGGTGGGTGGGGTATTATCTTTTCTAGGATCAACTTCTGTTGATGACAGAGACAAGCCTGTGAGTCTCACAAACAGCTCTTCTTCAAGTCTGGGAAAGGTACTAAATGAAAGAGACAGAATCTAGCCCTCTGGTTGAGTTGTGTTTAGGAGAGGCATAACTGACATGTTTTGCAGATGATTTTAAAGCTCTTTCCAAAAAGCCTGCTCTGAAAAAAACTGGGAGATATTGTCTTAGCCATTTTGAACTGCCATTCTTCCCTAATCTCCCCAGTGTGTGAGATCATTGGTCACCTGCAGCGTAATTTGCTTTATGGATATGTTCAGTCAGGATGTCTGGCCTTCTCAGAGTGTGAGAATTAACAAATAGTTTGCTGAAACCTGTGATAAGGTCCCCCTGCTTTATTCCCATTTCCTTAGACCTCACTGCAGCATTTCATACTGCATTACATGACATTTCACTCTACAGTTTGAGCCTTGGGATGGAATTCCTTCCATTGCACTTAAATGGGCCCCATGTTGATCTACCAAAGCATATTGTGTGTTCACATAAATCATTTCACAGCATTTATGCAGAATTAAACTCTTGGACTCCCATAGGGCTCAGTTTAGAGATATTTTGTTCATTCTGATTGGTATGTTACTGTTGGATAATGTATTTTGCCAGTGCAATGTTAACTTTCATGCATGGGTGATGAACATTCAGTTTAATGAAATATTTTGATAAAACCTAAATTTATTAACACTGTTCTGGAATCAGCCAAAACAGCCATAATTCACAGACGAATGGATGGAAGGCCCAGCACGTCATGGTAGCTACTCAAAGCTAATGGACTCCAGACCTTAGGCATGACCTCACTTACACTGGTGCTACTCTGAAATAACTTCATTGGAGCAAGTAGAATTACCTTGGGCAAAACTGGTATGAACTCACAACCAGCTCAAGTTTCTAACATTAGTGGGCCCAATTCTCCACTACTTTGCCCCTATGTAGTCACTTACACTTGCAACTTCTTGCCATGATTCAACAGCACAGTCTATATGACAGCAGTGGATAGAGAGCAAATGATTAATCCAAGCTCTAACATTACCTTCCACAGTAGCCTTTGTCAAGTCTCATAGGCCCATATTTTCAAACATTGGTACCTACTTCATAGAAAGCTTATGATTGTTAAGCAGGCAATATTTGTAAAATGTCAAATCCTAATACTGAGAAGAATACACATAAACTGCTTTCAGCCCACAGGAACAGCAGTTACTTGTTAAACTTTTCTAAGAATTAGCAATGGAAAAATGCAGCCAGGAAAAACAACTAAACGCCACTTATTCATCCAGAGGCAAGAGGATGAACCCTAAAGTTTCCACCACACATTACCCAGATTTCTGTTATTAGGGGTATTACTTTATGTTGTAGTCACACTCTCACTTTTTTAAAATCAATATCCAAATATATAAACCATAGGTGTCCCTCAAAGAGCTTATGATTGAAGATGACAAACAACAAATAAAAAGAGTGCAGAAAGAGAATAAAAAAGACAAGGATTTTTGTTTATTGTCCTGAATATATCCACTAGCTATAATTTAGGGTTTAAAAACAAACAAAAACACATCAGAGTAGATGCAGGTTTTGAGAAAGGATGTTAAAAAAGGAGAGACAAGATCAGGAAAAGGGGTTTCCTTTACCCATGTCAAGAGCATAAAATAAACCACACCATGAACAAAACAAAACAAAAAATATCAAGACTAGTGAATCAGAGACAATGGGAATGGGTTACAACAAGATACTAGGACAGGAAAAACAGACATTCTTTCAGAAACAAAACTTACCAGAAAGTAGTCTCTAGGCACTCTTTACTTTCCACAAACTAAGGTATAGCCCAGTTGGTTTTACTCACTAATAAAGGAGGGAAAGGGTGCCCTGCCTTCTAGTACCCTTTAGTAAAGCATTCTGGGAGTGGGAGGAGTCTGGGACTGTATGAAACAGTGGTTTTCCCAATTCCCTGGGTATAAGGGAAGGTATTATTAGGGGAAGGTGAACTGTTGAAAGAGTGCTCTGGCAGGTAGAACTATATTATAGCATGTTTGCTGAGTGAAGAGAGGTGGCACCTGGGAAAGTACGTGCTCAATTTGGGACTTTAGGCACATTTGTCTGTGTGAAGCTTCTGTGAGTTCCTCAGAATGGAGAATTCTTTAGGTACACTTGGGACCCACTAAAATCTTAGGTGAAAAGAGGCCTGCATGCAACTGCTAGTGAAATATATATCTATATATTGTCTTTAAGACCTGCTCTACCAGTTTTTCTTTTCTTCACTCCATCTTTGACTGGTAGGTCTTCCTAGCTCATTAATAAGTACCTGGTGTCAGAGACGAGTCAGAATAAGTAGTGAAGGGCCAGTTAATCTTGAGATATGTCCAAAAGAATAATCTCAGGAACCTTCTGCTAAGTATTCTGGGCCACCTCAGCTAGAGTAATCAGAGTGGATAGGTGTCCTTTATGGTTGGAATGTGGCAGGAATGGTTCACAAATTCATCTAAAAATGCTAAACTTGGCTATGCATTGTGGAATCTGGTAGCCTGAGCTGTGTGGGCCAGAAGCAGTAAACATAACACAGGTCCCTTGAGAGAGAAATAACCATAAAATGCTAAGCCATTAAAGCTCTCCTGAGGAGAGGTGACAAGAAGATGGCAATTCTGTGGTGCAGCAATCTTGGAGGTTTTTCAAATTTCTTTTTTTTTGCTCTCTCTTGAGGTGAAAACAGAACCTCTCAAATGTTTGTTTTGAAAATTGAATTGTCAAAATATCCAGTCCAGGACTGAAACTGGAGTTCTTTTGTCTGGGAAGAAGAATGAGGTATGCGTAGCATAGAGGAATGGTCAGGGATGTAGGAGACCCACTTTTGAATCTCTGCTCTGCTTAACTCAAGGATTTTAACTGGATTTCTCTGAACTAGGTAGATTAGAGACTTGAACGTAGGTCTCCTACATTCTAGGTAGTCCCCTAACTGCCAGGCTACGCACGTGAGAGAACATCTGGTGCTTTCTCTTTTTCCCTCCAGCCCCATGACAAAAACTTGATAGAAACCAATAAGTCTCCAAAAAATCATTTCCTCTTTGATGAAAGAGTGTCTTTTTTTAAATGCCCTTACCATGCCTATGCCTGTGATGGTGAAATACCACAATTGCTGTTATGTCTCCCTAATGTTCAATTATTATTACACTTTTCAGTTTGCTGTTTACTAGAAGTGGTTTAACAATACTCCTTTGAGAGTTATTTAAACTGCAATGACCATGTCAGCTTTTGAAAGCACACCACAACATATCACTAATCAATTTACTCCTTCAGTGAATTGGCTGATAGCTTCCCAGGCAACAGCAAAGGATTGCTTGAGTGCTTCTGAAAATATTTATTCACAAATGTACATCAGGGTGTGGGTCATATGATCAATTACAAAGCCATCTGACAAATAACATGCTGTTTCTAGAGCTGATCAAAGAATGAAATCAAATTTCATGTGGAATTTAGAAATTTCATTCCTAAATAATGGAATTCTCTCTCCTTGTGACCTGGAACTGCAGACTAGGAACATTCATCTGTACAAGTTGTCATCTGAAAGTCAATCCCACCTCTGAAACAGCTTTTTCCCATCCCTGTCATTTGAAAATAACAGCAGCTCATATCTCTCCTGGCTGCAGCACAAGTTCTACAGGTGGCTGGGAATCTGCCCATGGACACAGTCCTTTTAGATGTCACTTTTATTCTCTTCACTGCAGGTTATAAAGAATTTGTTCCAGTTATACGTAAATAAAGATCCCACAGCAATTCTCATGTATATGCCACATGTCAATTTCTTCCAGTCTTCCCAAATCTGCCATTTTGATGTTTATCTTTTTCACATATGAAAAGAAAACAATTTGAAAAAGGAAGCACAGATATGGCTTGTAAGAGGGACAGTGAAAACTGATTCTACCTCTCACTCCCTCACTTGTATCTTTATCACTTCAACCATTTTGGGAGACAAGTTGCAATAGCATTGCCCCCATAACAAGGTACAACCTGGTTCCATGATGTAGAAGAGATGGGAACTTGACTGTGTTTTAACCCTGTCCTCAGACTCCTCTAGGGAACATTTCACTATTGCTCAGCAGTTAAGTGCACCAGGGCAAAGTAAGCCTAAGATGCTTGTTTAAGTGACTTCACAAGATTCAATGAACTGCACACTAATGATTTTAAAGGATTCAGTTTTGTTGCATATTTAATATCTTGTCCTCACTCCAGTTGTGGAACTGCATTTGAACCATGTAATAGGGACAGCTGTGTTGTGACTCGTCCCTTCTGACATTGTTGAAGCTGTAGTGTTGATGGGCTGTTACACAAGAACAAGGTGTCACTTGGTTAAATGAATGAATGACCTTATTAACATAATTGAGACTAAATTAAAGGAAGAAAGGGCACCATGGGAATGAGCACACTGGAGGAGGTCATAGATTTCAAGGCCAGAAAGGACCATTGTGATCATCTAGTCTGACTTTCTATATAACACAGGCCACAAAATTTTCCCCAAAATAATTCCTAGATCAGATCTTTTTTGGGGGAGGATATCCAATCTTAGTTTAAAAATTTTCAGTGATGTAGAATCCACCATCCCCTTGGTAAACTGTTCCCATGGTTATTTACTCTCATCATTATAATTATATGACTGATTTCCAGTCTGAATTCATCTAGCTTCAACTTCTAGCCATTGGATTGTGTTGTATCTTTCTCAGCGAGATTGAAGAACCCAAAATTATTGCTGCATTCTAAAAGGGACTGAGAATTTCATGGTCATGCAACAGCTGTAATTATGAATGGTAAAATGGGAGTGAGACTATTATAGATAGAGCTGGTAGCACAACCTACAATTGTTTCTCCTGGCAATTTTCACTATAAAACCCTCTTTTCAGTTTATAGTTTCACAGCAACCTTAATGCTGGCACATCCTAACATTTGCCTGATTGACTTTGCAACCTTAATGTTCTTTGCAGTTTTTTTTAATATACTTAATTATATGTTGCCAACAAGGGACTAGGTGCTCTACAGAGATATACGTTGATTGTTACATCTTGAACCACAGAAATACAAATAGGGCCATATCATGGCTTTGTTTGCTCACCTATGCTCCTTACTTGCCTGTGTGCTCCACTGAGGTCAATATGAATTAGAGTGGGTTCAATTTCCCTGCTCAAAGAGGTGGTGTGTCTGAGGTATTTAGAGAGCCTTGGGAAAGTGCACTGTTGAAGTGCAAAGTACTGTTAGTGTATTTTAATAACTGGATTTGTAAGCTGCCTTTACATCCATATACATACACAGACACACAAGTAAGGGTCTGACATCCTTTCTTATGCTGAGGAGTCCTTTAGTCTACAAGAAGATCCCTAATGATGCAATGAGGGAAAGAGTGATCTTTTGCTTAAGTACCTTGTGACAGAGTGGTCAGATCTCAGAGATGAGTCATCAGACTGATCACTGGGGCCTCAATTATTCCCCCCCTCCGCTATGAATGGCTGATTGAATAATTATCTAATCAGAAAGAGAGGCTAGGGAGATGAGGAAATAATTAATCCTCAGCTGAACAACCTGATAAAAGCCAGAAAGTCAGAACCACGGGGGAGGGAAGAGGAAAGGGTTAGCTGAACCCTAGGGAGCAGAGACTATCTTTTCTCCTAAGGTTCTAGAAAAGAAGGGCTGAAAGAAGTAGTGGTTGAAACTGTGATGTACTGGCATTGGTGGGTGGCTTTAGAATAAAATATAGCCTGTACACAAAATGAAAGTGGGTCTGAACATTTCTTTAGGCATCAGAGGATGGAGATAGCAAGCAGCCACCTCACAGCTCTCTAATGGGATGCAGGAAACCTGGGTTTTGTTCCTGGTTCTGCTGCAAGCTACCTGCATGGCTTTGGGTAATCACAAAGGTCCAGATACTCACATTTAGGCTCCTAACTTCTTCTGAAATCAATTTAGTTCATTGTGTCCAGGTTTAGATTGAAGTTGCCCACCTACCACAGTGAGGGATCTAGTAGAAAACCTTAATGGATAAAGAAGTCTCTAATTTTGTTTCAACTGCCCAATATTGTTAAAATTACTACACAGTTGGGAACCCTAATGTGCACAATTGTAACACTGTGGATTAATAATGTCAATGACTGGAGAAAGCAGAGATTGGACTGGGGGTCTCCCATGTCCTAGATGGGTGCCCTCCCACTGGACAACCAGATTTCTCTTTTTCTCCCACCATCGGGCCAATGCATGTTTAAGTATTTATCCTCATTGGAACAGTCACTGGGCCAGAGAGAGAGAGAGTGACATTTTTTTTAAAAATGTTATGTGAGAGCTAATTAATTTTTTATTGTTATTTTATTATGGGATTGGCAATGAGTTTAACTCAGCCTCTAGACCATCTTCTTACAAAATTTTTCAGCTGTTCTTAACCAGCCTTCCAAGTTGAAAATGTAAATTATGCTATTATCATTACTATTTATATTACTAAGTAAGAAATGGGGGAAATAGTATAAAATAGTATTTCAGAAAAACTAATCAATTTCTTTATTTGCCCATCTATTCCCACTGAGATAGCAATCTTTCTCACAACTGAAAATTCTCTAAGGAGCAGTGGCGTGTTATACAATATCTGAGCTAATAGCTTGGGTATGGCTCATTAATTCAAGTAGAGCTACTTTGTTTAAAAACTACATTAACTAGAGGATACTACAGAGAGCTGGACTAGGCAAACCCCATGGTTCCTATAACCACTTGGGAGATGGTACAAATATACTATTATATGGAATTGTTTTGTTATATTTCATGTTAAAGAATGAAAAAAACTCTTAATCCAACTTCAGGAGGAACTAAGGAAGGTTGGGCCTGATGCAAATCCAACTGAAATCAGTGGAGAGAGGTTCCCATTGCTTTAAATGAGTGTAGATCAGCCCTTTTGTAAAGAAATGATTTTTTGTCTACAAGATCTGTTCTACCTCAACCAGAAGTTCTGGGATTGATGCAGGAATCATGGGGTGAAACTCTACAGCCTATTGTAGCCTGATCTATAGATTATGTATTGATTACCTAGGAATTCCCAATTAACACTTTGAGGGTTGACAGGTTCTTTTCCCAAGCTCAGGCCCAGTATTATTAAAATTATTATATAGCTGGGAACACCAATGTGCACCATTTCCACACTCACACTCTTCTATCTTTCCAAATAACGTATTAGTACATTTAGCACAGACACAAACTCTCTACCTCAGCAAGATAGATGGAGAGACTATTCAATGTACTGACCACAGTGAGCTTGACCCTGTGATACAGTCCAAATTGTGGAGTGCTGGAAGAGTGCAGAATAACATCTCAGGGGTTGTGTATGAAAAGCATATGCCAGCGAGACTATAAGCCCAGCTGTACAGAACAATGAAGAGCCCTGTAATGTTGTATGGTGCACAAGTGCAGGCAATAAAGAAGTGACAGGTCCAACACCTACAAGTGTTTGAGATGAGATGTGTTCATTCCATAAGAATAGTTACACAAAGAGACAGATTTCATAATTAAAATATTAGGATGGCAGTCAAAGTCTGACTTGACTGACAAAATCCAGGAAGTAGGATTTTTGTGATTTTGGATATATGCGGATGATGAATGAAGCGTAGAAAGAAGGTAGAAGGGCAAGAAAATGTGGGAGGAAAGAGACCCTGAGGAAAGCCAAGGAAATGATGAATGCATCCAAAAATATGGAAAAGAGCTGGAATTTAGCACTGCCTTGGACTGCCAAAGATGGTGGATGCTTGCACGATGACCCTACCCCAGTTGATGGGATAAGGGAAAGAAGAATTAGTGCCTTTAAGAGAATTGGTAATAGCAGTTCATAGACATTTCAGTGAGAAGAAAGTTTAGCATGTGCATAAGTATTTGTAAAATCAGGGACTATGTGAGTAGGATGACACCTGCACTAAATAGCAACTTGCTTTCCTCTGTGTTAATCTGTTCTATAATATATAGCAAAACACGATGGAAGGCTGGTTGTTGTAATAAAAAATGGTGGACTTTCCAGAGTGAAGGTTGTGCAGATAATTTTAACCTCAGGGAAGTGATTGTCCCTGAGAAGCTAGGTAAAAGAGAGAAAGGATGTTAAGAATTCTAAACAACCCCCAGATTCTCCAGGGCTGAATTGATTTCAGAAGAGGCATCCCAACTCTTCCTGGAGAAGGTTATGCAGAAATTAATTCATTTAATTAAACCTGGAAAACAAGCCCAGATAACTGACAAGCCCGATGGAGGTCACATTCCAAAAGAAGATATTGAGCAAGTTGGATACAAATGCTTTGCCATTCTTGAACATGGAGCTGCATAAAGAACAGCTCTGAAGCATAGTATTAGATGTAGTCCTCATGCTGCCATTCCCTTGTTTAGCCTAATCAGATACGACCTATAGAATTCTAGTTAATTTTGGTGCATTAGATTTTTGAGCTTGGAATTCAAGCATGGGGGTTATGTAATGATCTCATGGCATTTTGGCGAAGTCTGATAAAGAATTGCAAAGTCTTAGTGGCTTATTTTACACTCTGAATCTTATTCTTTCCTTTTAAATACAAGTGGAATTCTTTTTAATAATTCAGTTAGTCTGTGACATTTACTTTAGTACTTTGCACTTTTAGTTTTTAGGATCTTGAAAGAGGTCACAGAACCAATATTGTTACAAGCTGTGGCACCATCCATATTTAAATAAAAATCTTAGTGGAACTTTGAAGGACTTTCAGTAGGAGTGCAACAAATTGGCTGAGATCTAGCGATTGGAGAAGGGAACTGAGACTAAGGATTGTACTTCTGTACAGAGCTGTTACTGTCTGGCTGAATGACTCTGGGGAATTTGCTCCAACCCCCGCAGGGTGCCCAGGCTCTGCACCACCTCCATGGGTCCTGCTGCCTCCTCCCAGTGCTTAATTTGTATGGCAAGTGGTGTGGGGGCCATCCTCAGCACAAATTAAGCACTGGTTGGATAGCCAGTGAGCAGTGGCTGCTGGCTAGTTTTCCCAGCTCTAAATAATTTGTAAAATCAGGGACGAGTAGGATGACTCCTACACCTACCAGAAACTAGCTTTACTCTTTATTAATATGTTCTATAGTTGCCAGCAGCAGCAGAGAAGTAAGGGTGGCATGATATACGCTGTATTGCCATTCTTACTCTGTCCCACTGCTGGTGACGGCGCTCCCTTCAGAGCTGGATGCTTGGCCAGCAGCCAGCTCTCTCCAGCCACCCAACTCTAAAGACAAAAAAAAAAAAACAGAGAACCACTAAGATTTAAGAAATTTGTCAGCCTGTCACATCATGTGATTTGGGGGGGAAAAGTTCAGCTTCAAAATGCTACACACAACAGCTCTTTCAGTACATCGTAAAAGATGCCACTTCTTAGAGCTTGTCTGTTCTATCTGTTCTATCGAGCTGGTTAGCCATGGTTATAGACTGGCTTTCCTTCTTGTTGGTTTGTTATTGCAGAGTTAACATTTTTTTAAAACAAACAAACAGGGTAAAGACTTATTTTACCCATTTTGTTTTTGTGTTTCTTATTTAAAAAAAAGTAGACGGTAAGTAATTGAAAACCAAAGTGCACTCTTTCACACATTTCAGGAAAACAGGATGGACACTGCATCATTTACAACAGGAATGGAGTCTCAAGAGATTAAGGCTTAAAAAACGTGTTCATAATATCTAGTCAAACAGAATACAAAATACACAGCATTTGCTTCTCCAGGGTTCTGCTGTTCTAATTGTATAATTTAGCAACCACTTCCAACTACTATGTTAGCTAAAAAATAAAAAGCAATAATAAAAATATATAAACAAGTGCAAAAACCAGGGCATAAGGGATATACATTTTTGGACTTGGACATACATTGTCTGCTGTATTACAGACATTGATTCCAGTGTTTATTCTTAAGAAATTCCCTTGATTAGGAATTAATTTGTAGGGAAATCCCTCCTATGTGAATCCATACATTCTACCTTTAACAACATTACACATCTGCAGTGTCTGTCTCAGAAATGGCATGAAAACATGCTTTAGCTCTTACAACACATGCTATATATATATATATAGCCACAGGTGTCTGGCATATGTGATTTTACTTCAGGATACAAAGACTGTAGGGTAGAACATGGAATCATTGCTTATTTTTCATGGCAGCAGCAAAACACTAAAATGTTTGCAGACAAATCAACACATAGTGTTGTTCCAATACTCTGAACCTCTGACCTACAGCAGGAGCTAGGGACAGAGCCTCCAACCTTCATGAATTCAATGAGATTAGGTGCATGAGTAAGGGCTCTCTGCGGAGTAAAGGTTTCAAGACCAAATCTATGGCTCCCGCTGATAGATTTCTGAATGCTCTCAAGAATAAAGTAAGGAAAGGAGAAAACCCAGGCAGACAAAGGGTGAGTGGGACCCATCTTGTTCTACAGCAGAGAAGCTGAGAGATGGTCATCACTGATAAAATTGAGCATGATTTCAGGCATCTAATCTGAGACATATGTCTGAAATTATTTGTAAAATTCTCAATAATCATAATAATGAATAAAACCTTCTCTTTTAATGCCTCCTTCTCCCTAACCCTCTTCTGTGCCCCTTTCTCCCCTAACCCCTGCACTCCCTATCCTGTGCCCCTAGCCTGTGAATGGTGCCTGCTTCACCTCTGACCCCTGAACTGTGCCCTCTTCACCCCTAACTCCTGCACTCTCCGCCTGCGCCCACGTGGGGAAAGTGACCTGGATGCAGTGAGCGGCTTGCATTGCTGCTTGCTCCCCCCTCGAATGCTGCCTCCTCTGTGCCCCCCTACGGAGCTCTGGGGGGGGGAGGCTAGGAGCAACACCTGCACCCAGGTCACTTTTCCCACCTGGGCTGCGCAAAGGGAGGACAATAGGGCAACCGCCCCTGATGCTGGCTTCACAGCATAGCCCAGGTGGGGAAAGTGACTTGGATGCAGGGAGTCCTAGAGCTGCTCCTCACTCCCCCCGCCAAAACCCCCTAGGGGATGTGAAGGGAAATTGGGTGGGAGGGGCGAGCAGTACCTGTGCGACACCACTCGCTTTCCCCTACCCCCCACATTCCTCCGCTGGGAGGAACCAAGGAGAAATGTGCCTCCCCATGTGTTGCCTCTGAGTTTGCAACTCTCCTCTGTCAGCTGACAGCGTGCACCTCTACACTCGCACATGGCAACCCCCCACCAGGACACCGGGGGCAGTAATCTGCATGGCTCACCCTAAAGCCGGGCCGGAGTGCATGCTTGGTTTACAAAAGAGATGAGCAGGCACAATGAAAGATGGAATTGAAGAGTGGGTGCCAGATGATTGAGGTCTGGATTATCCAAGGAACATCACATGGGTGGCCACCTGTTCCCACATGGACTCCCCATGACTTCACTGTTCCTTCTGCAGACAGACAAATATTCACTTCTATGCACCTGGGTTTCAGTGTGAGTCCAAACAAAGCTCCTTGCTGGATCTGGGTCCTAATTTATATTAATGCTTGTGCACTCATTAGTCCAGGTCAAGACTGGAAGCAGAATAACCAAATTGTCATGAGACAGGCTCTCCTCATGGAACTTCTGCGCCAATCAGAATGTATTGGAAACCTTGCCCAAAAGACCTGTTCTTTAGACAAAATATTCAGTTTGTTGTTATTTGTCAAAGAGATTTGAAGAGTCGAGAAAGGGTTCAGAGACTTCTCAAGGGTCTCTCAGAGCCCATGCTCCCGGCCAAGTTTAAACATGTACATGGCAATTAAACAGCCCCATAGCCTAAACAGGCCAAGTCAGCTGCCATATACCATCATTGGTTGTTTAATTGCAATGTAAACGTACCCTCAGGAGATTGCCAAAGGTCTCACTTTCACAGGAAGCCTGGAGCAGAGCAAGGAATTGAACTTGCTACCATCTGAACTATCCTTATTCACCCAGAGTAATACCTGCAAGGATGTCATTAACTTCAATGGCAATACTGGTACAGTAGGGTACAATTCAACATGAATAAATGCATCTGAATCTGATGGAGATTTTCCAGGATATCTTCCCTCTCAGTGTGGAGTACCTGGGGAAAACATGGTACGTAGGGGGAATTGTCCCCATTGGTGCACCAGTGGATTATAGATGTGAGGAAGTAGGTAAGAGACAATATACATGGACAACGGCCCTTCTCTCGGACATAACTAATCCTCTTCCCCATGGCAACATGGTTCCAAAGAAGCCAAAAGATTCCACAGGAGTTAGTGCTGCCTTAAGGAGCTGTTAGGTTCAGAATAGTGAGAGATGGGATACTGTCACAGAAGCAAGAGCTTTTACTCATTGTATGTAGAGCTGGAGGATTTTCTTTCTTCCTTTCTTTTTTTCTTTCTTGAGAAGTTGCTTATTAACCAAAAAAAAAAGATATTTTGAATGATCTGAGACTATTTGCAAATCTGACCCTATTAGTTTTGGATAGGGAAGGGATTTTCATGGCCAGCTTCAGAAAAGTGTGACAATTTGTTCACTGCCTCACCTCACTCCATGCAATTAGCACATTTGAACTCAGATCTCCCCACGGGCATGCCCAAACCCCCAGGCTACAGGGTAGTCTACTCCCAAGCTCATCTGTTAAAACTCTTTCACTTTATAAACACACAGAATCATAAAAGCATAGAATATTAGAGTTGGAACAGACCTCAGGAGGTCATCTAGTCCAACCCCCTGCTCAAAGCAAGACTAACTTCAGCTAAATCATCCCAGATAGGTAACCCATTCCAGTGCTTTGCCACCATCCTAGTGAAAAACCTTTTCCTAATACCCAACCTAGACCTCCCCCATTGCAACTTGAAACCATTGTTCCTTGTTCTATCATCTACTAACACTGGGAACAGCCTAGCTCCATCCTCCCTGGAACCCCCTTTCAGGTAGTTAAAGGCTGCTATCAAATCCCCCCTCATTCTTCTTTTTTGCAGACTAAACAAGCCTAGTTCCCTTAGCCTCTCCTCATAAGTCATGTGCTCCAGCCCCCTAATCATTTTTGTTGCCCTCTGCTGGACTCTCCAATTTGTCCATATCCTTTTTGTAGTAGGGGGCCCAAAACTGGACACAGTACTCCAAATGTGGCCTCACCAATGCTGAATAGAGGGGAATAATCCCTTCCCTCAATCTGCTGGCAATACTCGTACTAATGCAGCCCAATATGCCATTAGTCTTCTTGGCAATCAGGACACACTGCTGACTCATATCCAGCTTCTTATCCACTGTAACCCCCAGGTTCTTTTCTGCAGAACTGATGTTTAATCAGTCAGTCCCAAGTCTGTAGTAATGCATGGGATTCTTCTATTCTAAATGCAAGACTCTACACTTGTCCTTGTTGAACCTCATCAGATTTCTATTGGCCCACTTCTTCAAGTTGTCTAGGTAACTCCGTATTCTATCCTTACCCTACAGCATATCTATCACTCTCCCACATTTAGTGTCATCTGCAGACTTGGTTTTGGGTGCAATCCATCCCATCATCCAGATCATTAATGAAAAAGTTAAACAGAACCGGCCCCAGGATCGACGCCTGAGGCACTCCACTCATCCAGCAGCCAACTAGACATCGAGCTGTTGATCACTAACCTATGGGCCCAATGATGTTGCCAACTTTCTAAGCATCTTGTAGTCCTTTCATCCAACCCATACTTCTTTAGCTTGCTGGCAAGAATACCGTATCAAGAACTTTGCTAAAGTCAAGATATATCACATCCACTGCTTTCCACACATCCACAGAACCAGTTATCTCATTATAGAAAGCAATTAGGTTGTTCAGGCATAACTTCCCTTTGGTGAATCCATACTGACTTTTCCTGATCAACTTCCTCTATACTACGAGTTTCAAAATGGATTCTTTGAGGACTTACTCCATGGTTTTTCCAGGTACTGAGGTGAGGCTCAAATATAATCAGAAGCAGGAGCAACTCTTTAGCCTGGTGATTGAGGCATTCATCTAGAAGATAGTGGATTAAAGTCATACTGCCTGATACAGTGGATGGCCTCTTCACCTTGAATGGTCTCTTTCAATCAGTGTTAACTATTGTAACTATTTAACACCTGCAGTTGGCCTGTGTCAAATGACTGTTTATGCTGAACAATCTGTTCCATTTTATATTTAGCTTTGATGCTGGAAGTACCTTTCCCAGAGCTGAAGAAGAGTTCTGTGTAGCTTGAAAGTGTTTCTCATCAACAGAAGTTGGTCCAGTAAGAGATATTAACTCACCCACCTTGTTTCACTATAACCAGGAGAAAGAGTCATTTGCGTGCACACACACACTTTCTCTCTATGTCCCAATTAATAGTTAAGTATTTACATAAAGTGGAACATATTCAGCACAGAATAGCCTGGTTTATAATCTGGCAGTCTGGGCTCTCCTATGGGATGAAAGGCTATCCAAGTCCCTGCTCTAGAGAGTGCATTCAACTCCTGTTCTCCTATCTCTCAGGCAAATGCACAAAGCACCCAGCTAAAGATTATAAGGGGGATGGACACATGGTTTTCTGAAGCTGCCTGGGATCTTCTGGTTTGCTGACAAATTCCAAATATTTCTGGAAATTAACCAAATATGTAATGTGATTTTTTGGGGTTTTTTTGTTTGTCAAACTGGAAAAGAATTTGCCCATCTCTATTTTGAAGTATTCACAATATGTGCAATTCATGACTCCTTCATAAAGCCCTAGGACTTTTTGAGGACACTGCATAATTCTGTCTGCACCAAAGTTAATATTGTCCCATATATGTTGTGTACATGTGGATTTGCAAGAATTACTTAGGGTGCTTTCATCAAAATCCTTTTGGATTCCATAGAAGGATTCCTGTTGACTTGAATAGGGTTTGGGTCAGGCTCATGTTCTGAGAACATCATCAGTTTATTTTCGTCAATGACAGAAGAACATAAGAATGGCCATACTAGGTCTGTAGCCCAGTATCCTCTCTTCTAACAGTGGCCCATGCCAGGTGCTTCAGAGGAAATGAATAGAAGAAGTAATTATCAAGTGATCCATCCCCTCAGCCATTCCCACCCTTTGGCAAACAGCAATCCCTGCCTATCGTGGTTAATAGCCATTGATGGACCTATCCTCCATAAACTTATCTAGCTCTTTTTTGAATACCGTTATCGTCTTGGCCTTCACAACATACTCTGGCAAGGAATTCCACAGGTTGACTCTGCATTGTGTGAAGAAATACTTCCTTTTGTTCATTTTAAACCTGCTGCCTATTAATTTAATTTGGTGACAACTAGTTTTTGTGTTATAAGGAGTAAATAATATTTTAATTACTTTCTCCACACCATCATGATTTTATAGATCTCTATCATATCCTCCCTTACTCATCTCTTTTCCAAAATGAAAAGTCCCAATCTTATTAATCTTTCCTCATATGGAAGTTTTTCCATACCCCTAATCATTTTAGTTGCCCTTTTCTCTACCTTTTTCAGTTTCAATATATCTTTTGTGAGATAGAGCAACCAGATTTGCATGCAATTGTCAAGATGTGGACTTGTAAAGAGGCAATACAATATCTGTCCCTTTCCTAATGATTCCTGACATTCTGGTAGCTTTTTTAACTGCTGCTGCACATTGAGTGGATGTTTTCCGAGAACTAACCACAGTGACTCCGACATCTCTTTCGTGAATGGTAACAGCTAATTTAGACCCCATCTAGTTGGGATGATGTTTTCCAATGTGTATTACTTTGCATTTATCAACATTGCATTTCATCTGCCATTTTGTTGCCCAGAAGAACTCATGGGTTTGAGATGCAAGAGAGAGAAACCTAGTGAAAGCTTTGTAACTGCAGTTCAAGGAAAAGTTAGGGCAGCTGAAGATCCTGTCAAGGGGAATTGTGGAATTTTATTAAGCAGAGACCATCAAAGCTAGATTAGACACCCATCTATCCGGATGTTTAAAAAAATGAAATGAATTCTAACTTGGCTAAGGGAATGGGACAGATGACACACTGAATGCCCTTTCAAACTCAAATGGGTCTATAATTCTACATGGTGTTGATATGCCAAAGAGGAAACGTTGGACCAACCCTATAAAATGGTTTGGTTTTATGTTTTCCTGGTGCTGTTTGAGTGTGGCAGGTTTCATAGGACACAGGATATAAAGGGACCTCCTAGGTCATTTAGTCCAGTCACCAGCTAACTCAGGAGCCCAATGTATAACTGCATTCATCAAATTATTAAGATTTATCTTAAAACTAGTTGGGTTGTTTTCCATCCTCCCCCACAACTTTTCCCGTTGGGAGGTTGATTCACAGCCTCACTGCTCTAACGGTTAGCAACTGTCTTATTATTTTCATTTGATTTTTGTCTTTAATTGAAACTTTCGGTGCTTTTCTTTTAGCCAGGAAGATTCTAAATGCAGATGGGCACTCTGAGAAGTTGGCCTATTGCTTGAGCAATCACAGTCCCTGCATTTCAGGTGTTGAGAGACTACAAGAACATAGGGAAACACAGGAAACTGGATAGAAACATAAAATGACATTTTTTTTACCATTTTAGATTATGAATGCATATGTGGAAACATGTTCTGTCATGGTGAAGACAACTGTACGGATATTTTCATGAAGAAGAAGAGCAGCTGCCATTACAGCAGCTAGGATAAAAATTTACAAGGGTTGTCACTTCTCATTCTTCAGATAATAAACTGATCACCAGCTGGAGTCAGCTGCAGATTTCCCCTCGTGATGTTCTGTTGCCCAGTTAGACACATTATGGGATTTTTTTTTTACACCTTTTGGAAGCATCCATCATTGGCTGCTATCAGAGCCTGATACTGGATTGAATGGACCATTACCCTGTTCCGGTACAGCAGTTCCTATGTTTTTGTGTTTACGAAGTGAAATCATGGGTTATGTTCAATGAGGCTAAAGAAAAGAATCAAAGCCCTTAAAAAGTATCTAGCTTAAGGTCATCCTTTCTTTTCCCCTGCCCCTGACTCTTGACAAATTGGCCTCTGGTAGAACAAAACTAACTTCTGTTCTTTTTTTTTTTTTTTTTTAATAATAATGACAATGGAAAAGCAGCCTTTTTACCTTATACTAAATGCAGGCTACAATAAACCAGTGCATCTGTTGTCCAGGTTACTGAGGCCTTCAAAGAGGACTGTCTCCATTCTGGCAAAAGAGACACTAGAACGTGACAGGACTGCTAAGTGAACAGATAATAGCAAATTGTTTGTCTTCTTCTATTACTAGCTATCGGAGAAGGATGATTATTCTGCTGAAAAATAAAATGTCAGCGAGAGAGAGTATATCAGCAGAGCACATGCCCTTCCATTTTTTCAGATGAGTGGCTGACTGGATGCTTAATCTGGCTGTCCTGGAGAAGGAAATCATTAGACTCATAACACAAGCCACGTCTAAAGTCCCTAGAGCAGCTCGCTAGACACATACAAATCTTCCTTTGATTTAGGACTTGTCTCTGAATGGAGGTATTCTAGAATAACCATACAGGAATAACTACTCCTGAATAGCCCCATGTATGGGCACTCTTATTCTGGAATAAGGGTGTCCACAGATGGAGTTGGTCTGGAATAGCGGTTGCCCTTTTAATTTATACACTAACTCAGTCTGAATTAATTTTAAAATGTAGATAAGACCGTATTCATTCTAAAGCTCATGGACACTAGAGAGCCAAATTTACCCCCTTGTACAACTCTAGTGAAGTCAATGAAATTGGATGAATTTCAAGAGCTATAGTGGCATTACACCATGAATGGGTATGATCTATGTAGGCCTGATTTAGGAAGATACTGAGCAACTTCCAAGAGTAAATGGGAACTAAGGCTCTTTTTCATTTGCAAAGGGAGATTCTGAATTCAGTTTAAGTTGAAGACGTGGAACTTTATTAAACCCTGTGCACTGCACTGCTGTGTTCGTGTGGCTGACTTGCTTTCAGCCTAACTTTCCAGCATTCCCTGTTTCCCCAGTGTCCCATCAATAATAGTCCCTCCAGGGAACATGAGCCATCTAACTCCAGTTCCATTGATCATGATACATCTTTCCTATTTTATAAACATTTTAATATAAACACTAAAAAAAAATCATGTGATGCCCAGATCCACATCATCATATCCTCCCTTTGTCCTGATCCTCTTCCCCCAGGTCACTGATCTTAGGTATATTTGCTCTGCTCAGGGTGTCAGTTAATGCCAGTAATCATCCTGGAAAATATCTGAGCTGTACCTGGTAGCACAATGGGGATACATCAACATGCCCTGCAATCTCTTTGGCTCTCTAGGAAGGGATTTTGTCATGATTGTCACTAGTGGTTTGTTGTCTAATTACGCTCTCACTGGGTGGACCTGGGTGTGCTGATGGAATTGCTCCACTGCAAATTTCACAGCCAGAAGTTTTTTTTTTATTATTGGGCATGCTCTGACAGGGCTCTGCTAGCATAAGAAACCTATTACTCCTGCAACACCGTATCTTTCCTCCAAATACATCATGCTGGAGCATTAGTGGCTCTCTTGGCTGGCAATACTTCAGGACGGGGCATCCATTATTTGTTTCAGCGTGTCAAGTGCTTGTGGTTGGGGACCTGCCAAGTCCCACTCAACATCCTGCCTTGCAAGCTGATGTCTGGGTTCCGCTGCTGCAGCCAGGGATGGACAGAACATAGATAGAAAAGTTATCGTTCCTATGAAGCACTGTACCCCTTTCACATCGATGGGAGCTGCCATGTCTCTGCCTGCCTTGATCTTGTTGAGATCAGATTTCAGTCCCTCTGCCATGAACAGATGTTCAGTGTATATCACCTCACTTTGTCTGAGTCACATTTTTTCCTGGGTTCAGTTTTATGTTCCTGTTCCTCCATGGCTGTCATGGGTCTTGTTCAGTTTTTGTATTATTGCTCTATTCACCTCCAATGAGGGTATCATTGACAGTTATTTTCACCCCAGGTAGTCCTTCCAGAGCTTGATGAGTCTTCTCTGGAATACCTCTTGGTCCAGGTTTATGCCTATCAGCATGCACTGCCATCTGTAGTGACCAAATGGCATTGCAAAGGCTGGACTCTTTATCCAGGCTTACACGCCAAAACCCATTCCTCTCACCCAACACTGTAAAGATACTGGCTTTCAAAAGTTCTGGCACGAGGTTCTGAATTGTGGGCAATGGCTAGCGGCATCTTTTTCAATGCTTGGTTGAGTGGCTTTTCCTCTGTTCAGCTGCATAATTTTCCTGATTTCTTCTTTACCCTCACCATGCTGCTTACCCAGGCTGGACTATGTGGCAAGCACATGCGCTCCACTTTGGGGTTGTGTCTGGGGAAGCCCCTGAGTGTCAATTGTCAGAGGGCACATCATACTAGAACTCTCGTAAGGCCTTACACATTCACCACCCCAGCTTGCTGTTGTCATCCGCTGTATCTAAAAGGTGTCATGTAAGGTATCATGTGCAAACTGATAACATGCAGGTAATTAATAGCATTGTGTGATGTCTATACAGGCAGGGTATCAATAATTACATAGAGATGTGTGCTGGAAATATGTTCCTAAAATACGTTTGACAGACAGTGCCTAACCCCACCTTATCCTAGTCAAAAGAACATTATTTCCCAAGCTTGCCTGTGTTGAAAATGTAAATTAAGCAAGGTGAAACTAAAGACAGTGAAAAGGAAACTTATTTGTAAAGTAAACAAAGGCATCAAGTGAGAAGTGAGGGAAGATGACTAGTTAATAATCTCGATGGGGATGTAGGCTGCACCCCCAGGAAGAGTTTCTGTCTCTTGAAACAGGATCAGTGAACTTTGGGAAGATATCAGTAGAACCAAAAAGCCATTTTGTAATCCATCACTTCATGGACACAAAGGATCAAAGCCCTTGCAATTGAGAAAGTTGGATCCTTGAAGCAATAATAGTTTTACTTTCCTGATGTTGTCATCTTCCAGCATGACCAAGTCTGTATACAGCTCAAACTCCTCTTTTCATGGGGTCCATCCTTCTGCTGGGTTGGAGTCTGCCAAATCCAGGGGGCTTCAGATGGAGTTCTATGTCTCATGCTGTGGCTGCCACACTTCTAGCCAATCAAATTGGAAAAAAAAAGGTGGCATTGTGGGTTTTATGACAAAAGCATGAAATCTGCCACAATCTTCGGACATGACCCAATACAGATGTTCAGATATGGGGCCAGTGCCAGATCATGCAAAGTGGTCAGTAGAAAGAAAAAAGGTAATCTCCACACATCATCAAGATGTACACTGCAGCCCTGCACATAAAACCAGCCTTTCTCCATGCAACCATGAGGCTGTATGCTGCTGATGCATTCAGTCAAGGATGTACGAAGGATTTTATATATCTAGTTGACACAGATGTGGCAATCCTTACTGTTATGTATGTGTAAAAGCTTCAGATCCCTGAACTGTGGATTGGATTTGGTACCACTCCACACTTAAGATATATACCTGCTCATGACACAGCTTATTCACTTGGCCCAAGCAAAGCAAAGGCTTCATATTAGATTCATGACTATCCTGGCTGTGGTACATTGTCTGCCTTTGCCGGAAAAGGAAAGACATCCACATGGGAGACTTGAAAAGTATTTGCGGAAATGTGCCCTGCTCTCATGGATTTGCTTGCTGCACCACAATATATCGATGATGGAACTGTATCTCTGCTGGAGTGCTTTTTGGTGCTTCTGTACGACAGAACAAATGGCACAAACAGTGCTGATGAGACCTGGAAGCAACCTTTCATGCAGAAGGGCAGAGCGGTATAATCCCTCTCACCAGCCAAAGATACTCCAGTTCAATACTGTAGGAGAGCTGCTTACCAAGCAGGATGTTACTGGTGTCAGGGCTTGGTACCTGCTCCTGAACTGACATCCCCCAAGGGTTGGGATGGGTTGAGGGCACCGATAGATGGACTCCACCGTGGACAACCCTCCCAGAAGTCAATGATTGTTTTTGTGAACTCCTATGATATGGCTGCAAAATGGGGTGCAAGGTAAGTTACAAGTGAGTCCAGGCAGGAGGTACTCATCACCTTTACTTCAGCTGATCAGTTCTCTTAAGTATCCCAAGTGTTTTGCTTGCAGGGATAATACTAATATATTACTAGTCAAGAAGGAAAAAAATCAGTCGGTGGTTGTTGTTTCATGCAGGATGATCTCTTTAATGAAAATAGCTTTACAATAAAAATGCTGGATTCCACAGCAACCTTACCTGTCCACTGGGGAGAGAGCTGAGAAAGCATATGACATGATCACCTTTGAAATTAGAATTTGGATCACCAAGAAACTTATTATTGGTACAATTTTTTTTGAATGCATCCAGCTGCTCTGTTCTATATATGAGGACAGAGAAATTATACATGGAAAAGTACTATAACTCCAGTTACAAATCACTGGTGAAACAGCCTTTGAAAATTGATAAATTTTGAAGGAGCCTTGTTTGTTAGGTTGAGTAAGCATCACATAAGTGAACAAATGTGTCACTTTTTACATGGGCTAAACATATAAGACTGTCAACTTAAAATAATGTGCAGCTTCAATTCCCAGGAAACAATTATTGTTACTGCTTTCCCTCCCATACATGTTACAAAGAGGGGCTGTGAAATCCCCATCACTGTAAATTTTTAAGAATAGGTTAGAAAAATATTTGTCAGGGATAGTTTAAATTTACTTGGTCCTTCGTCAGCATAAGACCTTGTGAGGTCCCTTCAAGGCCTAAATTTCTATGACTCTGTGATTGGATGCAAAATATATTCCTCTTATACAGACATCCTTAACCAATCACCTAATAAATGTTTTCTCTTGAAAATTAACATAGTGAAGTCTCCCGTGGAACATTCTCTTTTCTGTATAGTAATGTCTTCATTTCATCTTATTTAGTGCATGACCTTTTATTTATCACACTGCCTGTTATAAATGTCAGGTTTTAGTTACTCAGGTTACATTCACATTTATATGCCTAGATTCCAATTGTCCCAGATCTCCCAACAACAATGCCAACATCCTAACCACTAGACCACACAGTCTCCTTTGTATCAATACAGCTATACGATTACGTATACTAGACACATGCACCTGTTGGTTCAGTTGATTAATTTTTGTCCTCTTAAATAAAGAAGATAAAGCTATAAGAGTGTGGCCTTTCTGTGAATGACCCTCAACTGTATTTAACTAATTGGTCAATATTGATCACATAAGGCCTTAAAGATGCATGTGCTAGGACAGACCTCTGCACTTGTGCAGACTCCCAATGAAGTTGGTGAAACTCTGCAGAAACCCAAGTTCTATGCTAGCAGTTTTCTATAGAGAAGGTAGAATGCATGACAAATCACAGTCCAAGAGTCCAAGTCAATCAAAAATGTATCAGTGGGTTTTTTTTCTTCATCTATTAGCCACAGAAGCGTACTGATATGGAGTTTCTTTGCCAATGGATCACAGAAACGGTTTACCTACCCGTCTTCATCTAACTCAAATATCCTCACCCTCCCATCCTTACCATTATCACCACTTTGAGAATTATTTGAAATGATACTGATTATGAGAAAAAAAATAACTTAAATGATGTTTAAAAAAATAGCATCGACCTCTATCCCTCAGAGGCAGGATATTTGTAATAAAAGCAAATGTGCTTCCTAGCCTGATTTATTTAATTCAGGTACTCTCTCTGTTTCATTGCCCAGAGAGTATATTAAAAAGATGAACAGATGCACTAGTACATTTTTTTTATAGAAGAATAAAAAACCTAGGATGCAAATGGGACATCTTAGTCTTTTTAATAAGTTAGGCAGCCTAGCATTAGTACATTCAATTTAACTTGTCTGGCCAGGGGAGTCTGTGGATTGATTGCACAAGGTAGAGAAGTCCTCTGGCTTGAAATATAACAACTACAGTATCAAGAGCTTCCTCTCTGATTAATTTATTAACGTTAGAAATAGCACTACACACAAAGTCCCTATATAGTGGCTCCGAATATACAAGTCTAGGGAAAAGCTAAAGGCAAGTTATTAAGGGTCTTCTCTGCAGTTTAGTGACTTGGTATTGCCCTGATTTCCCAGAAGATGGGCATTATGATCAGCTAAAGATTAATTTGTGGCTTGGGAAAAATTTGAAAAGCTAGCAAAATTCTTTCTGTACTTTTCCAGGTTCTGTCTTTCCACACTGACAGTTACTGGGGTATCAAGGAGGAAGATCACAGGCCATCCTATCTCAAATATATCAGGCTGCATTCAAATACTCCACATGCGTTCATCCTTATTAACCTCCCTTTGCTAAGTTTCCAGAAACGCTTCCCTCTGTCACACACAATCAAGAGGTGCAGAAGGTGAAATAAGCAAAGCTAAGCCATTTTTGGATCAAACACAATTTGTTTGCTTCTTCCTTGTAACAGTTTACTCATGCATAACAGATTTTTTTTTAAATTGAAAAATTAGATCACACCTGCAGGCCCTATTTATTATGCCTTTGAATTGCATGGTTCTTATGTGACTCTTTGTCGTGCTCTTTAGGAGGTAAATATTAACAATAAGCAGCAGATTTCCCCAGGTATAGTACTGTATATTATTCTTTATTGTTTGTTTTGCAGAAATGCCCACAATATGCAATGACACTTTTCAGACATTCAGGAAGGGACAGTCCAGCCCAGAGGAGCTCATAGCCAATTGACAGATGGAGAGACAAGTAGACAGAAGTCAGGGAAGTGAAACAAGGGGATTTTCGAAACAAATTAAAAGACTCATGGTAGAAGTGTGTTCTTAAGAGGGAAATAAAAGTGAACAGGGTAATAGTGATCTTTCAGATGAGTTCAGGGACGCTATACCTCTATGCATATAGAGGGCCATGAGGAACAATGCACAGATGTGATCACTTATTAATTATTAAAGATTTACTGGTGGGCAATACTTGAATATTGGTGGAAGAGAGGAAAGCTAGGCATGATATGAAACTTGACAAGGGAGAATATATAGAGAATAGCAGAATTATACAGAGCCTTGAAGAAAGCGAACTGAAGTTTAAATTGGAGAGAGCAGATGGAGGCCAAGCGAAGGGATTCAAAGAGGGCAGCTCTGTGATCCAATGGACAAACCAAGAAGATGACTTTGGATGTTTGCATGTTCCAGTAGACGTGGTGGAATATAATGAGGACCTGCAAAAGCAATTTGGCTGCAGGGATGAGCCTGCTGGTTAAAATTAATATTTCAAGCTTTATAGTAAGTTTTGTTGTGTTTTATTCAATGTAGTATGTACTTCTCTAATGAATGAGAATTTGATTTGATACAAAATTGATATTTAGGACTAGTCTACACAAACATTTAGTTCGCAGCAAGCTGGGTGTGAATCAACCCTGTACTAGTCTGCTGCAATCTAACTGTCCACATGGACTCTGCTGACATGCATGAAAAGTTCATTAATGGGTTTTGATCTAGTCCTGTTTAAACAGAGCTAGATCAGAAAGCATTAGCGCATCTCTTGTGTGCTGACCAAGATGGTGGCCATCTTGTTAGCAGTGTGAGTCTTGAGTGCTACTGGTTTAAAATTATTAATTTATTTCTAAGTAGACAACTACAAACAGATTAGAGTTTTCCAGAATATGAGATTAAAATATATGGGACTGAGTCACCATTGTACTGCTCCAGTTTTTGATGACACTGAACTCAATTGATATTTAAGGGTGCTCAGCTGATGTAAAACTGAAGTAACACACGGTTGAATCAGGCCCATGTGTGTTTTTCCAAATGGTGACTATTGAACTGTATGTAGTAAGTAGAAATATAGCGTTTACAGTTTACTGTGTACTTTTTATAGAAATCAATTTCTTGTTGTCTGGGATATACAATATTTATGTATATTTTATTTGGCTTTATAAAACATATATAAGAAAATGCCTGCTAAAGGAGTCCTTACCATAAATTAAAAATATTGCACCATAAATTAAAAATAGACCAGGAGCCACTCCTCCCAGCAAAACATGATGAATAATTAACCTAAGACCTGAAATCCTAAACACAAATATCAGCCAGTTCTTTCCCATATATTTTCTCAAAGAGAGAGGCCTTACACAAGGTTCTAAATATCAACAAATTTTGAGTTACATTGCACCAAGAATGAAATATCCCTGGCAGTGTTCTCTTTTCTCTGAGAAGGCTTCAGCTCCAGAGCCCCCATTGATGCTATGATTCTGTTATATGGGGAGAGAGGGGATCTCTCAAGCAGGCAGGTCCAAAGCTATCTTTGACTTTGGAACTGACACTTTAAGTTCCACCCAGGAACCAACAGGCAGCTAATACAGATTCCAAAGTCTTTCTGCCAGGTACTGCCATGGAGATACATAGCTTAACAGTAATAAATTAATCCTCAGTCAAAGATTTTTGGTTTCCCAATTTCTGACTTCTCAGTGTTTCGCTGCCTGACCAAAATGATGTAATGACATTATTTTTATATGGAATTTCCTAGATTTTTTTTAAAGAAATCTCACGTCAGTATAAAAATATATACACACAAAAAATATAGATTAAAGGTAGTGAAAAAGAAGCACTGTAGAGACTTATAAACTCTCTGCTTGAGACATTTCTGTTTTTCCTGGAACAAGGAAATATTATGAACTTCAATGAGGGTAACTATGCTAAACTACATAGATTAATCGTCAGCTGTTTTGCATTTGGGGCTGTTCAAAACAAATTGCAAGAATTATTTTTTTACTGGGAAAAGTTTACTTCTTTCAAGTTCTTCTTGCTCAAGGAGGGTTGACTCATTTTGTTTACTCAAATATTCCAGAAAAAATATAACTCAGGTAAGGATCAGTCATAGAAAATTTTAAAACTCTTCAGGTTTCAAGTTCTTGGTCATTGAAAACTAGAGGTTGTAATAGAAACAGTTAGGCATTCTTAAATATAGTATGTCAAAAACAAGTAATCAAATTGGAATAAATACTAATGTTCCTTCAAATTCTTGGGAACTCAAACAACATCTGAGAAAAAGGTGTAAAGTCTTATCTAAAATAACCAATGTATATGGTCAAGAGGGGAGGTGGAATTACTTTGTTACACAATATTAATAACACCACTACTGGAGTATGATGCCTATTTCTGGTAGTCATACTTCAAAAAAGATGTTGAAAAATTAAAAAAGGTTCACAAAGAGAGCTCCAAGAATGATAGAAGGTCTAGAAAACCTGCCTTGTAAGGAGCAATTCAAAAGGTCAATATGCTTATTTTATCCAAGAGAAGGTTAAAAGGTAACTTGATCACAATCTATAAGTATCTCTATGGGGAAGAGATTTCTGAAAGTAGAAGGCCCTTTAATCTAGCAGAATTAAAAAAAAAAAAACATAATGAGAAGCTGGAAGCTGAAACTAGGAAAATTCAGAGTAGAAATAAGGAGCTCAGTGAGGGTAATTAACCATGGGAAAAATTTACCTCCGGACATGGCAGATTCTTCATCAAGTCTTTAAATCCCGACTAGATATCTTTTATCTACAGCTTTAAACCAAGACCAAATAGCTTTTGATTATAGCTCTAGCAAAAGTCATGGGCCTGACACAGAAATTAATGGATGAGTGTCTTTGGCCTGTGTTATGAAGGAGGACAGAGTAGGTTATTATTATGGTCCCTCAAAATCCATGAATCTATGATGGGAATATAGTGTGTCGTTTTGTTAATGGACCGAAAACTTGCAGTTCATGTAGATTGGGGAGAAGTAACAGTATATACAATCTGCCCATGAAAGAGACAAAGCTATGATGATGTTCATAAAATACTAATTATACTTGGAGTATCATTTTAATAATGATAGTTCAGATTATGTTAATATACTGTTCATTTTTAACATGCTAACTACCTGTTAAAATTATATTAAATCAATGCAATATGTGGCTAGCTCTCATTAATTGTCCCTTTAATGATAAAATTGTTCATCTACTTGGCCAAGTTCCATTTTCCTTGTTTTAATCAATGGTTTACATTTTGAATTCATTCATGAGATAATAAAAAATATCTTTAATTAAAAATCTAATTTATTATTAATGATTTTAGGCCTTGATGATGTAAGTTGAAGACAAGAAAAAAACTTAGGAATTACTTTAACCAATTTATTAAACACAGCAATAGTCACGTGCCATCTCCAGTAAAACTGCTGATGTGATCAATATCATTTTTGTTTACCAAGAACGAGCAAATAGCCCAGGGCTGTGCTGTTATATTAGTTTCCTTTGTGATGAAACATTGATTAGGAGATCCGCACAGAAATTATATGAGCTGAAATTACTTTAGATGCAAGTTTGGAAAAATTACTTCCAGCTCTAATTAGAAATGACCAGGATAAGGCTTAATTATTTAACAGGTTTTCTTTGCCTCATAAAATGAGTTGCAGTTCATTTTGGAGACATAGAAACAAAGTCATAATGATTATTTATTAGTAGTATTGTGAGTAGCACCTACGCACCTCAGTCATGGATCATGAGCCCATTATGCTAGGCACTGTACAAATAAATAACAAAAAGACATTCCCTACCCTAAATAGCTTGATGGTTTAGGAACAAGGCAAGAGATAACAGCTGGAAAGAGACAGCTAGGGAGTACAAGGAAACAATGAGACCATATTTGCTGGCACGAGAGGCAGTGGTCTCAGCACACCAGCAGCTTAACCATTGTCAAAGGTGGGTTTTTTTGTTTGTTTGTTTGTCTGTTTTGATAGGCTTCAAGGCAAAAGGGAGTTTTAATGAGGAATTCGACGGGGGACAGTAAAGTGGCCTTGCAGATGTTTATGGGGAATCTCTCCTAAGTATGCAGGGTTGCGTGAGAGAAAACGCTGTTCTCTTGGTGGACAGATCTGTCTGTTGCCAGCTCAAGGAGAAGCCAATACTCCTGTGTGAGGACTCTGGCTGCATTAAAGTAGGTTGGATTTTTAGCAACAATGTGGTGATCTCACGTCATTCCTTTGGCTACCCTGGATGCTATGTGGCCCAGGGTAAATGCTCTCAACACTGGGTAAATCTAGATGCTCAGCTGCCATGGGAAAATTGAGTCTGGTAGCCCCAGTCTGGGCCTGATCCAAAGTCCACTGAAGTCAATTGAAGGAGTCCCATTAACTTGAATGGACTTTGGATCAGGAACTCTATTCACTGTGGGATAGAGCATGACGAACCATTATACAGATTTTGCAGTGGTGAGGGAGAGGCTATTGAATTTCCCTTTACCCTTGCATCTAATGTTTTACCCACATACTGGCTGGGTAGAATTGCAGTCTGTACACTTACAGGATCAGCTCCCTAATTCTTTTCTCCAGGGGCAGGGTGAGGAACAGACTAGATGGAGATCCATGGTTCTGCCCTCATATTTCACGCTGGCCAGCTATTCAGGCCAAGATGGTGCCCTGGTTATAAAACAAACTTGCATGAATGGGGTGTGTGATGGTGGGCATGGCAGCAAGGCTTGCCTAAGGCTGAAAGCAAAGTCTGCATGTCTCATGCTGTCACTGCAAATGGGCAGAGAATCCATCCCTCAGTAATGTGCCTAAACGTACAATCTAGCCCAATATATGTGTAGATATTCTTGGCTCAGTTCATGGGAGTCGATAATTTAGGGTGGATGCTGTTATTTAAATTCCCATATTTAAACAATGTTGTTGCTTAAATAGCCTTTCTAAGCATGATTTATCTTCTTTCTGATTCTAACAAAGAATCCAAGAGATACTTGCCCAAGTTCAATATTGATAGGAAATTGGAACATATGTAGGTCACAATACAAGTGAATATTTATGAATTAGCAATTCAGAATAAATATAAAAAATCAGAAAGTATCTCTAGAATGATTAATTTTAATTTTAAAGCAAAATGTTGTAAATAACCATTACAACTGTCATTCATTTGGCAAAGTTTCTTCAGTTATCTGTTGTGTGAATCTGGTTTTGTCAGCATTTAGCAGAGAGAGAGAGAGCGAGAGAGCACTTCCATAAATTTCTCCTTCATTGCTGAGTGACATTTTGAACATCTGGCCAAAATAAGCTGCTACTTGGTTTCTAATTAGAATTTATGATGTGATAATTGTCACAGAGCAGGACCATATTGTGCTAGGCACTGTACAGACAAGGAACAAAAAGATTGTCCCTGCCCGAAATACTTAAGTGCGTGCTGAAGTATAACCAATTTGATCTGAACTTCTTGGCAAAAGTGCATCACCCCAGTGGAGCAAGAATCAATTCTGTAATTCATCCATAACTAGGCTTGGAAGATTTGTTTTTTGTTGGGAAATGTCAATTCCCCTAGAAGAGAAAAAAATGATGAAATAATATTTCCATCAAGAATAGAAATGTACAGATAGGCAAAGTAAGAAAAATGCTGCTTTAGAACTTATTAGAGTCCCACCTTAACGTGAATAAAATGTGTTGCAATGCTGGTATTAGCGGTCATGAAGGAGAGGCACTTTTTAGTTAGCTTTAACTTTTTTAATCTTAATGTCTAGTGTAATTAGAAAATTATTGTGTGAGCACCCCACACATAATTTCCTGCAACTGCAGAAATTTCAACTGATAAAAAGTGGAAAAAATACTTCAAGATAAACATTGATATTATCCATCTAATTTATATATATCAAATTTTACCAAGCCTATCCATAACAATCCAGAGTGTCCTATGTCACAGGAGTTTTTATACATATATAAAAGATATAGCTATGTGTATGGGAATGTAAGTATAGAGTTAATATAAAGAGTACCATCTACTGGCCAATGTTAATGTAATATTGTACATAAATTTGTAGGGTCAATAAAATTATTATTGTGCGCTGCAAATGGCTTCTCTACTTAGGCACATAGAGGGTCACTTCTGAGTGTATTTCTGCCTCCATCCCGTGGAGGTGGGGGAAATGTTGTGTCCATTGCCCCATCCCCCCTACAAGCCTCAGAAGTCCTCCATCGGGGCTGGGCACAGAAGGAGCTTGAGAATGGGGCTTAGCTGAGAAAGGATGGGGAGGAGCAAGTGCTGCACTGTCTCTGCTCAGATCCTGGATGTTTGCGCAGAAATCCAGACATCTCAGAGCTTCACTAACTGCTTTCATCACTGCCTCTGAGCAGCGACAAATTCAGCCAGTGGCAGAGTGACACCCATTACTTCCGTGTAGCTAGGGGAAGGGGTGATCCAAGCAACAATAGGAAAGCTATAGATAAGCATGCAAATGTCTCCTGCCTCCCCTGAATTCTGGGATTGAGACACCTAGTAGAGAAGGGATCAAGACACCACTCCATTTGTGAATTCTGCACCACCCCAAAACCTCTAGGTTTGAGGGGATGCTTATAGGAGTGTTCGGGGTGTTTTCTCCTGGGACAGATTTGCCCTGACAGTATTTAATATTAAGTGAT
Source organism: Mesoclemmys tuberculata (assembly GCA_007922155.1). NCBI lineage: Eukaryota > Metazoa > Chordata > Testudines > Chelidae > Mesoclemmys > Mesoclemmys tuberculata. The sequence continues at coordinate 10,879,753 of ML675627.1, read as the reverse complement.
GGAAACAGAATCCAGTTCCCCTGAATGCTAGTTATCTACTCTAATCACAAGACCTCTCCTCTTCTGTGTCCCGCAATATTAGGCACTGGGGAATCAATTGACTCTGTCCCCTATGGTATTTAATACTGACCCCTATAAATCCATATTAATACTTTGGGAAAAATCTCCATTTCTAATGTTTGCCCTCCAATGTTCTGCCTGTTAAACACTTCTACTATGTCGAAATGGCAGAAATGTTTTTGAGACTGGTACTGATCTTGCAGTATATGAATGCACTCTCTGCTTTTAATGACAGAGTTACCAAAGATGCTGAAATATGATTTTGTGTGCATGTTCAAAAGCTCCCCCTCAGTTCTTTTTCAGACCCAAAATAATTTCTTGTCTTTTTAGCAGTAGCTAATCAAATTATAAGGTGACATCAATTTGCTATGGTAACCACCTCCCCAAAAAAATAAGAGCTAATTTTGAGATGGGATTTTCAACGAGCAGAGATATAATGAGTATAGCTTTATACTGTCAAACCTTGGATAATGTAGTTAAATCACTATCAGACACCTAACACTGCATACACATGCACAGACATTTTCAACTGAAAGAGACATCTGTCAATAGAATGGTTTTTATATTTTATAATAAAATCCCTGGAAAGATGAAACACAAAGAATTTGTTACCATAATTTTAAATAAAAATGTGATAATCTTTGCTTTATATAAATATCCTTTCAATTTATATTCATTGTTTCTATGGTGACACCTTAGACGAGTGCAATCACTTGCTCAACTGAATCTAATATTAACTGCAGGGAAAAAAAGCATGCATCTGAAAATAACTTGTACCATGTTTCCCCCCCACCCCCTGGCTTTACATGCATTTCAGTGGTCAGCTGTTTTTTTATTGTGTCTTGTTTATCAATATGCAACATTCATCTCACAAACCTATTTATGGAAAGTTGTCTTTTCTCAGATTAAATGTATTTTGAGTATACTCTTCAGCCAGTGGAAAGTCCATGAACAAAACCACAAATGGGATCACAGATCACATATGGGTCTTTTCATCGTTCATTGCAAACAAAAGCCAAAGGCAGCTTCAGAAAAATAATGTGATTTTCATAGGCCTTTTCAGTTTAAGACTACAAATTCTCAGGCCCCGCTTTTCCATTGGTGTAGATCAGCAAAGCTCTGTTGACTTAAGTGGACCTACACTGATTTTCACCAGCTAAGGAGCTGGCCCTGAGTCTCAAAATGTAAGCTCATAATTTACAGTGAAGAAATAGTGCACAACATAAAATCCTAGGACAACAAACAACTGGGAAACCTAAAACACACAGCAATTACTTTGGACGACATCAGGTTGCTTTATATCAATGCAGCAATTTAAGCAGATCAGCTAGACTGGAAGTGACCATTCCTGATTCCTGCATATTGATCCAGGGAAAGAATGCTTGATCAAGGAATGAATGCTCATTATATTCAGGATTGTGTCTGTGATTTTTCTACCAATGTCCACTTAAATTATATCAAAGGCTTCTGAGTGCATAGTGTATCCAAAGCTAGTTGATAGGATAAACAGACAAGAAAGAGAAACTTATAGAAGCATAACATGCCTTAAAACACTGTTGGTCAATTCTGTTGTCATTTGAACATGTGAAACCCCATTGATTTCAGGAAGTAAGGGAGAGGAGCATTTTAATCCATCACTTGTCCCCTAATGCCCTTTTGTGGAATTGACAGACAGCTTGGAAATCCCACAGATTTTGGGACATTGGAGAAGGCCGGGATTTCCACATTGAGGCACAGTCCTTCTGTGGTGTTCCCTGGGTTTCTGTTCTTGAGGACATTAGGACAATCAGACTTCCCTGTAGAAGTGCAATCGCACCCAGGAAAGTTGGGTGGGAACAGGAGTGGGAGTGAGGACACAACGTTCTGCAGTTGTAGGATAATAACAAGTTGGCAGTGATAATATTGCCCTTATCTATCCCAGTGGAGGCAAAATAACAATGCCACCATGCATGCATCCAGCTCAAAACATGCTCTTAGATACAGAGTGGGAGCTCACACTGATACTGGAAATTCCCTCAGCTTTCCCATGGAATGATGCTGAATCAAGTTTACTAATAGAGACTTAGCCATAGGCCAATGTACCAAAAGCAAAAGACAGGACTGAAAAGTAAATCCAGACTTTTAAAGCATTAAAATACATATATAAACAAATAAAAAAGACCATAAAACCATTACACCATATAGAATCACCATGCCACTTGCCTTTTTCTTATTTTAGTGGCTGATCATGCAAATAGGGGATCCACTCAAACTACAGGTTCATTGTCAGTTCCTAATTTATAGTCTGAGAAGTCGTAGCAAAAGGCATACAGGACCAAAACATAGGAAGCCATTGACCTCAAGTGGCAATACAAATTACAATATAATGACTAATGGGGGTGGTCTTTCACCTGCCCAGAGCTGCATGAACAGAGACAGTTGTGTTTCTCAATGCCTTTCTATTGGCCTTCGAAGTAAGTTGACTGCATAGACTGAAAACAGAGAGCTGTAAAGGCTTTCTACTTCTTATTGGACAAGTGTCTAAATATCTGAATAAACCTGAGTCTTTTTAACAAGGGAGAAACCAAGGTAAATTGTTTGTAATGGAAACAACTGTCATGTCCAATTGCATATTCATATAATCTAATCTCAATTTGATTAGGGATTTCCCATTTTTAAACTGAAAATTGAGGAGCGATGCCATGAAGAGCAGTCCTGAACTCCTCTCCTCAGATACGGCTACATAGACTCCAGCTGCAAGGTCCCAGGAACTTCAGCATGATGACCTCACCCCAGCCTCACAGATTTTGTCTGCTCCTTCAATCCCAAATGCATCTTTGTTTGCTTCTCTGCTTCCTCATGCAGCATTTTGCTTCTACACTGCTGGCGTATCCTATGTTTAAGGCCCATGTTCCCTTTTGGATACATCTGCTGTACGTCAAAGACAAAGACAGGATCTTTTCCATGGCTAGGTAAGAAGCATGGCTGCTCATTGAAAGCGGTGAGCCAATTAAAAGGGAAATTCCCAATATACATGACAGATCCACAAGTGTATTTTGAATGAATGCTGAACAAAGATCAAGGGACTCACAATTAATTTCTTGATATCTACACCTGCAGCTTGTTAGCATTGCACCTGGTTTCAGCATCAGAGGTACCTAGGTTTATGGCTCTAGCTTGCTGTGCAGTTTTCTAGGTCTATGAATATTCACACAACTACTCCTATGACTGGATGATTATTTCAGCAGAAATACTGCTTCTGCTATGCTATAGAAATTAGAAAAAAATCTAGCTAAATAAAGGATGGTGGTTCATGGTGCTGTTAGAGCTGATGACATGGCATACCTGGCCCTTTGTGGCACCTGATGGAAGCTCCACAGTCCTACTACATCCCACCCCAGGAAAGGAGTAGTGAAGGTGGGTCTTTCAAATCTGCCTAGAGAAACCTTGCAGAAGCAGCCAATCAGGGCCCAGCAGCCTCAAATAAAAAGAGCTGGGGGAGAGGGAAAGGTAGTAGGTTAGTTTCTGGTAGAGATGGGGGTAAGAAAGGGTGTTTGGCTGTAGACTTTTGAGAGCTAGTTAGAGTTTGGTTCTTGATGCATTTGCTTAAGCTGGGAGAGAGAGAATCTGGGAACGTTAACTCTAAGATAAGGGGTGAAGATAAAAAAGTCAGGTGGGAAGAGGCCCAGGGAAATGGCAGCAATGAATTGAGGTAGGTTGTAAGGCTGATGTTTATGGGGTTCATGGGTTGGAATCTGGAGTAGTGGGTAGGCCTGGATTCCCCCATCAGTGAAGTGGTGTAAACACCAAAAAGGGGACCTAGGTTGTTGGGAAGCCAGAGTGAAAGATGGAATTTTAAGGGCCTGAAGCTGCTAGGGGCAAAGGGACTCTCTGTTACCCTGCAAGGCCTTCATTTTGAACTTTGTGATTTGGCTGGAGGACTAGTCCACAGAAGGCCTGGAGTCACTGAAGACCCACCAACAACAGCTTGCAACTTTCAGGGGGTGCGAGGAGCAGGAAAATCCTTGCAGTGCCACATGCAGCAACAGTGAGAAGTGCTCAAGTGGTGTGTGTTCTCTGTTGCAGAGGAGTCATCCAATCCAGGCCGTGGTAAGTAATAGCCGGAAGTGATTGTCCTCTGAGAACACAGCCTCGGCAGATGGGTCTTTAGGGCCTGTGTGAAATGACTTGGGGATCTGTCTAGTTCCTTGTTCATTGACTGGTGTTTGTGAGCAGAAGCCAAGGGGAAGGGATCCAAGAAGGAATTGGAGGAGTGGTGTTTAAGGCAAGGCCCTTCTATACTTGGATTATAAACTCTTGGGGCAGTGACCATCCTTATCTATGACTGAGCTCTTAAGTGCCACTGTGATACAAAATAATAATCATCATGTTGCTTCAGGGATTGTGGGAAGAGAGATAGGTGGGGGTAAGGACAAGATGGAAGACACTGAGTTCGTTTTTATGCTGAGGGGAATGTCATGACTGGGATGTGGGTGGTTTGACCTGGTGGTCAAGGCAGGGGTCAGGCTGGGTCAGATACCAGGAAGTCGGAATCTGAGACAGGACAAAGAGCAAACCAAAAATCTGTTGTTAGGCAGGGTCAGGTTTCCAGAAGATCAGAAGCAGGAGACACATTCAACAACAGAGCTACAAATCACTAACCAAAGTCAGGTGATGTCAGGATACCAGGAAGTCAAACCAGAGAAGTAGGAGCAGAACACACAAGGCACAGAGTCCAGAGCAAGGTGGATCATGGATAATTTCCTGTTCCTGTGTTGGGTTTATATAGAAGCCGTGAATGAATTAGGACACACAGCAATCTGCCATTCAGATTACTGGATTGGAGTCCTCTCTTGGGGGTTCAGTTTCTATACTAGCAACTGGCAGCAGGTTGGACCCTCCTACCTTATATGAGCCCAGTGTACCAGAGTTCAAGTCCAGTAGTCCATGATAAATAAAGAAGGAGCTAAACTTTTTTCTGAGTGGGGAAATAATGTAACTACTAAGCTCCTAACACTGAATTCAGCATTAAAGGTTTTTTTTTCTGTCAGTGACACTCCATAAGGACTTAGTATAAACACATGGCTTTTTATTGTCATATTTCCGGATAAAAAATCAACCATTTCGGATCCACGTTTCAAGGTCAAAACTGATGCCTTACTTTCATGACCACTGGAAGGATTTTTTTTTCTGTAAACAAACCATAATAGATGAAGTCAATATCCACTTCAGCCTTCTCACACACTAAAGTTGCCTTTGTTGGAACTGGAGATAGCTTTCTTTGATAGAGGGTTCCCTTGCTGTCTGGTTTTCAACCTATTTCCTAAGGAAAGTCAAAGAGCTGAACTAGCTGGAATGCTACAATCATCTCACGTTTTTCATAGACACAATGAGATTTTTGCCAGAAGTGAGATTGTACCAACATTAAATGAAAGAATTAAAAGCAATATAGATTGCCTCTCTTCCCCTACCCTTTGTGTCAGTCAGCAAAGCTTATTGACTAGTAAATAGTGATTGTTTTTGTGAATCAAAGTGCTAGTTTGCTTCACTGTGATTGGCATGGTCATGTTGGTGGTTAGACTATTTAGTTAACCAGTAGGTATATTCAGTTTCACATGCTTTTAGCATGAACGATCACTTGTTTAAAAAGACTCCAAGACTATTATTTTTATCATTGGTTAGTCTCTTGTTCAAAAAGTTGCCATTATCCAATTTCAGGGGCGGAACAGCACAGAAATAAAGTCATGGGAGTTAGGTCACGTAACACAGGAAAAATAACAAACAGCAAAAAGATAAAGCAAACCGTTTGAAAAACAAACAAAAACATCTGTATGTCCATCAATATGATTCCCTACCCCCACCTGATACTTTGCAATTAAGTTAGTCAATGAATATTGGAAAATAATTAAGATCAGTCACAAAGGCGCCATGGGGGGGACAGCTAACTTAATCACAAAATATAATCAAAGTATATATTTTGACTTATGCCTTAGCCGTTGGAGAAATACCACTAACTGATCATCATAGCCATCCCTCTTCCTATAAAATATGGTTCCCTACAACCTATTTTCTAACATCATGCCTTGAATATAAATTGTTCAGGGACTAATTTTGTTGCATCAGTTTCACACCAATGTAAGTCATTGAAGTCAATGGAGTTTCTCCTGATCTACACTAGAGCAGAATCATGGCCTGCAGTCAGCAATCTGATTCCACATAGCTGAGACATAGTTTGTAAATGTCCCAGGAGACCTCTTTTAGAACTTGAACAAACCCATGTGTGGTTAATTTAAAAATATCAAAGCAACTCTATTCACACACACTTTCTGCAGCTATGTTTAAACTGTTGTGCAGCAGATCATGAAAACCGCTGCAGTATGAGATCTGGCAACTGTAAAGGGCTAAAATATGATCTAAATGAAGAATACTAGTTCTGGGTACAAAACATTTCTTAAGAAAAACAAATGTTAACATTCAGACCAACTGAAGAGAGATTTAGGAGGCATTAGTTTGAGAGTACATTGCAGGTCTTTCAGAAGAGCAGTAGTAGCTGAAGGAAGAGACATGTTTGGAGAAGTTTTTGTTAGGGGGAGGCCTTTTCTCTAAGGGGACATTTAACCTTGTGCGAAGATCAGCATAAGACCTACCACAGCTTTAGAGTTAAAAGTTTGAGGAGTTCAGGGTTAGGTTTTCAAATGTTCAGTACCAACAATCAGGATATGATTTCTTTTTCAAAACTTAGCTCCTACTTAAGCACTTGTATAAGGGCCAGAGTCCCAGATATGCTACGCACCCAGCTGCTAACGATGTTGTTATTTTATTTGTAAGGATTGAGGTAGTAACCAGGCCTCCGATCCACTTGGGAACTAGGCGTAAATACTTTTGAGAATTTGGGCCTAGGAACCCCAGTCATGGACCAGACCCATTTTTACCAAGGGCTGTACAAACCCAACATAAAGACAGTCCTTGACCCAAAGAGTTTCCAATCTATAAAACCAGAGAGAACATGTGGAAACAGATGGAGGATCCCAAGGAATCAGTGCAATAATACCAGTGATCATGACAAACTGTGGTTTGAGCACACCTGCTGCCTAACGGTGATTAAGTTTTTTGTGGGAAAAGGGTTTTAGGTAGGGATTTGAAGGAGGAGAATGTGGTAGCTTTATTTCTGTCTACAGAGAGGTCTTCCCAAATGTGAGGGGTAATATGGCCAGATTTTCAGAAGAGCTCAGCCTTTACATGAATGGTCAGCCTTAACAAACTTCTTTCAAATATGGCGACTTACTCTGCTGCCACACTGGGAGCTGAGCATTTTTTAAATCTGGTCCAGGGGATAGATGCTGAAGGTTTAGCAGAACTTAAATGGCTTTGTGCTACACAGACTCACAGGAGTGAATTTCACTCCAATAGTGTAACTGATTGGGTTCAGTCACTCTTATTATTCCTGTACTTTTGACTCTAATATCTTAATAAAGCAATATGCTAAAAAGAAATGGAAAATTAATTGGCTGCATTTGACTGCTGTAGCATCAATCACACGTCCATCCATCCAACCATCCATCCATCCATCCATTTAATTAAAGCAACTGAAGTTTCCTTCAGAAGTAATAAACAAAATACATCCTTCAATTAGTTCAAACATTTCAAGATGTCCATTTCATTTCGCTGGGTATGGTAAATCAAATCTGGCTGGCAAGAACTCTGACTTACTAATGCTCCATGTAAATTCAGAAAATATCTCTATAGTCAAAATCTTCCATGTAAACTTGAAAATCTATGGTAAGGGCAACAGCTGATTTTCAAATACAACAAACTTTCACAATTATTTACTTTCTTTCCACGTAACCAAATCCTCATACTGCTCCTGGAAGTTTGGGATATTTACCCAGCAAGAAAATTCCTGCTCTCTCAAGTCAAGAAGATGCATGCAAGCTCTATATGCTGTGTAGAGCTTGTCACTTAACCAGTGCTTTCTTTAGGCAGAAAGCACTCAGGTCCAGATCCTCAAAATTATTGTGGCACCTAACTGCCATTGAAATCAAAAAGACACTGTGCATAGGCTCAAATGCTTTTGTCTTTAAATAAAATAGGAAGTTGGTTTCTCTCAATATAAGACATTACCTCAGCCACCTTCTCTCTCTAATGTTCTGGAATCAGCCTGGCTGCAGTAACACTGCAAACAAAAATTGAAATCAGCGGCAGTTCAGTATCTATGTTTAAGAATCCGGGCACACTGCTAACAATAACACCATGTATTTGTTATAGATTACAGCACATGGGTTCATCCGAATCTGGTCCCGCTAAAAACTTCCCATCAACTCCAAAGTCTGGATTCTCCTAAAAACCATCTAAGACTCTTGAGTCTTCAAGCTAGGCTGGAAAAAATCAGAGAGACCCATTTTGTCATGGGATTGAAGCTTCCAACTTTCTTTTTGGTCAAATCAGACATACTGTGAGATCAGCTTCTTTCACAGTATAGCAGCTTTTCCACTTCTGGTCCTTACCATCGTACAGAACCACAGAGAGAACTATAAAAAGGGTAATCTCAAATAGAAAAACCTTCATTAAATATTTCTTGCTTTGTTTAAAGTTGGTTAAACAGTGAGTGCTGATGAAATTTAAAAAAAGTACAGTGAGTTTTCATGACTGATATGATTCTCGAGCACTTACCTTGCATGTCTCATCCTAGTCTTAAACACTAAGTGCGGTGCAGGAGAGCTAGGTAATTTTTCATTCAACATTTTTTAAAAGAAAAATGAAAATTTAGTCCTCCAAACAGTTTTCACGGACTTTTAATTTATTTAAACAATTTTCAGATTCTCAGTTAAAACAACTTTCAGTTTTCAGGTTTTTTTCTTAAGCATTTTTAAGGATTTTCTGTTACATGAAAAACTTTAAAAAATAATAATTTTTTTATTACATTTTCTGACTAGTTCTTCTCTGGAATGTCATATACTTGTACCAGATCTAAATGTGATCCTTAATGCATTTATTTCATTTATGAGTATTTTTATAGCTTAGATGTATTACAGTAGCACTTAGGAGCCCTAGTCATGAGCCAGGGCCCCACTGTGCTAGGTGTTATACAAACACAGATTAAAAAGATGAACCCTCCCCAATGATTGGAGACTGAGGGGAGAACCTCTTCCTTGCCTGGTTGATGTAACAGTGCTCCTTTACAATACTCAATTCTCTTTGACTGGTGAGGTGACAATATGCCCTCTTGTTTGAGTGTAACCACTACTTCTTCAACGCAGCCTGTACTACTGGCTGGTGCAAAGAGGTTGTAGAGCTATGCTGTGCCTCCTTCAGGTTGCTATAATGGGAGGAGCAAACTAGTGGAACCTAGGAACATAGCGGAGAGTTTCTTTGTGCCTTCCCTTATTTTTCATACCCATGCAGAAGTCAGTTACACTCTAGCCCTCAGTGTAAAGCATAATCCACTTTCTGCATGAGCCATTCATAATACCAAATGTTCAGAGGGATTCAATAATTAGATAGAAACATCTATCTATCAGGAACTCTGTCTCTGATCACACAGCAGATTCTATCTGTCTAAGATACTTATATGGTCTTCACTACCTTTGTGGCTCACAATTGTCTGGTGTGCTTAACCGCACAACTGAAACTAATTGGAAAAGAGATTCTTCTGTCCCACCAATAATAGTTGTTATCTCAAACTGGGAGAAAGCCAACATTTTGAATTTTTTGGTGAACTGAAAGTCTGGGAAAAAACAATCTTGAAACGGTTGCTATTGATTTCAACATTTTAAAGATTTTTAAAGAATTGCAGAAAACAAGGTAAATGTAAGTCATTTTGAAACTTTGTTCTGACACTTTCAAAGGGGATTTTTAACATGTTTTTTTCCATTTTTTTTGACAAAACTTCATCCAAATTAGTACTATTTCATGAAAGATTTTGGTTTTATCCAAATGGAATTTTCTAACCAGCTCTACTCCCAACAGCTGTAAGATAAAACAGGGCTATTATCTCCTTTTTAAAGAGGGGAAACTGAGTCACAAAGTAACTCATCTAAGGCCACACAGGCAATGATAGAACAGAGGTTGGAGACCAACCCTCCTGAGTCCCAGTTTAGTGCCCTCATCACAGGACTACCCCTTCTTCTGAGACGCCCACACCTACGCCTGTCTATAATCATCCAATGTCAAAATCCTTCTCATCTTCTGAAAGGCCTGCCCAGCTGAATAGCCTGATTTTCAGTATTTTCCCTTCCAGGGGAAAATACTATCTTTCTGAATCTCCCTCTGTATGGGGAAAATATTTTATTATAATGCTTAATAAACAAGCAGTCTTTTGAAAGAGATTCCATATCTGTGTTCCTAAATCTCGAAAAAATACTTTGTGGTCAAGTACTGACTTGCACAGTGGGGCATGGTACAGTTTATAGCAGCACCAACTGAGGAGCACATTGACATAGTGTTATTACATTGAACTGCACTGTAACTATGGTACTTTGGAACTGCCTATTTAAAATAAAGCATAAGTCCTGCAATAAACTATTACCTTTATAGCATTTTTTGTGCTTTTGGGCCATGTCAACAGTCTCTTAGTCACCACTTACTTCACCATGCACCTAACTAATCAGTAGGGATAATCACCAAATGTTAATGGAGCTACACAGAAACGTAAGGAGGTTGGGCGGTAGCTCTACTGCAATAGGCTGTTATGCAATGGTCAAATGGTCAAATTTCCATTCTCTCCGAGAGAACAGGGATTTGGCCCCACTGACAAAAAATTCTTAGCAGGTGTAGATTATTGGATCACAGTGATTCTGCTAGTGGGAAAGGACAGTTAGCAAGAGCTTAAAGAGGGTGTTTTCACAGCACAGTTAGCTTAAATTATGTTACTCCTCTACCACAGCTCAACTTTATCCACACTCTGTCAAGTCTGTAGCTTGAATTAAATGGTGTTTTAAGCTTGAGCTACCTAACCTATAAGGGTATGTTGACACAGCCTGTACCAAGGAGCCTCCCAGCCTGCATTGGAAGAGTTGGATTTTTGGGGCTTACACTAGTGCTTTAAAAATCATAGAAACATAAAATATTAGGGTTGGAAGGGACCTCAGGAGATCATCTCATCCAACTCCCTGCTCAAAGCAGGACCAACCCAAAGTAAATCATCCCAGCCAGGGCTTTGTCAAGCCAGGCCTTAAAAACCTCTCAGGATGGAGATTCCATTACAATGCTTCACCACACTCCTACTGAAAAAGTTTTTCCTAATATCCAACCTAGACCTCTTCCACTGCAACTTGAGACCATTGCTCCTAGTTCTGTCCTCTGCCACCACTGAGAACAGCCTAGCTCCATCCTCCCTAGAACCTCCTTTCATGCAGTTAAAGGCTGCTATCAAATCCCCCCTCATTCTTCTCTTCTGCAGACTAAACAAGCCTAGTTCCCTCAGCCTTACCTCCTAAGTCACGTGCTCCAGCCCCCTAATAATTTTTGTTGCCCTTTGGGACTCTCTCCAATTTGTCCAAACCCTTTTTGTAGTGGGGGGACACAGTGGATGTGTAGACCATGCTTTGAAGATGTGGCTTGTGCTCTAAAGCCTAGTATGAGGGGTTGGTTTTACAGCTGCAACTTCAACTCACTGTCTACATAGCTATTTTTTAAAATCTGACTTGAGCTGGGAGGCTTGCTGCTGTGTACTGTGGTGATGTACCCTAAAGTGGGAGAGGAGTGCTTCTAAAATTCTAGTGATATTGATGCTTGGATTAGTAATACAATGGAGATGCAATAGCTAAATTACAACAACTCCTCAGTGGCTAATCCAATCACTCCCTGTAATTTGAGTGTTTTGATGTGCGCGCTTTCTCTCAGTGCAGCCAGTCTATCTCAAGTAGAGTTAGCTCAAGTGTGCTAAGTGGAGCTAAGTGTTGTGGTGAAGACAAACCCAGAGAGTCTGTATTTCTGGGCTCACACTATAGATCAGACCTCAAGAGCAATATGGAAATTTTAAATGGGGCACAGATTGGGACCAGGGCATGGCATCTTCGACTACACTGGATCTTCCTTTGACCCCACTGGCATCCCCAAAATCCATTTAGGTGTTTTTGGTTTGGTGCTACTAGAAGAGATGTTCAAAGGGGTCTAAGAAATCTAATTGATTTGTCCCCACTGAATGTTGATGTGAGTTAAGTGGTGCAATTAATTCCTGTTTGCGCTTTTTGAGCATCTCCCCCAAAAACAGTTTTGCCAAGTAATGGAGCCACGTTCATCTTTAAAAAGTTTTAATTTAAAAAAAAACAACAAAAAAATAGCTATTCCAGTTCAAGTGTAATTAGCAGAAACGGTGTAATGAGCTTCCCAACAGAGAGTTGATGGAAACTATTGCCTGACCCAATATGCAAATATCATCCCTTGGACGACAAAGAGCTGTTGGGATTTCTTCTACTGTGCATAGTTATTCACTGCCTTCAGAAGGAGGTCCTGTTTATTAAATAGATCAAAAAGTGGTATGAGAGATTCAGAAAGCTTTTGTTACCTTTAGGGAAAGTATTGAAAAGTAGGCCAACCAATCAAGCCAGCCAAGGGGTGAGGGAAAATATAACTGTTATAAGCACAGAGATGTTGAGGCTTTGGTGCTTGTTACAAGATCAAGACAGCAAAGTCTTTGAAGTGGTTGTGTGAAAAAATAAACCGACAAGCTAATTGCCTAGACTCTCAAACTGGTGCCTATGCATCTCCTTCAGTTTACACCAGAGGTTCTACCTGAATGTGCTTAAGTCATTTTCCTTTGAGTATTGTCAATGTGGTACATTTGGTCAGGGTGGGCATTGTGATTCTGTTCATAGCTCTCAGGGATAGATGTCAAGTTGGCCTAGTTTTTACTCCCCTGCCTTGCTAAGGGATCCAGGTCAAACTTTTCTAATCCAGGTGCCAAATAAAGCCATATTAGGCACATAACTAAAGGTGCTTACCAATAAGATTTGCTCAGCTCCTCTGAAAATCAGTCCATGATTATTTACGTATCTAAGTATGGATTGGAATGCCTAACATTAGACATCTAGTCTTGGTCTTCATCTTTCTGTATCTCCGTTTCCCCATTTGTGTGGGAGGGGTGGGGATAGGAGGGAAAGGATAGTAGTACATGTCATATTTGTCCACTGAGAATGCTTTGAGATCTACAGATGAATGTTTGCTGTGTTTTTTGCTGCCTCCCAAATTATAATCTGTAGTTGCAAACTCAGTACAATTATTTCCCACAGAACATTTGGATTTCAGAAAAAATGAATTTTCTGATGAGGAAAATGATTTAATTGGGCGGGGAGTGAGGAAATCTTTAAGTTCTACTTTCAATCTGTATTGCTGAAAAATATGCTGCTTGAGCCAGGATCCGAGTTATATACAGCTTTAGAAGTCAAAGTCAACATCTTGTATTTCACTCAGAAGTGAATAGTAAGACAAAATGACTGCTGAAGACCAGGTGTAAAATGCTTTTAGATGCTAACACCTCCAAGCAGTTAGGAGATTCATGTCATACCAGGTTATGCATCCAAGTGCTCTTCAAAGGTACTGTACTACCTTGCAGAGAGTATTCCAGTAGTTCATTTTGAGGATGACAAAGCTAGGGTGACTAGATGGCAAGTGTGAAAAATTAGGACAGGGGATGAGCGGTAATAGGTGCTTATATAAAAAAAGCCCTGAATATTGGGACTGTCCTGATAAAATCGGGACACCTGGTCACCCTAGACAAAGCTATGATATCTATGGCAAGGTCAAGAAACAGCTGCAATCTCCTAAGAAATAGAAAAAGGCGTTTTTGGGAACTGATGCTATTTGAGACTTCAAGAGGTAGTGTGAAATCTGAAAGCTACTTTAAAGAAAAATCCTGCTCAGAGTGCCTCAGTAACAGGGGAAACTATTCCTGCCAGGACCTCAGGATCCTTCTCTAGCCCTCCACCCTTATCAAACCCAGATTAAGTGTCACTCTTCTCCAACTGCCACTCTTGGCCATACATTGGAAAAACAAAGTAACCACACCATTTGAGATCGAGGAAGAGGGAGGAAGGGTGGCTCTGCAGTCAAGATAATGGTGTGGACTTGATCGATGAGGGGTCACCTCCTAGCTTTACCCCAGATGTCCTCTGTGACTCTTACCAAGTCACTTTCTGTCTCAGTTCCTTATCTATAAAATGGGGGAAGAATCTTCTATTTAGTCTATTTAGATTGTAAATTCTTAAGGGCAAGGACTCTTGTACTGTATGTGTACAATGCCTCATAATGGGAACCCATCTGAGTTAGCTGCTCGTGGTGCTACTCTAATACAAATAATATTGATGAAATGTAGTGGTGTGGTATCCAAATACTGATGAGATAACAGTCCAGATTCTCCCACTGTCTCCACTTGGCAGCTGTATATAAACCTGGAGCACCTTTGGGTCAGAACAGAAAGATGTGTTATGAAGAATACTTGGGTCAGATGAGCTGTGGGGTGGTTTGGGGCCAGACGCTGACTGCTGGGCAAACCCTGGTCTTGGCTGGCTTCAAGATGACCTTGCAGGTGCTGTTCTGGGAACAGCGAAGCATGGAGTGTTTATGGGAACTGCGAAGTCCATCTCTGATTACAGCCTCCCCCTGTGCTTGTTGGTCAGTCCTAGCCGATCAGATTAGGGTGTGTGAGAAAGCTCTCACTGCTGTGAGAGTTTGTTTACTGCTGTAAGAACTGCATGTGGAAGGGGATGTTGGGATAAGCTATAAGAGAAGGTGCTTGCAGCACAATAAAGAAGAACCCTGCTTTCAGCCACCATGGTGTCTTGTGAATAATTGCAACGGGGAAACCCAACAATGAGCAATTAAGCCAACAGTGCTCCAAGCCAAATAGAATCAGTACCAAATTCACTCTAGCCAGAATATGCAAGTCTATCAATAAAATCTCATGATTGATGGAAACAAAGTCTATTCAATCAGACAATAAAGTGTCCATCCTATTAACGCGGAAAGTAGCACAGTCTCTGTAATGTACCATGATCTCATGCTTGACTGAAAGGAATCAAGAAAACCTCAGTTAAAACAATTGTCTTGTTCAGAAAGGCTGTTCATAAATGGAAGACAAGGCCAGGACAGTTATCAGACTTATAGAAATGCATTGCACAGTCCTTTTAAACCATTACTAGTGAGACAACCAATGCTAAGAAATGCTTCCTGAACAAAGACTAGAGCTGTGTGAATAACAAGGTTTTTGGTTTGTTGGGATTCTGAAAAATTACAAAAAGAAATGCTTCACTCAATCTGAAATGAAACATGTTTTCAATGTCAAGCCCTTTTTTACATTTTTAATGTCTTAAATACAATTGAAGGAAATGTCAAAACAAAGTTATTTTGAATTAAAAGATTAAATGGATTTTAGTCCTTTGCAGGTTTTGAGCATGGGTGGGTCAATACAAAGAATTTACTGGAAGCATAAGTTTTAAACATAGGCTTGCCAAGATTCCAGGACACCAGCATTGTTACATTGCTACCTAGCAGTAGCTTTAACTAGTTTTGCACTGCATTACACAGGACCTGCTGCAAACACTGCCCACAAGAAGTCCCGCCTCAAGGGGTCTGACATCTAGCAGCCTCTTGGCTCCTGATTGGGTTTATACAGGGGAGGGAGTCAAGGGGGTGTTCCAGGAAGTATCCAGGTATTATATGGATCTTCTGTAGCTGCCAAGACTACCCTCTGCCCTCAAACTCTGGCTTAGACTGTGGCTTGATTTGGGCATTGCCTCCAGGCCTGGACTCTGAAACGTGACTCAGACTTGTGGAATCCATCCTGCAATGTGATTATGTTCTCCTCTACTACTTTCAGGTTCACGCTTGTCCCTGCTCTGACTCTTGGTCCTGACTGGCCTTGTCAGGGCCCTGACAAAGTGCCACAAACTTGAAAAAAGGTTTGATGTCACCAAATCTGAATTTTTCACTTTTTTTTGTCTGAAAACGTTCTTCCAGATCTAGCAATATTTATCCGTGACACAAATCAACAGCATGCTGTCCTCCATAGAGGATTTTAATACACAGTGGCCTTGCACACTCACATGCTAGATTGTTCTTTCTCTCTAGATTATACCACAGGACAGATAGCATTTCCAGATCATGTCAATTTCAGTTGCCACAGTGGAGCATCAATGAAGATTGCAGTCATGGAGTTAGGTAGTTTAGTAATATGGTGAAAAATTCAGATTTTGGATGCCTAAACATTTGAGTATCCTACATGAGACTCTCTAGGAGTGGGTTGAGTTTTTTTTTCAGATGGGGGGGATACCTATCAATGTAATATCCTAGGCCAAAACTTTCATACATGACAGGAAATTTTAGTGCTTCACTCTTAGGGCCTAACTTGAGACATCTCAATGGGGTTTTATTTTCAGTGGGTGTTTTCTCAGCTCTAAGTGAAAATCAGGTCCCTTCTTAAAGTACCTTACATAGGGCACTTAAAAAAAGAGGCATCCAACATCACTAAGCACTCTTGAAAATGTAGGCCCAAACATACACAATCCATCATTTCATATGGGATGTGATACATTTGGTTTGTTGTTAATGGTTAACTGAAAAGCTTTTTAGCTCCAAATATACTATGGCCAACACAGTGATCTAGAAGTGTGAAAAAGCTGTAATGGAAAACAGATGAATGTGTAAGTGCTAAAAGTCAAAGCAGTTCCTTTAATTTGTAGCTGCTTCTAAGGAGATGTCCCAGGTAGCACATCTGTTTCACTTAGTAATTGAGTGCCAGGTCTGATAATGTAGCCCTTATAAATAACCTGCAGAGACCAGCATACTTTTCTCTTAACAGGAAAATGTTATGAGAACCCAAGAAGAATGCTTAAGACAGCAAAAATGTCCACTGAAACAAATGGGAAGCTTCTGATTTTTGTCAGTGAAAATGGCAAAATCAAGTTTTTTTGCTTCTTTGAATAACAATTTCCAGACTTCCAGAGAAACTGAAAAATTTCAAATTGTATACTAGTAGTAGTTGGTTGTTGGGAGGAAAATGATTTTCAAGGGTTGCTCTTCTTAAGAAGCTGCTATTGTGTACAGGGAATTCTAGGATAGACTTCTGAGATATTCTGACATAGTACACAAATATTCAGCTTACCATTTGAAAGCATGATCATGGTGGAGAATTCAAAACTGCTAATAAATGGAGATACTATGAGTAAACAAGATGATTCCAGTAAAACCAACTTTTTCCAGCAGTTTTGTTATGAACAATGGCTCAGAATAGTAGTGTTCATTCATAGCACAAACTGCATAGCTTTTTGCCAAGTCCTGAATCTTTTTTCACAGCCCTTCCAGTAATCAATTTGATGTGGCCTCAGTCAGTGTTCCATTATTGCTGAGTGATCTTCTGAATCATTTAATCTCTTAGGTTTCCAGGTGTAACCAGCCTCTGTCCTTTAGGAACATTACGTGGATATCTGATCTGTATTCTCAGTATCACAGCTCTTCAGGATTGCACTATTACTTGGCTATTCTGTCACTTTCAATGGGTTTGGCTTTTGACAGGTCATGTGTCCTATTTTTTGTTTGCTGTATCTGTTCCAGTTTTGATTGAGCAGCTGGTGAAGTTTTCATGATCTGTTCCATGTACACCTTCACCTCATTTTCCATTAGCTGACCTCCTTTCATCAATGGTACACTTAGGAGAGCTGTGGGGAGAGCTTCCATTCTCACACTGTTATTTTTTAAGCTAAATCTTTTATTTATGAGCATTTCTATGAACTTCAGGGAGGTTGTAGAATCAGACCATGGCAGAGTCCCACAAGCACTCGGGGCAAAGCCAGTCAGGACTTGAGTGCTTGGAGTCTGCCTTCTTAGTAAATGCATACCCTTTCAGCATCCAAGTATTTAAAAATTGAATGTTTTACTATTTTATTGAATTATGTGTTTTGTACATGTAACAAGGCACTAATTTGGGGTCCATAGGTTCTACAGTAATATGAAGAAAAGTCTTCAAGATGAATCAGAGAGGGAGAGGGGGAACCAAGCACAAGAATTAAGTGTCACTAAAGTCTTCTGCTGTGAGATTTCAGTGGCAAACAAGCTAAGATCAGCCCCTGCACACCAGTGAATTTCCCCCCAAAGGAGCTTACTTATTAGACTTTGTGCCACTTGAAGACAATTAAAAATGAAGAAACTTTGGAATGAAGACAAGACCTTTAGAAAATCAGCACAATCATCTCAGGAAATAGCAAAGATTGAAAGCTATCGGTGTTCTCGCCACTCATTTAGAAGAATGTATGCAAGTGCTGAAATTATTTATTTCAGTATGCAAGTAAATACAGATAAAGATTAGAAAATCCAGGCAATATTAAATTGAATCTCACACGGATGTAAATAAACAGATCTATATAGCCACATCATCAATCAGGTGGGTCTACAGCTTTAATGTTTATGCCCAAAGGAATTACAGTTCCCTCTTTTACTCTCCCTTTATAAATCACTTACCTGATGGAGGCTGAGGAAAATGGAGGGAACAAGAGGCAAGAGACTAATCAGTGCCTTGCATAGAATTTTGATTTAAATAGATCAGTGTAAGCAATGCATGTAAGCAGTGTTTTTAGCTGCACACACCTACCACACCTTAAGATAGGGAGAGACTATGCAGCTTCCCCTTAAGCCAGTACTCGCAATCAGAAGTATAAATCCATTCTTGAATTGAAGCAGCTTATGGCAACTGGAGATAACTGCAGTATGGTCACTGAAGGCTTTTGAAAGAACCAACCCTGCATCTCCAAGTGTGCCTGACTGGCTCTGTGGCCTGGCATGATGGGGAAATAGTCCCACCTTACTCCCTCCCTTACACCATTTTCTATCTCTAGGCATGCACAAAGGAAGAATTCCTTGGGCTTGCTGTATAATGGAATTTATAAATGGTATTAGGATAGCACCTAGAGGGCAAAGCAGAGGTCAGGGTCCCTTTGTGCTAAGAGCCATAAATACATAAGACCTTCTTTCAAAATACTTAAATATAAATACACAGTAAATACTATTTTCCCCAATTGTATAGAACAGAGGCACAGACGGATTAAGTGATTTACCAAAGTTTATACTGGAAATCTGTGACAGAGGGTGGAATTAAATCCAGATCTTGTCAGTGTGTTAGTCACAACGCCATCTTTCTTTATGTAGCAATTTACTGGCTAGGGACAGATTTTACTCATAATGAGGGTAAATGTGGCTTCTTCAATATAATTTAGAGTAATATAATATTATAGACACAATTAGGATCTGTTAGCAATACATGTTTTCTGCCTTTGCTGGCAGGCAATACATTTCCCAGCTCCCAAACAAATATGTATAGTTTGAACACACTAAAAAACAAAAAAAAACAAAAAAAACCCCAAACACTTTTAGTTGCTCTTGTTAGCATTCCTGCCTCTTTCAATTTTAGCAATCTCATGTAGCAATGCACATTTTTAGACAAAAGTGTGATTGTAATATCAGGGCCTATATTAGTACAAAATTCCTTTTGGCAATCAATTTATGGCTATGAAACAAAAACAAGGCCAGGTTCAAAAGCTAAAACAAACTGAGAATATTAATCATAGAGCACTGAAAAGATACCTTTGAACAGATCCAGATCTTCAGTCTGTGGAAATCCATCAGGCCTCTGTTGAGTTATACAAGCTGATGATCTGGCCCCATGTTACTCTTCAGTTACACATGAACTACACTTTTAAGTCTTGGCAGATTGCCAAGGGACAGATTTTCAAAGGCACATTGGACAATTAAGCCATTAAGAAGTTTAACACCTAATTCCCATTTTTGCCTTTGAAAATCTTTCCAAAAAGATATTTCTAAGAATGTATATTTATATTTGTATTTCTATTTAATATAATTAATTAAATTATATAATTAATTAATATAAAATATTTCATTAATATTTTTGTCTATATCATTTCTTTCCATAGGTGAGGAGAATGTACTCCTAGTGCATCAGTCTTAAAATTTTTCCTGGGAAGAGTAATGAGCTAGAATTTGTTCCTACTACTCGGTGACTGTCTGACCACACATTTTCTTTTCACGTGCAATCAGTGATTGGATTCAAACAAGTCCTTTTAATTTTACATAACATTGAGGATTTGGGAGGAAAGGGGGCTGGGTGGTGGTTGGTATTTTTTGTTTTTCAGAATATAAGAATGGCCATACTAGGTCAAACCAATGGTCCAGCTAAACCAGTATGCTGTCTTCCGACAGCGGCCAATCCTAAGTGCTTCAGAGGGAATGAACAGAACAGGTAATCATCAAATGATCCATCCGCTATCACCCATTCCCAGCTTCTGGCAAACAGAGGCTAGGGACACTTCAGCACATTCTTTTGCTAATAGACATTGATATACCAAGCCTCCATGATCTTACCTAGGTTTTTTTTTGAAAATTTGTTATAGTCTTGGCCTTCACAACATCCTCTGAGAAAAAGTCCCACAGGTCGACTGTGAATTGTGGGAAGAAATACTTTCTTTTATTCATTTTAAACCTGCTGCCTGTTAATTTTATTTGATGACCCCTAGGTCTTGTGTTATTAGAAGGAATAAACAACACTTCTTTATTTACTTTCTCCACACCAGTCATGATTTTATAGACCTCTATCAAATCACCCCTGAGTCATCCCTTTTCCAAGTTGAAAAGTCCCAATCTTATTAATCTCTCTTCATATGGAAGCTGTTCCATATCCCTAATAATTTTTATTGCCCTTTTTGTACCTTTTCAATTCCAATATATTTTTTTGAGATGAGGTGGCCAGATCTGCATGCAGTATTCAAGATGTGGGTGCATCATGGATTTATAAAGAGGCAATGTGATCTTTTCTGTCTTATTATCTATCCCTTTCTTAATGATTTTCAACATTCTGTTAGCTTTTTTGACTGACATTGCACACTGAGTGGCTGTTTTCAGAGAACTATTCACAATGACTCCAAGATCTCTTCCTTGAGTAGTATCAGCTAATTAAGATCCCATCATTTATATGTACAGTTGGGATTATGTTTTCCGGTGTGCATTATTTTGCATTTATCAACATTGAATTTCACCTGCCATTTTGTTGCCCAGTAACCCAGTTTTGTGAGCTCCCTTTGTAACTTTTCATAGTCTGCTTTAGACTTAACTATCTTGATTCATTTTGTATCATCTGCAAATTTTGCCACCTTACTGTTTACTCCTTTTTCCAGATAAATTTATGAATATGTTGAACAGTACTGTCCCAGTACAGACCCCTGGAGGACACCACTATTTACCTCTCTCCATTCTGAACACTGACCATTTATTCCTACCCTTTGTCTCCGATCTTTTAACCAGTTACTGATCCAGGAGAGGACCTTCCGTCATTTTTGTTCTTTTGTTGCAACACAGTGAGTTGCCAAATGGTTCGAACAGAGCAATGAAAGTAAGAAACTAATTGTATAGCTGTACTAATTTGATACAGCAGAGAAGGACTCAACTGGAATACATCATTTCTAATTGTTTCTCATTCAGATGTCTGATTAAATAATGTAAGCATGGAAGCAAAAACGAAGAATGAAAAGAAACAATACAGTGCTAGCGTTAATACAAGCTAGGAGGAAAGGCTGAGACAATGAAAACTAAGACTTTATACTCTCTTTATTCCTGTGCAGAATTCCCTTATCATCCATGAACAGCAAACAACATGGCCCAGGTCCTCAATACAATCACTGGCAGTTAAATCTCTAAGTCCCTTTAAGGATCTGAGGCTATGTGCCTGCAAACTTGAATTTTGATGGGTCTGTGCTCATAATGCAGGAATTAAAGGAGGTGACTGATAGTATAATATCAGAATCCTGCTCATGGACCCATACCCCACTGTGCTAGGTGAAGTACAAACATAGAACATAAAGCAAAAAGCTTATAGTCTCAGATAACGGTGGGATACAGATAGAAGGGAGAGTACAAGGAAACATTAGTCAGTGTGATCGGTAGCTGTCTCTGCACACCAACAGCCTAACCATTGTCAAGTTGTTTTGTAGACCTTTCAGCAAAGGGGAGTTTGAAGGAGGATTTGAAGAAGGATTTTACTGAACCTTTATGGGAAGTGTCCCTCCTCAGAGTTTTGCCCCATGCTCCAGGAGGAGGCTACATGCTCCCTTAGACAGAGTGGTTGCCAGCAGCTTGGGGCAGGGGAAAGTAACCTTAAAAGGCTGATTCTCTGGTATGGATCGGGAACAAGTCCAGTGAAGCCAGCACAGTTATTCCAACATGAAAGGGGGAAATTAGGCCCCAGGGTCAGACTAGCAGCCTGTGTCTGGAAGGAGAAACCATTTTATAGAGCCACTCACAGCCAAAAATAAAGGAAACAAAGGCAGGAGTGAGTGTCTTCAGTAGTCATGTAGGAGGAAGCCATGCGTGATTGCTGGACTTCGATGTTACTGTGTCAGGCCCGTATCATAGAAAAAGCCCTTGTGAATATTAATTACATTGCCTCATTACGTATGTAGTTTCATTAGTATAACAGGAAGGCATGAGTGCGGTGTGCATACGAGCATTTGGCTCATACATCACATATCTGATGTACCAGACAGACGCTGCTTCCATGAACAAAATTGTGCTGTATTAGCCTGCAGCCTGGGTTGCAGACTAAGAAGAGAGACTCGGAAAAAGAAAGCAAAGACTTCCTTATTAAAACGATATTGGAGAACTTTTCTTGTAGTCTAATTGCTGTGTGTCACTATGACGCGAGGCACCCCATATTCAGACACTACTGCAATAATTTGGTACAAAATATGCCTCGTGAGATATATGAAAGCTAATGTGCTGGTTATTAATAGTGGAAAATGGATGTGTAAATAGTATATGTGAAGTTACTAGAACATGTTTAAGACCAGACAGCCTAGCCTAGGGAAAAGGGATAAAGATATCTGTCCTGGACAGAGGCATGTGGGTAAACAAAGCCATCGAGCTAAACTGGAGAGAGTTACCTGACCCTGAACTTGAGAGACAGAGAATTAACATGGCTCTTTCCCCCAAGGGAGACACAGGAGACTGAATCCCTAGGAGGCCTTCCTGACATGTAAGACAAAGACATACCCTTTGGGGATATAAGAAACAAAGACTCCATCTTTATCTTTCACTTCAGGAGACAAAGAAACCACTGGATTTGATCTCTATCGTGGATCGTGGCTAGGCTGGCCAGTACAAAGCTGGAAAGGAGATGGGGGGCTGAAAGAAACAATTTTGAACAAAGACTGTATCTTGCTAGATTAGGTTTTAAACTTTTAGATGTGTTTTTTCACATTTAGTTGTTTCTAAACATCTCTATCTTTATCTCTTTTACTTGGTATCACTTAATCCACACTCTTTTACTATAAACCAGTTCGGTGCTGTGTCTGAAGGAAAGGATGTATTTACCCCATTTATTTATTTATTTATTTGGCATATGCAATCCTGTCAAGCCAAGCCACAACATTCTTATCAATGATGTTGAAGGCATGAGGATCTCCAGGAAGCTGAGTCATTTTGCAGTCCTCAACAATGTGTGTCATGGTTTGATGTGGCTCACCACATAAACATAACGTACTGTCTCTAAAATGCCTCCAAAATTCTGCCGCATCATAAATTCCATTTCTTGAACAAAACTGGTTCAGAAAGCTCCATTGCTTCCATGGTAAATCAAACCATGATTGACAGTGAGTGGGATCTAAGACAAAATATTTATTTGTCACTTTCTCTGCAGACCATGAATCTTGTCACTAGTCCTCTACTGTAAGTCCCTCGCCTGGTAAACTTAATCACAATAGATCCTGTGAGGGCAGATGACTATGTGGTGGATTAAACATGTCTTTAATTAAAAGTAATCATGAGCTTTGCTACGCTTTCCTCTCTGCAAACACTGGGTGGAGCAATATTGCAGAGAACAGGCCATGTTAAAGGACAAGAGGGTAACCGTATTCATTTGTATACAGCAAAAACAACAAGAGTCCTGTAGTTCATGGTAAAGGAATAGATTTGTGCCAGCTAAATTAATAAGATGTGGGGTACCGACGCTTTTAACAGAGCAGCAAACTTAGTATCATCTGTGAATGCAGAGTGGTAGGAGCTGTGCATTGCAGAGAAACCTCTCTGAGGAGTTAGGGGGCTGGAGTTCACTGATAGTTACCTGCGAGGTGAGGTGTGGGCTGGGAGAAACTTGAAGAGTTTGCTGGTGAAAATATAGACTGATGTGGCAGGGAGCTGACACAGTCTATTCACCAGCAAAACTTACTCTTTCTGAGGCAGAAAGGTAATGTAGTGGCTCATAGCTCTGGGCATGCCCAGAGCATGTTCAATGTATTGTATCCAAGGGATCCAAAATCAGTCTTTAATCCCCCAGCTGTGCAATATTGCATAATCCTTGCAGTGGCAGAGTTCTAGACTGTAAGCGAGGGATTCCCAAACTTTTTGCCAGCACAGCTTCATTTTAATGAAGTATTTCTGGCTGGGACCCCAGACAGTATGGAGGACTCCTTTTTGAAGAGCAAAATGGCCTCTTCCACACAGCATAACCTTGCACGCATGGAATGTGAGAGGTCACAACACATGGAGGGGGAAGACTCCATTTTGCTCTTTGCAAAATGGAGTTCTCCACACTGTGTGACCTTGTATATATGGTGTGTATGAAGTCACGTTGTGTGGAGCAAAATGGTATCCTTTGAACACTAGACATCACCACAACCCCCTCTGCTGATGGTGTGATCCCATTTTGGGTCATAATCCATAGTTTGGGAACCTCTGCTGTAAGCTCTGCTGGACAAAGACTGTCTTTTTGTTGTGTTTACACAGTACCTAGTGCAGTGGGGTCCTGGTCCATGACTGGGGCTCCGAGATGCAACTACAACACAAATCACTAATAAGCCACTGATTAAGTAGACATCTTGTGTGACCCACAGAGATCCTCTTCCTCTTTTTTTCAAACCCAATCATGTGGTCATGTCTTAGATACCGAATGTAAGCTCACTGAACCAGAGTGTGTCTTTCTGGAGCTGGAGTGAAGTCCCTTCCTCTCCCCCCCCCACCCTACCCCACATCTACATGCATTGGGCTAAAACTACTTCCAAAGTAATGGCATTTCTGTTTCTGTCCCACAATAAAATTTCAGTTTGGGCCCTGATCCTGCTCTCACCATCAAGACATTCATTTCCTTCAATGGATGCAAAATCAGGCTTTTTCTTTGTGACAAAATGTGATGGTGGGGACTGATTTTACACACATGTTAGTTAAGCCAGCTTCTCAGCTCGTGTCTATTGGTGTAGTCCCACTGAAGAAACTAAACTGAAGGTAATGGAGCTATGTGATTTACACCAGCTGAAAATTTTGATTGTTAGGAGCCTGCTGTCTCCAAGGAAACAATAGCAAAACTCTGATTTCAATAGGACTAGGATTGGATCATTTATCACCATTGACTAACGGGACTCAATCTCCTCTGAGTGATTTATCTCACTCTTTCGTTTTTGGCCAGTTCTGGGGGCCAAACCACTTTATGACAATCTTCAAGTATGTAGACAATTAGAAATTTGGGGTGGGATTTTGAAAAGCTTTCAGCATTGAGTCAACTCTGCTCTTATTGAAACAATGGAGAGTTTTTAGTTACTTATGTAGGTGGATTGTTTATTTAGGGGTTTTTTTTGGGGGGGGGGGGTGTCATCTTTAGCTGAATTTTTCCTGTCTTGAGATTCTCAAGCTTGCTACTGGTGCAAATGATGTAACTGTAAAATATTTCTCTGCAAACCAAAGCTAAATAAATCAGTCACTGCAAAATGAGTGAAAATTGATAGAGCATCTAGATGGAGCATTTTGCCCATCAAAAAAGGTAATCAGCATTTTGCTTAGCAACAGAGCTTTAATTATGCTAGTTAATCTAGGAGGTGAAAACAGAAGAGGAAGGTCTGATTGCTTAACCAAAATTGATCGACTTCACAATACGTCCTTGAATAGAAGAAGAGAAATAACTTGACCTTTGAAAGCTATCAGACTAATAAAGTATCCTTAAAACTGTTTTGTCATCTTGTGGATCTTTGATTGATCACTTATAAGTACACTGTCAGCAAGATGTTATAATTTTCCAATAATTCTGAAAGGCTTCCTCTACGGGGAGAGACTGGGGGAAGCGGGAAGGATAAAAATAATGTTGTTGCAATCTCAGGTGAAGGAAAGGAATAATTTCCAATTTATATGCAAAACAACAATTTAGTAAACACATTGGGCTACTCACCATCCACTTCTTGTAGCTCAATTATGGTTTTTTTAAGACCCAAGATTGGCTAAAAGGCAGCACTGCCTTCCAGGAAGGAATTTGATGGCTCAAAAATGGTCCAATCAATTACTTATATCAGCAGACCAGATCTGAGTACTTGATGCAAAACTTTAGTGGCTAATTTCCTGATCTTGCAAAAAGGTGGGTGCAGGGGTTTATTTGTATGGAGCTCATTCCAGAACCAGGGTATAAACTTACTGAAAAGTTTATCAGGGAAAATCAGCTTTTAAAAACAAGAGAAGTAGCCAGTGACATGCTGATGGCAGCTCTACAGCAATGGATGAGTCTGAGGATAAGATGAATAGATTCCAAGGCCAGAAGGGACCATTGTGATAATTTACTCTGACCTTCTGCATGTGATTGCAGAGCCATTGGCCATTATGTTTGAAAATGTGTGGCAACTGGGGGATGCCCTTGATGACTGGAATAAGGCAAATACTGTGCCTATCTTCCAAAAAGGGAAGAAGGAGGATCTGGGGAACTACAGACAGAACGCCTCACCTAGGTTCCCTGAAAAATCATGGAGTAGTTCCTCAAGGAATCCATTCTGAGGCACTTGGAAGAAAGGATCAGGAACAGTCAGCATGGATTCCCCAAGAGCATGTCATGGCTGATAAACCGGTTGCCTTCTATGATGAGATGGCTGACTCTGTGGATGTGGGGAAAGTGGTGGATGTGATATGCCTTGACTTTAGCAAAGCTTTTGATACGGTCTCCCACATTATTCTTGACAGCAAGTTAAAGAAGTATGGGTTGTGAATGGACTATAAGAGAAAGAGAGAAAGCTGGCTAGGTCATTGGCTCAACAGGTAGTGATCAACGGCTTGATGTCTAGTTGGCAGCCAGTAATAAGAGGAGTGCCCCAGGGGTCATTGCTGGGGCTGGTTTTCTTTGTGCATAACTTATAGGCGACAAAATCTAACCTTTATTTTAAAATTCTCAGTGCTGGAGAACCTTAAAACCCTTGGATGCAAGTTATACAGAGCTTTTGATTTGAAAATGTCTAACTTTAGCAACTGCTGATTAACATCCTCCAGAGAACACTAGTGGAATGGAAGGATTGTTATCATATGATATGACTACATCATATAGAACAGAAATATGCACCGACCACTTCTGTCTTTTTTGCACTATTACTGATAACTCTACCATTTCCATCTAATAATGGAAAAACACCATTGTCAGTATTCTTTTTGTTTCTAATATATTTTTTAAAAACTCCTTATTGTCCTTAACTCTGATGGCCATAGTTTTTTTCCCCTACTGTCCTCTTGCTTTCCTTATAAATTTTCTACAGTTTCCTTGATCCTAATTTATATTCATTACTATCGAATTCCTCTTTCTTACGTTTGATATATGTATGACTTTTAAAATTTGTATAGCTCCTTTCACTTCCACTCTAAAACCAAGCTGGTTTTTAACCAATGTGATGTTCGTGCTTTACTGTGAGATTGTGCCTTTTAGGATTCTAGTAGAGTGTTCTTAAATGATTCCGAATTATCATTCGCATTTTTCTGATTTAATTCTTCCTCCCAGATGATATTGCTCATAATATTTTTCAGTTTTCTGAAACTGGCCCTTTTAAAGCACCAAGTATATATATCACTGGCCTGGACTTTATTCTGCTTGCACATTATAAATGTGATCAAGTCATGACCACTTGTACTTAACCTACCATTATTTTTGTGATCAGCTCCCCTTTATCTGTCAAGATGAGATCTAATATAGAAATCTTCTCCCCCCATGTTGATTGCAACATTTTTTGAGATAGGAAATTGTCACCTATAATATTTAGAAATTCAGTGGCATGTATCTTATGCACAGTAACAGGGTTTTGTGATGAACTTTCATGTTTTCTGTTTTTATGCAAAACAAATAAAAAATGTGCAAACTGCTAATTAGAGTTGTGAAAGCTTGGGAAGTTACTTGTAGCATTCACACACTCTCTTTTTATTGACAAAGCACAAGAACAATGTAATGGAAGAGTTTAAATCAAAATTAACAGAGACATTAAAATAAAGAACGTTTATGGCAAGTAGAGCCACTTCCCAATCCCTGCAGAAGGTGCAAGAGAAATAGCAGCAAAAATTGAACAACATTCCCTACCCTTTTGGTAATATAAAATGATGTGCTATTATTTTATCTTAGGTAGAAAGGTCAAAGTCCAAATTATTATTATTATTATTTACCTAGTTTTCACTTGGACTTTATGCAGGAAAACTCCCAGAACAGGATAAAAAATTTCAGAGAACTTCAGAATTTGCTCCACTATCATAAACTGAAAGTGTCTGGGACAGGGACCTTCTCTTTTTTTTACTTCTGTCTAAGGTACTTATATGGCCCCCCATTCACAATAGTATCTGAATGTCTTTTAATGTCCTTATCCTGACAAGAGTCTGTGTGGTATAGAAGTGCTATTATACTTGTTTTACAGATGGAGAATGGAGGCCCAGTTCCAAAGACCCAATTAGCACGTAGGCCTAAATTACCTTCCCAGAGAAACACAAGAAGTTATTAGTAGAGCAGGGAATTGAACTCAAGTCTTCAGTGTTAGCACCCAAACCATTGGACCACCTTTCTTATCTGTATTACATTTAGGGCCTGTGCTATTAAAAGATGGGATTGTGAATCTCTTGCTCACACTGGGGTAAAATTCAATATGGGCAGAGAGCCTGTGCAAGGCCTATATGTTTCTTGCGTTCCACTATGATCTATTTTGAAAACTCGTGTTTAATGGGCCTCCTTGTAGAGCTTATTGACCATTCTGTTCATGGGACGTTCTCCAAAGATGGTAAGTGGCTGCAGTAGCAACCACTCAGGTCTGCCAACTCAAGTTGCACCTTTTTGACACTGTGTAATATTTTCTTTTCTTATTTGAGTACAACCTGTAGGCAGCAGTTATTCTCCTTAGGAAAGAGAGCCAGTCAGAAAGAGAGAATGACAGTTGGACAAAATGGATTTTATTGGTGACATGCTCAGCATCCAGAAATAATGAAAACATCACGTTTTCCATTTTCATCTATCTAAGGTCTAATCCCTATACAATCAGATAAACTGAGCTACAATACCAAAACTGTCTGCAATAGCACTAGCTGGTGACTGCCAATAATGTTACAATAGTTAGGCTTGGTGAAGCCAACTTAACAAATTCACTGAGGTGTTCTCTTAGGGGCTGCATTTGTTTTGTGTGTCTTTTGAATACTGTTGTGGATGAGAATTGCACAAAGATCCTTGAGATCCAAAAGAGTGGTGCGGAGACATTCTAAGGGCAACCAAAACAAAATCTCTCTCTGTTTTTGACCATCATTCTTCTGTATCTTTACTGAAGGGTATTTGTGTGGCTCAGCCCATCTGCCACATGGCAAACCACCATTTCAAAGATATATGCTTGAAAGACAAGACGTCCATCAAGTCATTCTGAGGCAACTGCCATCTCAAATTTCATTTCAGAGATAACTACATTTGGTTGTGGACTAGCTGTCTGCCAGGACTCTTTATGTGTTTTAAAGTACATTGCTTATCCTTCACAACTGCTCTAGAAGGCGGGAAAACATCCCAGATGCCACAGAACCTATGGTTCCCCTCAGCAATATGGGCCTGACCCAAAGTCCATTGCAGTCAGTAGAAAGATTCCCACTGACTTCAATAGGCTTCGGATTCGACCCAATGCATTTTTCTTTTCAACACGCCTCTCACAGTAGAGAAGTGCATCTACACTGCCTGCTCTCCACAGGGGGGCTATGTCAGGGATACTTTGGGGGCATGCAAGGGATAGGAGTGGTATGGTATGGTGGTATGGTACTCTGCCTGATCTTCAGTCAGTGAATAGCCCCTATTAGATCTCTGCAGCCGTGAGTAGCCTTAGCTCAATACAAGACCTATACACCTGTGATGGTATGCAGAGACCCTAAGGTACAGCCTAGGATCTTTGGAACCGCTGGGTAGCCTTATCAACTATTTAGGTTGGGGTGAGCCCTCCACCTCACTCTGGCTGGTAATCTAGAGCCAGCCTCTCCAGAACCTGTTGCCATACCAACCCAACAGCAGGTGGTGCCAGACACCCAACTTAGTTCAATGAATGCTTTCTCCAGCCACTCACGAACCAACCAGAGAGAAACTCCAGCTGGCTTCTCAGCTCAGGATCCCAGGAACACACTATCTACCCTGGTCAAAAGTCCTGACCAGTGGAGGTTATTATCCAGTCTGCCCTTCCCTCAAAGTGGAAGGAATGTTCACCAGCTTTTGTTACTGAGCAGTTTCTCTAAAGACGTCACTCAAAGACACACTGGTTAAGATAAAGCATTGAACAAGTTTATTAACTACGGAAAAATAGATTTTGAGTGATTATAAGAGGCAGATATAAGGAGATTAAAATAAGTTATCAACTGAAATGAACATAAGATTGCAGTGTAAGTTCTACACGCTACTAATATTTGAATTAGCAGTGTCTCGCCCTTGTTCGCTGGTACAAGCAGTTTCTTAAATACAGACTGGGCGTTCCCTACCTGGGACTCCCCTCCCCCGTTTCAAAGTCCTTTTGTCTTCCAGCGGACCCTTGAAGTGTTCAGTTAAATGGGAGAGGAGCCAAGCGATGTCACACCCCACCTTTTATAGCCTCTTTCAGCTCCCTAGAACAGTCCAGGCATGTGACATGACGGCTGCTTCCCATAGGTCAAGCAACCCCACTGTGAATGTGTGTCCTACAGTGAATCCTCACTATAGGTACTCCAGGGTAGTGGAATCTTTTCTTGATGGGCCATTAGCACGTTTGGCCACTTGATTGTAGTACCTAAAGAGCTGGTTTAGGTGGTTCCCACCTCACAACCTGTTCTAGTAGCATTTACCACAATATTTTATAACTCCACATATGATGGTAGCACAGTCAGTCCAACAGGATATTAGTGTTCATCAGATCAAAACTTTTAAAATGATGCCAAACCAAGCATACCTTGTACAGAACATATCCTAATTACATGACATTGGTGAATATAGAGTCTCTGGGTGTTGTTCTCAGACACAGGGTACCATAGCACTGTTTCTGTCCCTCTCCAAACAAACTTCGAATATGGCAATGCCCATTGATTTCAAATAATGGAAATTCAGTGTGGCAGTGGAGAGGCAGAGAGTCCACAGAGCCTTGGCTCTCCTCGTCATGCACCAGTCAGCAGCACCATACTGCACCTCTGGAAGGGATGCCTTAATGGGTGTGGGGAGTGCTTTCTCTCCACAATGGGAGGCATTCCCATTCCTCTAGTCAGTATACCTCTACTCTCCTCTTAATTATGGTGCTGTTCGTACAAACTAGCCCTAAGTTATCTGTTTAAAAATGAGAGATACCACAGTCCTGACCCCCAAGTGGATGCATTTCATATTTTTGATGCCCTCCATCCCCATGGGTTGGGGTTACTTTGTGTGATAAATAAGATTAACTGATGCAGAGTTCTGTAACATTATTTACTGCACAGCGTTGCATCAATCATCAGTGCCTGATGCAAATGCAGCCTGTCATGGAGGAAATTTGAAAAGATATCCCTTTTCCCCAAAGCAGTTTGTATGTAAAGAGAAGAGTTGTGCAAGTCAGATGTAACTTACATAAAGAAACTATCAAGAAGTCAGTGGAATTATACCAGTGCTAAACCAGTCTGAGTGAGAGGAGACTCAGGCCTTGTGCAACAGATCTTGCCATGATTTACCCCCCGTTAATCCAAAGTAACTCCAGTGGAGTTAATCCACTTTTACACTACTGTATCTGGGAACAGAATTTGGCCTTGTGTGTCACTATTAAAGCTGGTTGGAAATTTTCTGATGGAATATTTTTTCCCATCAGAAAATACAGTTTAGATAAAAACAAAATGTTCTGCAGAAATTGATCAATGTCAGTTAATTTCTGTCAGAAACTGCCAGCTCACTCGTGTAACAGGAGGACTGTAGAGCCTTGGTTTAAACCAACCTGATCACAGAAGGAGCTCCACCTGAGTGGAAGCAGGTACATTCCCCATCAATAGCAGAAGGCGGTAGCAGTAATGAGAATGAGATCCAGGAAAAAGGGGTGATTGGGAGAGCCGAGCAAGAAGCTCAGAGTAGGAAGGGAAACTGTTGGGACACGCCAAGCAGGGAGAGAGATTAAAGAACGCTCTCCAGACAAGGAGGTCTGGGAAAAACCTGACTAACCAGGGAAGTGACCGAGGGGGCCCAGAAGAGAACTTGAGCAGGGAGGTAGGAAGTGGCTCAGGGAAAACCATAGCCTGGGTAAAGAAGCAGATCTAGCTGCTCAGTATGGGACCTTGGGGCAGAACTCAGAGTAGAGGGTGGGACTGAGTTCCTCTCCAGCCCCAAAAGAATTGGCCATACAAGTCCATTATAAGGGCTGTCGAGCTCTGCAAGGGGGTAGCAGGCTGAACTGAAGAGTGACTGAGGAAGAGCCTCAGAGAAGGCGGGAGGATTTCTGTTTCTTTTAGACACATTTTTGGACTCTTAGTCTGGGATAACTGGTAACCTGGAAGGGGTGCACTGAAGACAGTGAACTAGCAGGAGGGCTGAGTTCGGCTGCAGAAAAACGGCCTTAGAGCTGGAGCTGGGACACCATGCTTGGCTACAATGGGGCACCTACCAATGAATGAGCTCATTTACTGCTCCCCTCCCAAGTAGTCCTGGTGGTCTACCAGGGCTCCCATTTTCTCTTGCTCCTAGGCCAGCCAGCTCCCCAGGATGCTAGAAAGAAACAGAGTAGGAGTGTATGTCAAAGGCATTTGAAGTATTTACGTATTTATAGAAGTATTATAGAAATAGTTACTTACACGTTTTTAAATATATTCAATAAATTGAAAAAAATGTAACCAGGATTTCTTTTTTTGGGGGGTAGAGAGGTAGGGAAAACAAAAAGCACTTAAGTTACTTCCACTAGTGACAGTATATCAATTTGCCTTTAAGGCCAATAATAACACAGCAGAAATCATGTCAGGTGTTTTGTTTGTTGTTTTGTTTTTGTGGAAGTTGAGAGGTGGGCAAATGATTCATTGCCATTCACTATAATCCTTGTGATGGTCTTTGTTGCATCCTGCAGTATGTGAAGCTCTTCTTGGAGACAAAATGTGATTGTCCTTTAGTTTGCTGCTGCCGTTTTAGGGTCCATCCGTCTTTTAAGCTCTGCCAGTTAAAATACTACACAGGAGAGGGCAGGCAGAGATAGAACTGAAATAATTTTTGACTAGATATACCCCCCTAGCTTGAGGTTTTCAGTGAATTGAGTCTTGCATTGTAATTTCAGTTTAGTTGCTGGTGAACCTATGAAATACAATAATAACAATATCTAGTTCTACCATGGCCTTTTTAATCGTTTCATCTCCGAGTACTCTACAAAGGACATCAGTATCGTTATCCCCACTTGCACAGATGGGGAAACTGAGCACAGGGAAGGAAGTGACTTGTCTAAAGTCATGTCGCAGGCCAGTGGCACAGCCAGGAATTAAACTAAGGTAATCCGTGACCCAGTTTTCCTCCCTGAGAAAACACTAACTGGAGAAGGGGAGCATACCTCAGCATTACATAAAATGCTTGGGATGTTAGTCCTTTACAGAGTCTCTACTTTTTTATAGTCTGTTATTTTATGCTTTTCTTAGGAATAGGGTGACCAGATGTCCCAATTTTTATAGGGACAGCCCTAGTATTTGGGGCTATGTCTTACATAGACGTCTATTATCCCACCTCACCCTCATCTCGATTTTTCACACGTTTACCTGGTCACCCTACTTAGGAATGCTGGAGAGTTTTGTTTCCTTACAAGACACAAAGGCCTGGAGACTCTTGCCCACAGCATGTAATATTAACCATATTAAAAATGGTATTTACCCGGAATAATAAACATCTGGGAAAGCTTCTTTTGCAATTAAAGTGTCTTGTGAGGAAGAAGGTATTTATTATAAGGGCAGTGGGTGTTCAAGTACGATGATTATGTGGGTTATGTAGAAGTAGACAGGCTGAGAGAGGCAATTCTGGCTGCTTGCCTGCTTCAGTCAAAACTATAACTTCCAGTAGCTGCTTTTAAGAACTCAGCAATCACCATCTGGTAGCATCTGAGGCCTAGTGTCTTAGAAGGAGTTAGGTGCCTCACTGCTACTTTAGGAACCTAAATTCCAGAAAAGGCCCCAGTGGGATTCACAATACCCCTGTTCAGTCAGTGCCAAATACCACAGGAGCCTAAACTCAGGTGATGCCTAAATCTTGGCAGTAAAAGTTCTCTAGGTACTTATGTTTCTGCCTCTACACATGCACACTTCAGCCCCATGGCAGGACGACTAAGCCCCAGATAGGTGCTGCTCTATAGTGCTTGAGGGTCCAAGCTCGAGGTCAGTAGGGACCCATGGTCCAAGCCTTATTGTTTTGCAGTGGAGATTCATCCCTGCTTGACTCAGGTCCTGGGAGACAAGCTGGATGATGTAATATCTTTTAATGGACCAACTTCTGTTGGTGAGAGACAGAAGCTTTTGAGCTACACAAAGCAGCTGGACGTATCACACAATTCCATGGGACAACTTCCTCAGTTGTCTCTATCCCAACGATGTGCAATCTACTCAGCTGAAAATGAAAGCCACCCCACCTTTGCAAAGGGCAGCAGCTCAGGTCAAGATTAACCCATTCTCTTCTGATCACTGATCTGCAAAGACGCTATCAGAGAGCCTCCTGGGTTTGCAATGAAGAGCAAACTAAACAAGCCTTTGGCAAAGTGAGCTGCTTCCTGGTCATGTGTAAGATGGCCAGTAAAGTTTTCCCACAGTGCACCACAATCCTAGGGCTATAGAGGCTGAATTTCAGGGAGGGAAAAAGCACTAGGAACTCTGGGATATGGCTACTTTTACATGAGTGCATGACCTGCAGTGTGGATGCCAGAGCCTGGGTTTGGGAATGGAGTAGAAAAGCGTTAACATAGAGTTAAAATAAAATGTAGATGCTCAAGCCCAGGTTTCCCTGACATGGGTCAGCTGACTCGTGTGCCACTAACCCTGGGCTTACATTGCAGTGTAGAAATAACCTCAGTGTCACCATGCCTATGTTCCTTTGTGAATCTAGTCCTGAGTTTCTGCCTTTCTGTCCAGCTCTAACCACTGGCTAGTGTCACAGTAGATATCCTGGTGTAATGCTGATATCTTAATGGCAATCACTGTACTTTTAAACATGGTAGATTGAACATGGCTCTGATGCTCGAAGTGTCTAGAAAACAGAGACAGATGCAAAAGGGAAAAAAACCACACTTGCTGCTGCAGACTGTAGCTAAGTAAACATAAATGTGCCTGTGGTGTTCTTGGTCCAGTCTGCCACTTATTAACATTACTTTGGATTAGTTCAGCAAATCTCAAAGGGTAAATGCTGCATTAATAATGAGCTGCAGGCACTAGCAGGATGTGTGAAGTTCTTGCTGTACTCTATGCATGCAGGCCCACTGAGAATACATGCAGAAGAGTAGTATGAAAAAGGAAGCTATTAAAGTACCTTCGGTTCCTTGAGGAAAAGGAGCTTTTTGGATGCTTGCATTTTTAAACATGTTTGAATTGTTCAGAGGAATGTGAAGAGGAATGGGTTTAAAAGCACGCATAGAAGGCAAAAAAAAGGATTAGCTTCTCCATTTTCCATTTAAATCATTGAATTTCAAACATTACATTTGACAAATACACTGGGCCAGTTCTTCAATTGGTGTAGCACCAAGGAGATCCATGGAAACTGGGGAAGTAAAGATTTTAGCCTTATAGAAGCCCATGAGTGTGCATGGTGCTTTACACACAACATAAAGACGTGGGAACAAGTGTAAGGGGGGATGTGCAAGTTTGATGCAATATTCCCTTAGACTCAGGTTCCTTGCCTGCTATGATGGATGCGTGGATGACCAAGGGTCAGCTACTGGAACTTACCAGTTGAGGAGTCAGAGAAGACAGAAGTTCAAGAATGGGGACAGTGTACTTTCAGTTAGAAAATGTAACATTCTGCTTTTAGTTGCCCTTGTAGCTGCCCTCCTCTCTTCTGTCCCCTTAGTGTGACTCTCACCCATTTAGACACAATAGGCTTGATTCAGATCTTACTCACACCAGTTTTACACTATTTAAACCTCAATAGAATTTACTCCTAATTCTCACCAGTGAGATCAAAATCAACCCCACATTCGATAAGATTAGACTCAGACCTGGTCTATACTTCCCTGGCAATTTGGTGGCAATCGACAGGAGTTACGCAAGCTACTCTGTATAGCTTGTGTAACTCCCGTCGACTGCTGTGTTTCCCTTCTGCGCGGCATCTTCACTGCACTGCGCCGACGGGAACACACAGCGCTACGCCACTTGAGGGGTGGTTTTACTGCATCGACTTCTGGCGCCTTCTGGATCAATTGAGCTGGTCTTCGCTGTCTTTGCTGTCGTTAGTGTAGACATATCCTCAGTGGTTCAAATCCAGCCAATATGAGTCTGATCTTTCTTTGACTTACACCACCACTATACTGGAGTATCTCTGACTTTGGTTGAGTTGCTCCTGATAGTCAATGGTAAAGAGAAATTAGTAGACTCCCACTGACTTCAGTGAACTTCAGAGCAGCCCCTATGTGAGGGGAGAAAAGGGACCCAGTGTATCAAGAGATGGTAGAGCGTGACACCAGATATTATTAAGTGTATGTGAGTCAAAGAGAATCTAAACAACTCTAAAAGGAGTTCATGGCAAGAGGGGAGCTATAAATGGGTGTAATGTGCAAATTCGGGCCAATCAGAAAAATGTTTCAGCATTTTTTTTGGTGAGCAATTTTGGCTTTTTGTTCCAATTTGGAAGTGCATGCGTGTGTGTTTTTTTTCTCCAAAATGTTGTCTTTTCCTGTGGAATGGGAATTCTGGTTTCTGACCTGCTCTATTAATCAATCTGTGCCTTAGTTCCCCTGTCAGAAGTGGATGATTATATTGCCCTACTTCACAAGCACGTTTTGAGGATGAATCCATGAATGCTTTGGAGAAGCCCCAATGCTATGGTGACAGGGCCTGTATAAATAAGTAGACAAAATACTTAAGAGTTTGGATTGCCTTCCTTTGGAGTACGTGCTCCAGTTTCTGATATTTAATGTGAGGGTGATATAGTTTGCCCAGCTTTCCAAAGCACTTTAAGAGCCTTACAGAAAAACTCTTTAAGTGCACAGTGATATTATATGATGGTTTTGATGCCTCTCACAGTTTTGAGCACACACATCTGTTTGCTAAAGATTTATACAGTTTAAAGATCCAAAGATGCTTCCTGGACATTCATTTTTAAAAACAACTTTGTGACCTATGTGGTCATATTTTCTGAGTCCCTCTCCCCCACATATATTATAGTATTAGGGGCATTAGCATGAAAACGAGATCTTAGCTGCATTAGAGTTTTTTCCATTCCTGCTGTTTCTTTCTCACCTGAAGTCATAATCTGGTTTGTGACATCTCAGTTAAAGGTGCTACTGCAGAGAAGATTATGACTTCAGGTGAAAGATAAGCAGCAGGAGCAGATGAGCTGCTCAGGAGCAAAGAGCTTGTATTCATTGAAACGTTCCCCAGTTAAAATTTAGAGAGAAATAGAAAAAGCACCAAGCTGTATCAGCAGAAATGTCTTCAATGGAATGTTTTTTCTTTGTTTGTTTGACTTTGCTTTTTTCCAAAATTTTCTAGGCTGCACCCATGGCTCTATAACAAACCAAATATACTTATATTTTCTATGTCAAAATATCTCTTTTTTAATAACACAAAATAAAAAGTAGAAACCCCGACTTTGATTTTGAGCTTATCCATTGAGCTTACCTATCTATCAATCTGTCTGTTAATATTCTTATGTGATCTAGTCACTGTAGTATCTGAGTCCCTATGTGACCTCAATGGGCAAATCCTTAGCTGTTTCTTGCCTTCAGTGGAGGTTTGCTGATCTGCGATGCTGTGGATTTGACCCTGCTGATTTAAATAGACATACACTTGATTTACAATTGGTTTACTGGGGATGCACTTTAAGTTCCACAGTTTTGAAAGATGCTACTGGTTCTGAGGCAATTCCCAACTCTAAAGAGAATGAAAATCTCTGGAAATAGAAGTCTTAAGGGTGCCCCGTATAACCAGAATCAGGCTCAAAAGATCAAAAGGAGCAACGTGTTACTGTCTTGTCAAATTGTAGATCCCTTCATGTTCCGATAAGAAATTATCTTTAATTTCATACAAAACAATTGAATGCAACAGGCAGTATATTTCCCAAAGTCATTTTTCCAGGGGGATGGGAAAAAGGAAGCAAAAAATGTTTAGAGCATGATTCGAAAGGTAGCTGTTGGATCTGGATTATTACGTTGATAGTTGATGTGGATGGTGGGATGGAGGAAAATTCAGGAACTGTTCTTGTGTTGTAGCCAAATTATCCAGCCAGTGTGATTCTTTATTTTCATCATGTATTCCTGCTTAGGGACACTATGATAAAAGCATAGGACATGTTGGCTTAAATAAATAAAACCTACTTAGGCAAAATTACTTTGTATCATATCTGTCTCATTTAAACCAGAAACTTTGTGTGGTGGAGACAGAGATCAAGGAAAGGAGGAATATCTAAAAATTCATGCACAAAATATTTGAATCCTTGCATTTTACCGCTAGCACAGTTGTTGACATTGTAAATTGATGGTTAACTTCATAAATGTCCTACCACACATTGTAAAGTCAATCCCTTAGACTTTTATTTGATATCATAAATCAATTCTTAATATGTAAATAGCCTCCCTTGCATGACACAGTGAATCCCATAGGTTTTTATTAACATCATAAATCACTTAGTGGATCCCATTTTGCTATCATTTGTTGGTTTTCATTTAAAACTACATAAAAGGTCGATTTAAAACTTAGCCAGGGAATAAAACGTGGGAATTTGCACACTTTCCGTTGTGGCCACTCTCATTTTTCTGTTCTTTTGATGAATGTGTGTTGTCAGGATGAGTTGCTAGACTTTCATGATGTTTAACTCCCCTCTGCAAAATCAAATGGCTGAACAAGAGTTCAGAAACACGGATGTTTCAGTAGGGGCTGACAAAACAGACATACTAAGCAGCAAATAATGAAGGTGATATCTCCTGTCTTCATTGTCTTTCATTCTAAGGATCTTCTTAGGATGCTTATGTTATAAAGCCATACCTATACTATCACTATTAACGAAGGGCCTTGCAAGAGTACTTTTACTCCCCTCAGTGGCTGCAAGCATCTGCCTGATATGAGGGAGGGGACACCATTTATACTCTTCCCCTTGTCCCAGCTTATCCCCAAGAGGCTGGGTGAGAGGCGAAACTTGCTTTTCCCCCTCTCTGCAAGATTCCTGGTACTGGGCCCTTAAACAGTACTAGGGTTTCTTCCTAAACCCTATTTACTCCCAGGATTATTTCTTCTCTCCCAATATCTCCCAGGTCATTGTATCTACAATGGGACCTTTCCATTTGAAAAGAGCCAGGCCAGGTGGTGGAATGAACTTACCAATAGGCATTAGTCCCTTTAAGGATAGACTATCCACCACACCGGGCCAGCACCTTAGCCGCAAGACCATCCTTTCTTTGATTATTTTAAAAGAATGCTATGTTAAGTGAGTGCACCACAACATCAATACTATTTTCTTCCCTCCCAATGCAAGACACACATTGGGCCAAAACCATCCCTAATGTAAGTAGGTACAGTTCTGTTGAAGCTAATAGAATTGTGCCTGTTTATACAGGGGCTGAATTTTGCCCAATATGCAATTATAATCATATACGGCAGTGTGATATAATGTGCTTATTCACATAATATAGCTGAAAAAGAAAACCCATGTTTGCAATTAAAGTCTAAAGAGCATTTGCCAAATACGTTGATAGCAGCACAATCAGTAGGCTGCTTTACTATTTAAATATTTAAAAGTATCTTTATAAAATTGGCTTGGAGGAGAAAAGAAGATTACATTGTGTAGTTGGTCTGACTTTCAAAGTCAGTCTCATTAATCATAGTTAATGCTCCTTGTTATAGCAGATAGTAATCTGTACTTCTTATAAACTGACACTGCCCACCGCATAAAAATATTACTGATCCAGCTAATAAAAGTTTATCATTTCATTCCCTTCATAAGGAAGATGCCTTCCAGCCTTGGGAGCAGAAACTATAAGAATTCAAAGTATATTTATAATTTCAAGGGCCTATTTTTCTTTAATGGAATCTGTCATCAGTATCCACTTGCTGTATTACAATTTTTTGTCATCTTGTATCATACGATTTTAATTAAACTTGTATTCTATAAAACAGTCCTGGGCAATAGTAACATCATTTATGAGTAGGGCTCAGTCTAGTCACTTTTAAAGCTCCCTAAGGAAATTAGGCACCTAGCTCAAAGTCAACAAGACACAGTCATCTAGCTCCCTTGGGCCCTTTGAAATCCCAGACTCTGAGTTTTTGGGAATCCAGACCCTAACGCTGCTTTGAAAGTCTGAGGGCACGTCTCAAGTGTCCCATGGTTCACGCTAAGGGAGTGTCAATAGCAGTGCATGGAGTGCTGCATTGTAACTCCCGTGTGTACGCTGTGGGAATGAACTTAGAGGTCCTCTCTGATGACTACACTAGTGCAAACTTGGGACCTTTAAATTCATGCCCATAGCATCCAACAAGTTACACGGCAACACTCTGATGCACAATGCTATTCACATCCTCTTAGTTCCAACTGCAGGGCAGTGGAAATGGGCCCCCAGATTTTTTATTTTACTTTCTGGAAGCCAAAAAAAACCAAGAAGAGAAGTTCAGGTGAAGCCCTGAGAACCACCACCAGTGTGTTCTATACCATTTTAGAAGCCACACATGTGAATGAAACCCTATACCCTGTGTTTGGCAAAGCTGGCAAAATCCAAATCAGAGTATCTTTCTGATGAGAGCAACGGGGGCTTGCCATGAGCAGCAAGTTAGAATGTGAAGTTACAGCTTACTTACTACTCTGCATAAACTCCCTATGTGGACACACTTAGTACATACTACATGTAAAATAATACATCCTACTGCATACTAAATATATCTTTGTATGCTTTAGCTTAATGTATTTTAATGTGTACTAAGCTGAACTGCACAAGGGTGCTTTTAGTGTGTAGTAAGCATGTCCACACGGAGAGTTAGTGTGGAGTAGCAAGTGCACTGAAAATTCACATCTTGGCTTGCTGCACATGAGCTTCTCATGTAGGGCTTCTTGTCCAAAGTAAAATTTTCAAAACCTCTTACGTTATTTAGGAGCTCAAGTCCCATTTTCAAAAGTGACCTCAGGCCTTGTCTATAGACAGAAGATTCACCAATTTAACTAAAAATGGTTTACCAAACCTCTGGTTTAAACAGAGTTAAGAGCAGCTAAGCTCAAGAAATAAGCCACTGTCAAACCAAAATGAAGGTCTACATACAAACTCGTACCTTACTTAAATAGGCTTACAAACACACCTTTAGTTAAATCACTGCAAATTTATATGTAGATAAGACCTTAGGCGCTTTGATTTTTAGTGTATTAAAACTGTGTGTGTTGTTGCTTGCTTACTGCCAGTGCAACCACATCGTATCATTTGCTGAGGTCTACATATAGTTCATCACAAGCTAATGCTGCTTCAAGAAGCATTGATTAGGAGACTCTACATATAGTATTTTCCAATACTATATTTTCCAAGGTACCATCACAGAGCAGCTGTCTATGATGACAACTTCTACCAGCTTGCACTTAGTCTTGTTCCCAAAGGTATGCGCTATAGGGCGTCATGGACATTGTGTGCCGCTGTCCTGGGTTTCTGAGTGCTGGTAACAGAGCACCACATAAGTCATTTGTTTCCCAGGCAGGAGTCACTGTGACTTTTGCATGCAGCTTGCAGTTAATTGCTCCCCCATCCCTGCACAGAACCAATGGAAAATATTGCCCCGGGATGTTTTCCACTGTCATAATTTTTTTTTTAATATATTTTTAAACTAGTACAGTACATGACATTTACATTCTGTGTTAGCTCACATAATGGGGTTAGGCAAGGAAAGAAAAAAAATCTGTGGGACCAATCTTGCCTTTGTTGCAATCAATGAGAGTTTAGACATTAAGTTCAAAGAGAGCAGAGCGGATTTGCTGTCTTAACAGCAGTTCATTCAAAAATTGTAGATGAGGCTGCAAAGTGACAGAAATTGACCGATGTAAAGCACTGGGCCCTGGAGAGACTATCCTGAATTGATCAAGGAGAATGACCAAGCAACTGACTAGAGCACAGGTCATCAGCTTTGACAACTTTTGTACTTATTATATGCACTCACTTTATGGCAAATGGAGCAAGTTTTCCAAGAGTTTCCTTGAATGTCTGGGACAAAGATGTTATCTGAATCTGCCATGATCTGAATCAACATAGCTTTCACTTGTGTGTGCTGAGGACCACAATATTCTTAAAGAGGAAGCATGGCCAAGTGCTTAGGGCACTAACCTATGACTTGGTTTCTTTGGGCCTCAATTCCACATCTGTAAAATGGGGAC
This sequence comes from Mesoclemmys tuberculata, assembly GCA_007922155.1. Classification (NCBI taxonomy): domain Eukaryota; kingdom Metazoa; phylum Chordata; order Testudines; family Chelidae; genus Mesoclemmys; species Mesoclemmys tuberculata. The sequence goes on along the minus strand of ML675627.1, from coordinate 10,836,963 downwards.
AATAGCACTGCCCTACCTCACAGAGGTGTTGTAAGACTAAATACATTAAAGATATAGTGAACTTAGCTATTATTGTGATGTGGGTCATCTAATTACCCAAGGTCACCCAGGACATGCCAGGAGCAGGGAATTGCACCAGGTCTTCCAAATCCTAGGCTAGTGCCCTAACCACGGGACAATTCTTACTCTAAGAACAGTATGCTCCTCTGCACATGTTTGCAAAGAATATCTGCCTAAGGTAGTCTATGGCCCCCATCCCCATAGTACCTAAGTGCATCACAATCTTTAAGGTATTTAACCCCCGTGAGAAAGACTGAACAGGGAAGCAAAGTTGGAGCTTTCTTTGAAGCCACGTAAGGACTATGGCAAACTAGCCCATAGAAAGAGGCAGTCGTCGATACAAGCAGCAGGCAGCCAGATCACGAACAGAAATGTTACAGTCAATTTCGTCAAATACCAAATCTGAAAAAAAATATACAACAGGGGCATTTCTACTTAAATAATAACACTTTGTCTTTCCTCACCACCCGTGCTGGTGGGGTGAGAGCTTTCTCCACAACTCTAGCTTCCTGGAGCAGCCTCAGCATTTCTCTTTTCTATGTCGCCTTCTGCCTTCAGAGCTCAACTGAAAAGAGGTTTTGTTCTCCCCATGGCTCTCCTCTTGGTCCTTTTGCTTCTGCTACCGGCATTCATTTTAATTCATGCATCAGACATATTTACTAGAGCAGTTCAAAAATTTCTGATCAAAATGGGTTTTTTTCAACAAACTAAGGCTCAGTGACTTTTTGTGGGGAAAAAAATCCATTTTCATTTATTTTTTGGGGGGTAAGAGGAGTTGGGAGTAGAGAATTTCTTCAGAAAAAGGAAAAGCTCCCAAAATTTATGTATGCTTGTTTGTTTCCTGCAACCAAATATTTTAAAAGGGGGAAGGCTCTTTACAAAACAAAAGAAATATGAATTTCATTAAAAAATCACAGAAAAAAGTACTAGACTGACTTTAAGGTCAGAAGAGACCATCGTGATCAGCTAGTCAGATTTCTGCACATTGCAGGATTTTCTGACAAGTACTAGCAGCTGCCAAAAAGCAAATAAAAGAAGGTGGCTAAAGTGAATACTCCAGTCTGAACTGATTCACAGATACTCTGTTTTGCTGTATGTACCCATGTTCTATCCATTGGTAGAAAGGACAAAGGCTTCTGTTACTGAGGGCCAGAATTAGATACCCAGTGAAAAACAAAATGAGGATAGAAGTGGGGATGAAGATAGGATTTGTCTTGTCATTTCAAATGAAATGTAGGAGTCTGAAGTACAAGAAGGAATAGAATATAATCGGTCCTGCATTTCAGCTACTGGTTGCCACCAATTAATTAGGGAAAGACATGACCCATTCATGGTCTCTGCTCGCCCCTGAAGTGGATTGTTCACTATGGTAGACTTTCCAAGGCTTTTTCCAAGCCATGTGACTTTACTGGCTACACATTGCTCCTTACGAAGGAGAGAGAATTAAAGTCTGTATGGGATAAGACAGTATTTCCACATTGGGACTGAAGCTTTTTGGCTAATACTTACTCTTTAGTCCAGGGTCAATATTTTCAATCATCAGCACTTGTTTCCTAATGCCAGGACACAGCCCATGGCAATAGTTATGTTTCTTTTGCTCTCTGGTCCCCTGGATGATAAAACAGGAGTTAGTGGGTTCACATGGCACAAAGGTTAACTAACAGTAATCAAGGATTTTCCTCTCCCTGAATCCAAACACACATCAGACTTCCTTTAATTTGGGAAAGTCAGCTGCCTTCTGTTTTGCTGGACTCTTCAAATATGTTCTCCTCCATTGTCTCTCTGACCTCATCAATCACATACTGGTTCTCTTCACATTTCATGAGTTGTTTGGTGAATGACTGACCCAGGTTAACTTTTCAAAAGAAAAGTAAAAATAAACAGGTCTTGCCATTGCATTGTTTTTTACATATATATGAAAAAAACAATGCAATGACAAGACCTGTTTATTTTTATATATATGTGTGCATTACATGCTTGTGAAAGGCGGCAGCTATGAACACTGATGCTTCTTAACAGAATGTGTACAGCATTGGACTCGCAAATGCAAACTTCTCTAAACATGACCTCTCCCAATGGGTTTCGGAATGCCATTTTGGTGAGATAGGGAGTGCAGTTTTTGTGTGCCCATTCTGTCCTTGGCCTCCCTGCTAACACTGCTCACACAGAGACCAACTACGACCCCTTGATGAGGTGGTTTTTGTGTAGCATGCCAGGCTACTAGGAACTGGAATGATACCCTTGCAATAGATTTAACCTAGATTACCACACTGCCATAATTACTGACTGGGGTTAGATTTAAACCATCAGCCTAGAGATGACAGGGTTTTGTTAGTTATTCATAAGTCAGCAAGCAAGTCAGCTAAGAAGGATAAGGTTCAAATTGATCTAAGATTTGTGCTGGGTGCACTTTGGCACATTACAAAGACCTAAATGCCCATGTTTTAGTTTAATAAATACCCCGATGGGTAAAAGTGGATATAAGAGAAACCCAGACTGGAAATTAACTGAAATTTTTGATATTGCAAGATCAAATATGGCTGACTCACTGAGCCATCCCAGGGAGTTGTATTTTCAAATCACATGCTCTTTATAAAGACAGTATTAAAGGCTGAAGTGGCTTCACTGTGAGCTCTTCACCCACAAACTTGAGCCAATTTCATAGCACAAAGTTACTTGCACTGTTGCATTTTTCTTTGGCCCAGACTCGCCTTTTCCACTTCCAATGACTCCAAAAAAGTTTCAGATCACTGCATCATTGCTTAACTTGTGTAGGCCTCACCTGAAAGATGCTCTTAGAAGGTTTCCCACCCACTTCCACAATCTCAACTGGCAAAACAAGTGTCCATTCCAGGCTACCACCCTATAGTGATTGGATCTGAACAGATGAAGTCTTTGAAAGAAATACGATAACCTTTTCACTAATGCAGAAGAATAAATGTGATACATGACTATATTCAGGTAGGGCCTAATCCAAAACCCATTGAAGTCAACAGAAAGACTCCCGTTGAATTCAACAAGCTTTGGATCAGACTCTGAGTGAATAGTGCAATGTATTTCAGGGACTATTCAATCACATCTTCAAGTAGAAGAAATGTCTTTTCCCCTTCAGTGTTTGGGGTGTGTGTGTATTCCTATATAAATCTCTATGTTTGTACAATCCTTGGCTCAAAAAGATGACATCTGACTGGGGATTCTGGTTCTATTGTAGTAATACTAATTTATAATAACTTGCAAAGTTCCAAATACTATTAAAAAATAAAACATTGTATTACCAATCTTTAAAATTAACCCTGATACCAGCACAGTAACGAGTCTAAAGCTGGTCTTAAAGTATTGTTGACCTTATAGCAACAGGGTCTTGTTTTCTTCCTCTGTGCTAAGCTGAAGGAAACTTTATTAGACTGCCAAGAAGAACTAGATCTCTGCTCAGATACAGTGGGTGATTCAGTTCTGCTGTTTCCTTCTGACACACCTCAGTCATTTCCTGTGCGGTCCCACATACCTGGAGAAGACATGACGTGGAGTTCTGTATTAGGTAGAAAAACCAGGACAGAGGTAGGAAGCAATAGGCACCCATATTAAAAAACAAACAAACCTGATATTGGAACTGTCCCTATAAAATCGGGACATCTGGTCACATTCGGTGACAACCAGTTGAAATGCTAAAAAAATGCAGGCTGCAACACCGCTATATTGGGTGATGTGATTTCATCCATTTTTTTCTTGCAACAGGCTGGTGCCTGTGAAAATATCACAGGCTGGTGAAATTGTTCCAGCTGTGTTCTCTCAGCCTGTTATCCCTTTGTGGCTGCTTTATGTCTTATATGTTCAGTGGTGTCACTTTGATGGCAATACTTCAATTTGAGCAATGTTGAAATGAACTGAAATTTCTACCTGCCACTACAGACTAGTCAATTTCAAACTACGAAACAAAAACTGGTGAATTCATCAAAATATCTTTTGGCCACTTGGTAAATAAGAAAGAACCTGATCGTTTACACGATGGCCCCTTTGCGTTGCTCTGGGAGTTGAAAAGTTCCTTCTAAGGGGCAGAACTGACTCCTGGCTAGAGTAGAGCAAATATCAGGGCTGTGCGTCAGCCCAGTGGCCAACTCCTGGCATAGTGGGAGCAGGGCGGAGTCATGGCCACAGCATCCCATATTTGACTATTGTCACTCTCCCCAAGATATAAAGAGCTATGGGAATCAGACTAGGGACTCAGGAGGTCCTAATTATCCCAGAATATACGTAGGGCAGGCTCACAGCTGGTGTTGACTTACTATTACCATTGCTGTTGTTATGACAGTGTCCAGAGTCCCCAATCCATTTT